>JALAZF010000954.1:600000-947500 GCA_022829125.1 Lathyrus tuberosus | reverse complement strand
GTATATGATGTTGTTGTAAACCTGGCATTGTTGTTTGTGCATTTTGTAGTAGTGTGATGCACAAAACACACACATGAGATGGTTAATGTTATGAAAAATGATGAAAATGAGGTGGGATCTTAGGGTTAAAAAGTAGGGTATGACAGGTAGTGTATTTTGACTACTAACCTTGTGAAGTGTTGTTGTTGATGTTTCCTGCTTAGTACTATCTAACTGATGTTCTGATATATGTGAGCACACATGCTGAAGCATCTGGCCTGGAATCTATCCCTCAACTATGTGTGACTGTGTGTGCTGATTTCCTTGTGTGTTAGTAGTAGCTTTTGAATCTTAACTATTGACTACTAACTGTATGTACATGCATGACTAACTAATCTTGAATGATTGCATGTGTGAACTATATGGGAGAATTGTGTAACTAACTGTTGTGAAGATACCATTTGACTCACTACTACAAAAAATATCTTTGGCAACACCATATTACTAAGGCCGTTTAAACAACCGTAGTAATAACTCATTTTTGCGTGCCTAAATTTTTTATTATTTTATTGAAAAGCATTTTGATTACACCAAAACACACCACGTATTTGGCTCAACTTGCACATGTTTTTATCGTTATTTTATTATAATTTCTAGTGTTATACGGGTATTTTATCTGTATTTCAGGTACATAGCCAAGAGAGAGCCACACTCGAAGAAACGGAGCGAACCAGATGAAAAATAGAGAAATGGAGCAGTTTACACACGCGGCGTCCAACTTGGCGTTCGCCATGGAGGTAGCCATGTGGTGGATGACTTGTCCCACGTACCAACGGTCACAAAGACCACATCCAAGAAAAATGTGAAGGTGGCGTTCGTCATCTTCAAAAAAGGCGCCCTAATCAATTGGAAGTTGAAGAATTTCCCCATGACTCCCTTTTTCTTCTCACACAAATTCTAAAGTTGCAGCTTGTTTTCCAAATCTTGGCACCATTATAAATAGGCCTCAGATTTCACATTTATGATCATCCAAGCTTAGTTACAACTTAGGCCATAAATTCACATTCAAAAGCTTTAATTCTTCGCATCAGAGAGTTATCGCATTGTTGTTGTCATTGAGTTTGGAGCACTTTACTTTGTAGTTTTAATCTTGCCGCCATTTATATTCCGTCCAAGTTATTTTCTTGTATCAGATTCAAGTCTCTGATTGGAGCAGGTTCTTATTAATTTCAGCATTACTTTATTTATTCCATCGCTCTGCTTTACTTTATTTATCGCCTTGCTTTACTTTATTTATTTCATCATCTTGCTTTATTTTTCTTATTTTCATCGCACACTCGTTATTTTAATCAAATCACTTATTATGTTTAATTTTTTTCAAACAAAAGCAAAAATGTTTACCGTAACTATGTCCGGTTAAACTGTTAGTGCTGGAATGTGAGGACCTTCGATTCGACGGTACTCCATATGTTGTTTCTATAGAGTTACTATCAGGGCTGTTTTGGTTTTAATTCAATTTTTCTGAAATTAATTTGATCGGTTACTATGAAAGTAGAATCGTGACACGTCGGGTAAGATTGAAAGCCGTCTGACACTTAAGATTAAAATTGATTAGTTTTTGGTTAATAAAAAATGCTAAAGCAGTTTGTTAATTAATTAGGAGAGTTTAATATTTCTAGAACGTAATTTTGAAACTATTTTCGGACGTGTTTATAGGTTTAGAATTCGGTTACGCGTGAGCGGACGGTAAAGATTAGAGATTAAGTCTGGTTCCGAAAAATCGAAAGTGACGGTTCCTTTTTAATTAAATTCTTTTTCATGGGAGAATATATTGCCGCGTAAGTAGTTTTATTTAGAGATAATAAGAGTGTCGTTGATTAATGAAAGCCACATTCCAGTATTACACCTTTGAATTTATTAAAACTTTGTTATTTTATTTTTATTCCATAACTTTTTACGATCCCCTTAGATAAACACGATAGCAATAGGAAATGGTAGATTGACCATTAGGTCCCTGTGGGATTCGACAACCTTTTATATTACTGTAATACACTCCGTATACTTGCAGATAACACGCATCACATTTCATCACGATCCTTACTTGCTTCGAACACCAACAATTTTTTATATTTTTCGTTACAAAAAGGGCTTGTCCTTATAGTCTTATAAATATATTAATATTAAAATACTTATTACCACGGTTATTACCAGAAATCATTGTGAATAGTACTTACATTTTATTATGGATTTTGATAACAACTGTGGTGATAAGTTTTACATATATATAAGCGAAGTTATCAAGCTTTCGCACAGAATAGTCGTCATTCTCAAAATAAAACCCTAACATATCTCTCATCCACATGCAGTGAACTCGTCCCAATAAGCTTCTTCATACTAAAATGTAGTCAAGTTCATACGCTTTATCATTCTTCTTCTTATTCATAAGCTTTCTTCCATGTTATTCATACATTTTCTTCCATTTTTCTGTGTATAGGTTCTTCCATATATCTTTGTTTTTCATACGCTTTATTCTTTATCGTTCTGCTTTCACCTAGCATGATTTTTGTGTTTTTTGGGTTATTTCAGTTACCATCTCTATTCGATGTATTGCTATGGAGAAACAATACAAGAATAACGTCTTCATTTTCCATGAATCTTTTCAATAAAAGGTACGTTTGTGAAACATTTTATGAGTTGATATATTATTGTATCTTGTTGTAGTTTTATTGATAAATTTTTTTGTATGTTGTTGTTGATAAATGTTCCTCAGAACAAAAACAAAACATTGTTAAGTCACAAAGTATGGGTGCGATTCACAAATGGTTTATGTTGCTATGGAGAAACAATACAAGAAGAATGATGCTAATGTTGAAGCTTCATTTGCCTTATATTTTTTCTTCATAGAAAAACAAAGTAAATCAACTTCAGTTCATTCTGAGACAAGTAGATCATTTCTTCGTCTTCATTTTCCATAAATCTTTTCAATAAAAGGTACGTTATTTTGTTGTTGTTTTATTGATAAATGTTTCTCAGAACAAGAACAAAGCATTGTGTTCCGCTGTCGCGCACGGATCAAAACGAGTAATTTTAAAAGCGGTAGTTTAGCGACAATGACTCGAGTCGTATCACAAGGATTCTTGTATTGAATTAACCAACTAAAGTAAAGGTTTATGGGGTTTTCAATTTTGATTAATAGAAAAATAATGAAAATAAGTGATTATAAAAAAATGATTATCAAATAGGCTGAAAAGTTAATCTGCTGATTTGGTTCCTACCTATCATCGATTATTATAATTTCAATCTCAGAACGGATTATCTATTCCTATTCGATTACAAACTCATTGACAAGCGTAATTTGTATTGTGTAATGTAGGTTCCTATTATCTGAATTAAGCAAACGGAATTAAGCCCTTGTGAATTAAGCAAACATGAATTGCTCAATCATGATAACAAATTAAGCAAACGCTAACGTGATTACAGTTAAGGATCATACAACAATCGAATTAAATCAACTTACTCTATGAAAATTGGATTAAGCAAGCAAGAATCATAGAATAAGATTGAAAGAAATAAAAACTGAATTGAAATTATTATAACCTCAAAGTGTCGGAACCGAATACAGCAAATCAACAATTGAAATTAGTTCTCCGTGAATTTCCCGTACAAAGCTTCCGAGAAAATTCATGAATAGTGTGAAAAAACGTGAAAAGAGGGTTACGTACAGTAGCACGGCTGCTACTAGGTATAGGGAATTATAACAAATCCGGTTCTAACCCAACTGAGTCGAAAAACATAAAAAACTTGGCCCAAAACTAAATATTCCTAAAGGCAGAATTTGGGTCCTAACTTCAATGAATTATTCGAGCCTACTACAATCCTAATCAGCTTCTTTGCAAATCATGAAAGTTGTAGCTCTTTGTCTCATCTTTCCAACGACTGGTAGAACGCGCAAATCCGATTCTCGTACCTCTAGTTATGATCCAAACGGTGGACAAGTATCAAATAACCGCTAAAGCTGAAAATAAGCTACGAAAATAGATTAACAACAAACAAAGACTTAATTATAAAAACATAATAAAACATTAAAATAAATAAAACAAACTAAGGAAATGCCTAAGTACAAACATAAAATAATGTGCATTAAAATGCACTGATCAAATTTCCCCACACTTGAACTTTTGCACTCCGAGCAAAATAATATCAAGACTCATGAAAAACAATAGCATTCAGATACTCATTCTAGGCTACAAACTCTTCTTTGGCCAAGATTGCATCGATAGGTACTAATTTTTCACACTAAGGATATCGTAAGAACACAAATCCGTAATTATGCAGTCATAAACCTCCATTCTATACAAACCAATCTGAATCATGTTATTATGCTTAAGCCTAACTTACTCATCCTCCTTTTTGCTCTGTTTCATTCTAACGCAATCACATTAAGTTCCTTATCTATTCACACACATGGTAAATAAGCCTGTTAGTGACTATGATCCATATCTTGTCAACAATTCAAAATTAACCACTTTTTTTTTCTTTTTTGAAGGTTTCACAACCGTTAGCCTATGTGACCGGGTGAGGGTCACCTAACTTAAAAGGAGGATTCCTATTTAGATTTCTTATTAAGAACATAATCATTCACTTATTTGCATCAGCTTTGTTGTGAATAAGGATGCCTTGAAACAAAGTATTAAACGGTTTCTTTATGATCAAGAAACACACAAGGGTTAGGGTTAAAGGAAAAATAAGAGAAAAACAACAAGGATTGGTTATAAACTGTTATTCTTTCCTTTCTCCTTAAAACAAAGATTACAAGTATACAAGAATAACAAACTAACTTCTCTCACCCTTATTAGGTTTTGTCACACTTCAAGATGAGAGACTAGTATGCTATTTATAATAAAACCTAGCACACTAAACTAATGGGCCTTTAACAAATTACCCATTACAAGCTAACTTACACTACTACAAAATGCTAAAACAACAATGCCAGGCTTACAACACATCCTTTTACGCCGTTGTAATAGGTTAAAACTTTCGCGTCCAGGCAAAAACTGAGGTATAAACAGTCATTTAATGACGGTTGACTTAAACCACCGTAGAAATAAATAAAATGTAGCAAGCTTCGATTCCCTGCAACTACATTTTTTCCATTTTTTAGGCTACATTTAGCGTGTGTCACTTAAGATTCCACTACGGTTTGTTTCTCCAACTGAGATTAAAAGCTTTACTGATAAATTAAAACAAAACTTATTCTCAATTTCTTTCATAAGACGCCCTAATCGAACAAGTGAGCCAGAGATGCCCTAACCTTTACCCTCTTCGTATCCATTCATTTGGAGCTCAAATATTGACCGTCTTCATTCATTTGCTTCTTCAGCTTCGAAGTAAGGTACTCTTTAACATCTTCATTCCTTTTTTCTTGGTTTATGCTCAAATATTGACCGTCGTCATTCATTTGCTTCTTCAGCTTCGAAGTAAGGTACTCTTCAATATCTTCATTCCTCTTTTCTTGGTTTATGCTCAAATATTGACTATCTTCATTCATTTGATTCTTCAGCTTCGACGTACGGTACTCTTCAACATCTTCATTCCTTACGTTCATTTGATTACAGCTTCGAAGTACGGTATTCTTCAATATCTTCATTCCTTTTTTCTTTGTTCATATTGTATATGCTTAAGTCAGAATGAGATGTTTCATATGCTTTACGTTTAGTATGAGAGTACATCTTCATTGATTTTTTCTTTGTTTATATTGTATATGCATATGCTTGAGTTTTTGGATTAGATTTTGGTGTGTCATTCACATTATTATACATGTATAAATTTCAGAAGTTGTAATGGATCGTAGTTGGATGAAAGCCAATAGATTAGGTCCGGTTTATGAGAACGGAGTTCGTGAATTCCTTGAATACGCTGATAAACATCTTCCCGATAATAATGGTATCTTTTATTGTCCTTGTGTTGTTTGCGCGAATATCAAAAAGGGTACAAAGAAAGAAATACACAATCACTTTTGTTGTGATGGTATATGTCAAAATTATATAATATGGAAGTGGCATGGTGAGGTGGATAATAAGGAAAGTCGGGCGTCACAAAGTCAAAGAGTGGATGAAGATAAATATATGGAAGATCAACTAGAGGATATATTCCGTGATATTGGGGAATCTTCTTTTATGAATGCTCATATTTATGATAATTTATGTAGTGATAAAGACACCCCTTTATATAAGGGATGCACAGAGTTCACACGATTGTGGGCTGTGTTAAAGTTGTTTAATCTGAAGGGAAAAAATGGATGGTCGGATAAAAGTTTCACGGAATTACTTGAATTACTACAGCAAATGTTACCAGAAGATAACAAATTGCCGGATCGTTGCTATGAGGCCAAGAAAATATTGTGTCCAATGGGTCTGGAGTATATCAAGATACATGTTTGCCCTAATGATTGCATATTATACCGGAAAGAGTATGAAGACTTGTTTCAATGTCCGAAATGTGGTGTGTCGCGTTACAAGCTGAAGGCTAACAATGGTGATGACAATGATCACTATGACAATGTTAGTAGGAAGCATCCTCCTGCTAAAATGTTATGGTACTTGCCAATAGTTTCACGATTAAAGAGACTTTTTGCTAATTCAAATGACGCAAAGAATCTTAGATGGCATGCAGATGAAAGGATTCATGATGGAAACATTTGCTATGTAGATGATTCGTTGCAATGGAAGAAAATTGATTCGTTGTTTCCGGATTTTGGAGTCGAGCCAAGAAACCTTAGGCTTGGGCTTTCCACCGATGGAATAAACCCCTTTGGTAATCTGAGCACTAATCATACTTCGTGTCCTGTTCTTCTCACTATTTACAACCTATCTCCTTGGTTATGCATGAAGCACAAATATATACTGTTAAGTATGATGATTTATAGACCACGACAACCTGGTAACGACATAGATGTTTATCTAAGTCCATTAATTGATGATTTACGACTCTTGTGGGATGAAGGCGTTGAAGTTGATGATGCATATTATGGGGAAAAGTTTAATATGCGTGCAATGTTATTTTGCATAATTAATGACTTTCCGGCTTACGATAACTTGGATGGATACAGTGTCAAAGGACATAAAGCGTGTCCTATATGTGAAGATGATACTTGTTATCACCAACTTGAGTTTGGAAAAAATACCGTTTACCTTGGGCGTCGAAAAATTCTAAAACCGGGTAATCCTTATCGTAGATTGCGAAAGGCCTTTAATGGAGAGCAAGAGTTTGGTGAGGCTCCTGAACCTTTAACCGGGGATGAAGTTTATCAACGGCAGGAACACATTAATGTTGTCTTTGGGAAGAGAGAAAAAGAAAAATGTGGGAAGAGAGGAAAAGAAAAAGGGGCAGTTGTGAAAAATATATGGAAAAAGAGGTTCATCTTCTTTGATCTTCCATATTGGTCAAGCCTTGATGTTAGACATTGTCTTGATGTGATGCACGTGGAGAAAAATGTGTCTGATAGTTTGATTGGCACACTTCTAAACATTTCGAGCAAGACTAAAGATAGTAAGACTTCCCGTCTTGATATGGAGAAGATGGGTATACAAAAACAGTTGGCTCCAATAGAGAAAGGAAAAAGAACTTATCTGCCTCCAGCATGTCATACTCTATCTAAAAAGGAAAGGAAGATGTTCTGCGAGTGTTTGCAAGGTATTAAAGTTCCGCAAGGTTACTCATCAAACATCAAGAAACTTGTATCAATGAAAGATCTCAAGTTAATTAGTTTAAAATCTCATGATTGTCATGTACTGATGCAACAACTTCTACCAGTGGCTATCCGTGGGATCCTTCCAAAAAATGTGAGAGAAACTATAACGAGACTATGTTTATTCTTCAATGCCATATGTAATAAAGTTCTTGATTTCAAAAAATTGGATGAATTAGAAGATGAGGCTGCCATAATCTTGTGTCAATTGGAGATGTATTTTCCGCCATCAATTTTTGACATTATGGTTCACTTACTTGTTCATCTCGTAAGAGAAATCAGAATTTGTGGTCCAGTTTATTTAAGGTGGATGTATCCAATAGAGCGATATATGAAGATCTTTAAAGGATATACGAAGAATCATCACCGACCGGAAGCTTCGATTGTTGAAAGATACATCACAGAAGAAGCTGTTGAGTTTTGTACAAACTATTTGTCGGATGCAGATTCTATAGGAATTCCAAAGTCTCGTCATGCTGACACAGACGGAAGAGGTATTCATGGTCTAAATGTTAGGTCAATGGCTCGGGATGTAGTTATTCAATCACATTTCTATATATTGAATAATATAGATGAGGTTCAACCTTTCATAGATACTCACAAAAGACTTTTGAAGAAAAAATATCCCCGAATGAGTGAGAAGTTGTTGTTGATAGAGCATAACAATAGATTCATGGATTGGTTTAATAAAAGTGTATTTAATGATCATAGTGCATCCGGATACTTAAATGGTTGTCGTACGAGCCAAAATTTTGTGTCATTACCTGGAGTGCATACGACATTGGTCATTATACCTTTTATACAAAATCAAAAGATGATCATAGTACAATGCAAAATAGTGGGGTTATGGTTGAATTCAAATCGATGTATTTCTCTAGTTCGAAAGATAAGAATCTGGCATTGGCAACTACCGCGTTTTATGGTGTCATTGATGAGATTTGGGAGATTGATTATGTTATTTTCAAAGTGGCTTTATTTAAATGCAAGTGGGTTCCCAATAATAGTAATGGTGTAGACATTGCTGACTTAGGATTCACCCGGGTCGACCTTGGCAAGGTATCTTTTAATATAGAACCATTTATCATGGCTTCTCAAGCAAAACAAGTTTTCTATGTTACCGATCCATCGGACATATCGTGGAAATGGTCAATCGTTCTCCAAGGAAAATGCATTCCTCTTAGTGATGAAAGTCTTGATATTCCGTCCACACCTTCTTACATAACACAAGTTCCTACCTCATATGATGATGCTGATGGAGATGTCGTGCATGCTATACGACTCGATCATGAAGAAGGCATATGGGAAAATTAACAAGTACGTAATTTATTATTTATTTATAATATATTAATTGTATGTTATAGTTTAGAAGTATTTTTACTAACAAGTATAATTATTTGAAATCATAGGTATTTTGAGTCCAGACACCAGGCCAAGAGACAAGACACCAAGAGACAAGATACCAATACACCAAGTTACAATTATGTGAAGTTACGTAATGTGTGTAAACTGTAATATGGTATATGTGATATTTTATTTATGTAGGTTGTTTGTTCTGATAAACTGTAATGTGGTATATGTGATATTATGAATATGATACGATTAATATTATTATGAAAACTTTATCACAAAATGTGAATTGTATTTTTCTGATGTGCTGTGATATGGAGAACAATAATACAGGTAAAAAATGGGATTAATTATAAAAGCAGAATCATATTTGTTAATTTTACAGAAACTTTAACGACGATTATATTTCATAACCGTTATAACATCTGGCGCGCTGTCCAGGAAAAAATAAATATCAAAACTGCGCTGCTGGGAATCGAACCAAGGACTATTATTTTTATTACAACGGTGTATTGTAAAATCCGTGTGATAGTTAGCGCGCTTTCCAGTTTATTACAACGCCTACTAGGTCGTGGTTGTAAGTATCATATATACAACGACAATCTACATAACAATGCCTTCGCCCGCGTCATTATATGTCATTCCCAACCGTTGTTAAATGGGTTTTTCATAGTAATGTTAGGGTACAAGCTAACTTAAACAATTGGATCCTTAACACAAGGCCCAATTCAATATGCTAACAAACCTAGCAATATTAACTAATGCATGTGAACAGACTTCGACCTCATGCTTAACTAGAGTTCAATCCAATATCTCACAAATCTCCACCTTGGATCTAACTCTACCATCAAGAAAAATAGACTAGTTTTCTTCATGCAGCTTTATCAGCTGCATACAGTGGAAAAACTTGCAACTTGGCAACGTCTTGGTGATTATATCAACAGCATTATGATCTGTCGAAACCTTCAGCACTTGGACTTCTCCACGCTTGATTACCCCTCTGACGAAATGCAGCCTCACATCAATGTGCTTGGTTCGCTCATGATAGGCTGAGTTCTTCGACAGATGTATTGCACTTGGACTATCATATTTAACAGTGATAACTAGACCTTGAAGTTTCAGCTCCTTTGCAAAACCTTCAAGCCACAACGCTTCCTTCACAGCTTCAGTTAAAGCAATATATTCCACTTCAGTGGTTGATAAGGCAACCACCTTCTGAAGTGTTGCTTTCCAACTGATTGTTGTCCAAAAACATAGTGAACACATATCCAGAAATAGATTTTCTGGAATCCATACAACCTGCATAATCAGAGTCAACATATCCTTCAATTGCTGCTTTAATATCATCACTCAAGGCTTCACCATAAATTAGGACCCTATTCAGAGACCCATTTATGTACCTTAAAATCCACTTCAATGCTTTCCAGTGAGCCTTTCCAGGATTCGCCATGTACCTGCTTACAAGACTTACTGCATATGCTATGTCGGGTCTAGTACAGACCATAGCATACATCAAAGAACCAACTATATTAGCATATGGAATGATATTCATATAAGCTCTTTCAACATCAGTGCTGGGACACTGATCTATACTCAGCTTGAATTGAGGGTTTTTTGGAGTCACAACAAGCTTTGAATTCGACATACCATACTTTTCAAGAATCTTCTGTAGGTACGCCTCTTGAGATAAGCATAATTTCGACTACTGTCTATCTCTTCGGATGTCAATCCCAAGAATCCTAGACGTAGCTCCCAGATCCTTCATTTTGAACTCTTTATTGAGTTCAGCCTTCACCCTCATTACCTCTTCGACATTGTTGCTTGCTATTAGAATATCATCCACATAAAGCAACAAAATAACAAATGAATTACCAAGTCGAAATCTGAAGTAAACACAGTGGTCGAACTGACTTCTAATGAAACTTATGCGTGCCATGAACTTGTCGAATCTCCGATTCCACTATCAAGGAGATTGTTTCAGTCCATATAACGATCTCTTCAGCTTGCACACATAATCTTCCTTCCCTTTTTCGACATGCCCTTCAGGTTGCCTCATCAGGATCGTTTCATCTAGATCATCATACAAGAACGCATTCTTCACATCCATCTGTTCCAGTTCAAGGTCGAACTGTGCCACTGTGGCAAGCAACATTCGAATGGATATATGCTTCACAACAGGAGAGAACACATCATTGAAGTCGACACCTTCTTTCTGAGTGAACCCCCTAGCAACCAACCTTTCCTTGTATCTCTTCGACGCCACTCCTTCGATTCCCTCTTTAACTTTGAAAATCCATTTACAGCTGACTAACCTGGCTCCGGCATGTTTCTTGATCAATTCCCATATGTTGTTATCATGAAGAGATTTCATCTCATCTTCCATGGCCTTCAGCCACTCAGTCTTCTTTCGACTCCTCATAACTTCCTTATAGTCTCTAGGTTCTTCGTCGAGAACCTCACTTGCAGAGATTAAGGCATAAGCTATAAGATCTACATACCCAAGTCTCTGTGGTGGCTTGATGACTCTTCTCTACCTGTATCTTGCTAGCAGGTAGTCATTATCGGTCTCCTCTTCTTCGACAACATCTTTTTCTTCTTCTTCAACTTCATCTAGGGTACGCAATTCAGCATCAATATGCTCCACCTCAATAGGAATCACTTCCTGTTCCAGCTCTTTGTCAGCATCATCAGTTTTCTTGAAAGCCATCTCAGCTTCATTGAAAACTACATCTCGACTGGTGATACACCTCCCGTGACCTGGCTCTAGGCACCATAACCTATAAGCTTTGACTCCTTCAAGGTATCCCATGAACATGCACTTCAGAGCTCTAGGTTTGACCTTTTCTTGCCTAATGTGAGCATAGGCCATGAGCCAAATACTCTCAGTCTGTCGAGACTAGGTGGATGTCCTGACCAAACTTCTTCAGGTGTCTTCATTTCCAAGGCAGTCGAGGGACATCTATTAATCAGATAAGCTGCTGTCGAAACAGCCTCCGCCCAAAACACCTTCTTCAATCCAGCACTAACCAACATGCATATAACCCTTTCAAGGATTGTTTGATTGAATCTCTCAGTTAAGCCATTTTGTTGAGGAGTACCTGCTACAGTCTTATGCCTTGCAATCCCAGACTCAACACAGTAACTATCAAACGCTTTGTTGTAGAACTCAAGGCCATTGTCGGTTCTCAACCTCTTAACCTTTCTGCCAGTTTGAGTTTCGACCAGAATCTTCCAACTTTTCAAATTCTCAAAAGTTTCATCCTGTCTTCTGAATGAACACCTATAACTTTCTGGAATAGTCATCAACGATGGATAGAAAATACCTTGCACCTGAGTGTGAAGGATTCCTTGCAGGCCCCCAAAGATCAGTATGAATGTAATCCAGGGATCCATGTGTTCTTTGATTGCCTTTGTTAAACTTCGCCCTACAAGATTTACCAAATACGCAAGATTCACAAAACTCCAACTTTTCGACTTTGTCACCACCTAGCAGGTTCTGCTTCCCTAATTTGACCAGGCCTCTTTCGCTGACATGGCCCAATCTCATGTGCCATAATTATGTCTTCGACATAGGTTTTGTGGAGGCAATACTTGTCGAACCACTTACAACCTCAGCTTTAAGGGTATACAAGCCTTGTTTCTTCATGCCTCTCAAGACTTCCTTCGACCCTTTCATGACTCTTAGGATACTTTTCTCTCCTTGGAAAACATATCCCTTCCTGTCGAATTCACCAAGAAAAATTAAATTTCTCTTCAAATCAGGTACATACCTGACTTCAGTCAATAACCTTATTGACTCATCATGGAGCTTGAATATCATATATCCAATACCTGCAATTTTGCAGGATTTGTTGTTTCCCAGCAGCACAGATCCACCATCTTGATCACATAGCTCTTCGAACAATTCTCTGTTTGGAGTCATGTGCCAAGTGCAATCTGAATCCATAATCCACTCTTTTCTTGAGTCGCTGCTTGAAACTACAAGGACATCAGATGAGTCAAAGTCATCTTGAACAATGGCTGCGTTACCATTATCCTTACCTCCATGATCTTTCAGGCGTTCAGGGCACACCTTTCTTGTGTGACCCTCCTTCTTACAATGATAGCATCGAAAACCAGATGCTTCGCCACTATAAGACTTCTGCTGACTTTTACCTTTCCTACTTAAGAGCTATTAAAGGATGAGAACTCAAGACTATGTCTTGACAAGTATTTAAATCGATTTCCATATTCGGGAGACTTAAGATGTTAAAACGGTACCGATCTTATGAACTTTTCCCAAGTCTCCACAATCTAACCTCAAACTAATCTATAGCCTAAAAATTTCAAAAGATGCATTGCTTCTAAGTCTAACTTTTTTTTCACTTAAAAAAAACAAACACAAAAACGAAGAAAACTAAAAGAAAACAAAACAAAGAATGGACATAACTAAAGCTAAAAGGTTCCCTGCAATTTGTTCCGCTGTCGCGCACGGATCAAAACGAGTAATTTTAAAAGTGGTAATTAGCAACAATGACTCGAGTCGTATCGGAAGGATTCTTGTACTATTATTAACCAACAATTGGAACAATAGGGGAGTTGAATTTCGATTGAAAGAAAAATAATGAAAATAAGTGATTATAAAAAAAGTGATTATCAAATAAGCTGGAAAGTTAATCTGCTGATTTGGTTCCTACCTATCATCGGTTATTATAATTTCAATCTCTGAACGGATTATCTATTCCTATTCGATTACAAACTCATTGACAAATGCAATTTGTATTGTGTGATGTAGGTTTCTATTATCCGAATTAAGCAAACGGAATTAAGCCCTCGTGAATTAAGCAAACACGATTTGATCAATCATGATAACGAATTAAGCAAACATTAACGTGATTACGGTTAAGGATCATACAACAATCGAATTAAATTAACTTACTCTATGAAAATTGGATTAAGCAAGCAAGAATCATAGAATAAGATTGAAAGAAATAAAAACTGAATTGAAATTATTATAACCTCAAGGTGTCGGAACCGAATACAGCAAATCAACAATTGAAATTAGTTCTCCATGAATTTCCCGTACAAAGCTTCCGAGAAAACTTGTGAATAGTGTGAAAAAAACGTGAAAAGCGGGTTATGTACAGTAGCATGGCTGCTACTAGGTATAGGGAAGTATAACAAAGTTGGTTCTAACCCAACTGGGTTGAAAAACATAAAAAACCCGGCCCAAAACTAAATATTCCTAAAGGCAGAATTCGGGTCCTAAATTCAACTAATTATTCGAGCCTGATACACTCCGAATCAGATTCTTTGTAAAACATGAAAGTTATAGCTATTTGTCTCATCTTTCCAACGACTGGTAGAACACGCAAATCTGATTCTCGTAGCTCCAGTTATGATCCAAACAGTGGACAGATATCAAATAACCGCTAAAGCTGAAAATAAGCTGCGAAAATAGATTAACAGCAAACAAAGACTTAATTATAAAACCATAATAAAACATTAAAATAAACAAAACAAACTAAGGAAATGCCTAAGTACAAACATAAAAGAATGTGCATTAAAATGCACTGATCAAATTCCCCCACACTTGAACATTTGCACTCCGAGCAAAATAATATCAAGACTCATGAAAAACAATAGCATTCAGATTCTCATTCTAGGCTACAAACTCTTCTTCGGTCAAGATTGCACCGATAGGTACTAATTTTTCACACTAAGGATATCCTAAGAACACAAATCCGCAATTATGCAGTCATAAACCTCCCTCCTATACAAACCAATCTGAATCATGTTATTATGCTTAAGCATAACTTACTCATCCTCCTTTTTGCTCTGTTTCATTCTTAATGCAATCACATTAAGCCCGTTATCTATTCACACACATGGTAAATAAGCCTGGTAGTGACTATGATCCATATCTTGTCAACAATTCAAAATTAACCACTTTTTTTTCTTTTTTGAAGGTTTCACAACCGTTAGCCTAAGTGACCGGGTGAGGGTCACCTAACTTAAAAGGCAGATTCCTATTTAGATTTCTTATTAAGCACGGGATCATTCACTTATTTGCATCAGCTTAATTACTTTGTGTGTACTTTTTAGATGGTGCTGACTGTTAGATAAACTACTTAAGAGCTATTAAAGGATAAAAACTCAAGGCTATGTCATACCAAGTATTTAAATCGATTTCCATATTCGGGAGACTTAAGGTGTTAAAACGGTACCGATCTTATGAACTTTTCCCAAGTCTCCACAATCTAACCTCAAACTAATCTATAGCCTAAAACTTTTTAAAGATGCATTGCTTCTAAGTCTAACTTTTTTTTTCACTTAAAAAAAAAACACAAAAACGATGAAAACTAAAAGAAAACAAAACAAAGAAAGGACATAACTAAAACTAAAAGGTTTTCTCCCCCACACTTAAAACATGCATTGTCCTTAATGAAAGGACATAACTATTAAATAAGAGTGAGAGAAAGGAAAGATCACACTTGAGTACTCAAGGTGGATAGGTGATCACATAAGCAGCTTTTCCCAAAGAGAGCTCTTCTACAGGCTCCTCTTCCAAAGTGGGGATGTCATAAAGTAACTTTGGGTAACATCCATTGATCTTGAAATATTTATTAGTGCTTCGCCTTTTATTCCAGGATCAAAGAAAAATCTTCGATAAATAAAAGTGTTGAATGGGCACATGAACGTGAAATCATTTTCCACAACATTAGAGATCAAAGGATTAAGGGGTTGCCTCACTGCTTTTCTTCCATCTTCCATTGAGGTCCATCCAATTCCCTTCTTATGTTTCTTCAAAACTTGCAAAAGCTTATTTTCTTGATCAAAATCAAGGTTAGAAGAAATTATAATAGGTAGCTTTTCATCCATATCTAAATAAGCATATTTAAGATTGTTATGAAGTGGTTTAAGCTCTAAGGGTGAGGTTGTTCAATGGATGGTGAGGTTGGGGCAGCAGGGATGTCAAGAGCTTCAGTTGTATAAACGACATCATGAAAAGCATCACCCTACAAGGCAGCATTTATTTCAGCACAAACAGAGCAAACATTAGTGTCAGTACATAAATCGCAAGAGTAAGTATCATCATAATCAGACAATGATGGAAAATCAACTGAAAACAAATTAGAATAAGCTTCATTAACAATTTCAGAAGGTAACTCTTTTGGATTCACGACTGTATGGGCAGGTAGTTGGTTTGATTCTTGAGCTTGCTGCATGGCATTCACTAAAGTGACAAGTTGTCCAATCTGTGACTGCAAAGCCTGAATAGTAGAATCTGTTTGTTGCTGAAATTGGAGATCATTTATAGCCATTTACTTGACAAGGTCCTCTAGTGAAGGTTCGGAAGGTGTAGAGCACACAATTTCGAATTCCTTCATATGCTTATTCGGATCCTCACCTGTAAGACCATTAAACCTTGGCAACAAGTGTATTAAACCAGAATTCCATTCGAAAGGTACAGTAACAGCAGGATATTCAATACATAAATCATTATAATTCATATCGTGAGCAGCAAGCTCTCTTAATATTCTTCGTTCAGCCATGTTATCAAAAAGGAGAAAAAATTAACAAAGAATGAGAAAGCACAAAACCAATTCAGCAATTCAACAAATGCGAAAATGCCAACAGTGTCCCTATTGAGAAAAAGAATGGAAAAATAGAAAAGCGAATAAAATAAAATCTAAAAATTATTAAAATATAACTAAAAATCAAATCAAATCAGAATAAATCTCTAAAAAAAATTTTGGATTTTTTAAAAAATATGAAAATAGAAAATAAATCAAATAAAATAGAAAAGCTAACAGTGTTCGTTGATTTTTTTTTCTGATTTTCTGGAAAAAAATTCGGAGCAAATCGAAACAGTAGCTTTCAACTTACCTGGTAGACTAAAACACTTACCACTGCACTGCAACTCTGAAAATTAACGCACAAAAACAAAAAACAAAAAACAAAAATAAATCTAACAAAACTCTAAACTAAAATTCTAAAATTGGCTAACATCAACAAGAATCCCTGGCAACGGCGCCAATTTGTTCCGCTGTCGCGCACGGATCAAAACGAGTAATTTTAAAAGCGGTAGTTAGTGACAATGACTCGAGTCGTATCGCAAGGATTCTTGTACTATTATTAACCAACAATTGGAACAATAGGGTGTTTAATTTCGATTGAAAGAAAAATAATGAAAATAAGTGATTATAAAAAAAGTGATTATCAAATAAGCTGAAAAGTTAATCTGCTGATTTGGTTCCTACCTATACTCGATTATTATAATTTCAATCTCCGAACGGATTATCTATTCCTATTCGATTACAAACTCATTGACAAGCGCAATTTGTATTGTGTGATGTAGGTTCCTATTATCCGAATTAAGCAAACGGAATTAAGCCCTCGTGAATTATGCAAAGATGATTTGATCAATCATGATAACGAATTAAGCAAACGCTAACGTGATTACGGTTAAGAATCATACAACAATCAAATTAAATCAACTTACTCTATGAAAATTAGATTAAGCAAGCAAGAATCATAGAATAAGATTGAAAGAAATAAAACCTGTATTGAAATTATTATAACCTCAAGGTGTCGGAACCAAATACAGCAAATCAATAATTGAAATTAGTTCTCCATGAATTTCCCGTACAAAGTGTTGTGAAAAATGATGTCTTTGTAACAAGTATTAATGGTTTCTTGATGATCAAGAACCAAACAAGGGTTAACAGAAAAGAAAATAAGAAGAAGACGAAGAAGATAACACGAAGGAACAACAAGGATTGGGCAAATAAAACTCTATTTACTATTCACTTTCTCATTAACGTCACAAATAATTACAAGTGAATATCACAATTTGCCACACTCAACAAACTGAGTGTACTAGCCTATTTATAGACTAACTAGGTAACTTGCAGCCCAAGAAACCTACACAATTGGATCCTTAACACAAGACCCAATTCGACACAGTAATTCGACAGTACATATTAGACCAGACTTCGGCTACAATATGTAAGAATCAGGCATCAGCATGTAAACAAGCTTCGACTGCATGCTTGCCTCCTGTCGAACCACATGAAAGCTCTCCTTCGACACAGCATGAGTTCGACCCAAATCTCACACAAATCTTCCGAGAAAATTCATGAATAGTGTAAAAAAACGTGAAAAGAGGGTTACGTACAGTAGCACGGCTGCTATTAGGTATAGGGAAGAATAACAAATCCGGTTCTAACCCAACTAGGTCGAAAAACATAAAAACCCCGACCTAAAACTAAATATTCCTAAATGCAGAATTTGGGTCCTAACTTCAACGAATTATTCGAGCCTTCTACATTCCGAATCAGCTTCTTTGTAAAACATGAAAGTTGTAGCTCTTTGTCTCATCTTTCTAACGACTGGTAGAATGCACAAATCCGATTCTCGTAGCTTCAGTTATGATCCAAACAATAGACAGGTATCAAATAACTGCTAAAGCTGAAAATAAGCTGCGAAAATAGATTAACAGCAAACAAAGACTTAATTATAAAAATATAATAAAACATTAAAATAAACAAAACAGGCTAAGGAAATGCCTAAGTACAAACATAAAAGAATGTGCATTAAAATGCACTGATCACATTGCTAAGTCACAAGAAAAAACCTTGTTGCGACTTAGCAATATTTTGTTTTTTTAAATCTTGCAACATTAATTTTTTATGCAGATTGATAGAAGATCCATTTGAGATTATTATATCATATGTAGATTGTTTGTTTCACTAACCCTTCACTAAAATACATTCATTTAAATTGATTTAAAAATTAATAATCTGAAAATTAACTTATATTTGAAAACCAACTTAGATCAATCAATATTTTTCAGAAAAAGAGATAACAAAGTATCAATGTCTTGCAAAAAAGAGAAAACAAAGTTGTGTTCTGTTTAAGGTGAATTTTCCAAGGCGTAGGATTGCGTTGATTGTTCTTTCTTGAGGAAAAGGATGTCTTCAATGGGATTTGGGATGCGATGGTTGAAGTGGATGGATGGAGGTGTGTTCACGAGTTTTATGTCTGTACTTGTAAACGGTAGTCCAACGGGTGATTTTAGGGTGTTTCGAGGATTAAGACAGGGAGATCTATTGTCTCTCTTCCTATTTTCTATTGTGGCAGAAGGTTTTGCAACAATGATGGACAGGGCTTCTAGAATGGGTATGTTGAAGGGATTTAAAGTGAATAATGATGTTAGTTACAATCTCTTACAGTTCGCAGATGATACCGTTCTTCTAAGCAATGGATATTGGTCGATCTTAAAGGCTTTCAAGTCAATTTTGAAGGGTTTCGACTTGGTTTTAGGCCTGAAAGTTAATATTAGCAAAAGATGTTTGTATGGCATTAGTATGGAGAACAATTTCTCACATGTAGGATTGGTCATATACCGTTTAAATTTTTGGGCTTAAGGATTGAAGATAAGCATAGAAGGATTGCATATTGGAACCCGGTCATTAAATGTTTCAAAAAGAGGTTGTCTCAATGGAAAGGAAGAATGTTATCAATTAGTGGTAGGGTTACATTGAATAATTTGGTGATGACAAACTTGTCAATCCATCAATTATCATTTTTCAAGGCACCACAAAAAGTATTGGATGAGCTTATATCTATACAAATAAAGTTCTTATGGCATGGTTCAAATGTAAGCAAGTGAATGGCATGGATTAGTTGGGCTGATGTTTGTAAGACAAAGGAGGAAGGTGGTATCGGTGTGAAGAACTTAAGGCTTTTCAATATAGCTTTGATGGCAAAGTGGTTATGGCGTTTTACCACAGAACCAGATGTAATTTGGAGTGATATCTTGCGCGAGAAATATGGTGATTATATCAAGTTTATCATTTCAAGGGAGGATTTTATACCTAAATTTTAAGATTCACAATGGTGGAAGGATATCATGAGAATCAACGTGAATACGGCAGCAGTTTCATTCGGAGAATTTCTTACTTTTAGGTTGGGCAACGACGCTTTAATACCATTTTGGACGGCGAGATGGATTGGAAATACGACACTGAAGGTGTAGTTCCCAGGTATGTTTGCTGTAACAGACGCAAAAATAGCACATTGGCTTATTTGGGCGTGTGGAATGGAAACTTTTGGACTTGGAGACTTGAATCTCTGAATCAGGCTTTACCTCTAATTGTTGTAGCTGAGTTTAATGAATTAGTCATGCTTCTGTGGGATATAACACTGATCAAAGACTGTCAAGACATTATACTTTGGCCATTGGGATACTTGAACAAGTTTTCAGTAAAATCTTTTTATGGTAGACTCTTAGGGGCGGCGGGTGGAAGATCACATGGCACATCCTGGAATTATAACTCGTTTTTTGTTTAGTGAGGTGAAAGTTTTGTCATTAAATGTATTATTTGTAGTAGTGAATCTCCGCTATGACGTTTTCCTCGTCGTCATAGTCTTTGTTGGTCAGAGTAGTCGTCTTCTTGTTCACCATGATGTGGGATGAGTGCAAAGACAATATTCTGGTTGAATTTAGTAAGGGCGTCCCTAGTCAGTTTTACCAGGACCCCACGGTGGACATTAATTAAAGTTGATAATAGTATTATAAGTGTGACAACCCCTAATGGACAAGGGGTGTCAGAGGCTTTAAGGTAGTTAGGGTATGAAGAGCTAGCTCATGTGAAGTTAGAAGCTATTATTTATGTGTATTTCTTGGTGTTAACAATTATTCTAATTTATACAAGGTTTTTTCTTTCCTCATATATAAAAGTGTTTCACAATTATCCACAAACAATCTCTCTTCATTTCTTAATTTATTCTAATTTTCAAAAGATGGTTAATGAAATTTACAATCTTTCTCTTCTCTCCTAGAACCAACACTTTCAAATGATAAAAGAAATAGTGCATTGTTGAAAAGTTAGCACCAAAAGATCGATTTAATATATAGTTTTTGAAATAATAATGCTTGAATTGTAATGAGGATTGTATAATACATATATATTTGATCTCTTTCTTCTTTTAAAAACGTCAATGTATATAAAATATATTTGAGTTGATTTGTTGTCAATAAAAAAGTACAAGTTATGATTGATTTGTGAATTTTTTTATACTCATTTGTGAGAATTAATTTTATCTAATATTTTGTTAATCAAATTTCTTTTTTATTTTAAAACGTGTTAAAAAAATATTTGAATGACAAACTCTTTCGTGGTGATTTTGCTAGCAATATATCTGTTTCTATTATATTAATCTCTTTTAGTGTCTTAGTTTTACATATTTGATGAATTCACTAATATTTAATATTTTTAAATTTCATCCAAATTGAATTTGGTTTTGTTGCATTCACTTTTTTCATTGTTTTATGCCTCATTATTCTAAAAATATAAATTATTTGAGAAACATAAAAATTTGTAATTATATAGTATTCAAGGACCAATACAAAATGAAAAAAAATAAAAGTCATGTATGTGAAGGGAGAATAAGAGTGTATTTTTAACATCTTGGTTTTACAATAATTTAGATTTATTTATTAGAAAAAGTACATATTTATTTTATATTTTATATGAAATAAATATGTTACATATTTATATAATATGGTATTTGAGAGAGAGAGAGAGAGAGAAAATAAATATTTATTTTATATATTACAAAAATTTGTATATTTTAAATTACATATAAAATTTAAAAAAAAAAAAATACCTTTATGGTTTTACACGTATGTACACTTAAAAAAAGTAGCGTTTAGACTCTAATTTTTTTTTTAAAAAAATTGTTTTGAATAGTAAAATAAAATGACAAAACATCAAACTAATTAGATTAATATTCTAAATCAAAACTGAAACTAATATCAATGACATTCATACAAATGTTTAATGTTATTTATTCCAATAACATTTATTTACATCACACATATTCCAATAACATTTTTCTGCATGCCAAGTTTTCATAGTTCTCTTTATATATGGATAGAGTCTAAACATTTTCTTTTTTTTTAATTATCAACTTCATTAACCTGGTCTAAAAATAGACCCAAATACAGAAACAAAATATACAATTATGTAGGACAGAAGAATAAATACAATTCTACAAGGAAAGTCCTATAGACACTAATAGAATTTCCTACCAGCCAACATACAGGACATAAACAAATAGACAGTATTTGTAGTACTAAGACCTATCAAAATCTTACAAATTAGTTATCTATAAAAATTCAAAGGCATCTTGTGCCACTCATAAAGATTACCAAGAGATTTGTTCTGTATGTTCAAAACCTTCCATCTCGAAGTACAAAGGATGATCGCTTGAAAAATTTCCTTAAGAATCGCAACATAATCGTTGAATAAAACTTGATTCCTATACCTCCATATGCACCAGCACGAAACTAACCATATGTATCGCAACAGTATTTCAATCCCAGGAAGTTTGGCCCAACAAAGAAAAGATTCGATACAATTTGATCTTCTAGGATATTGCACACCCAACCATGCTTCAATTTCCCGCCATACCCATTTAATTTTAGCACAGGTTAGAAAGATATGAGATATGTCTTCGATAACCTGAAAACAGAAAACACATGCCATCTGATGTGGATCATTGATAATGTCTCTGTTAACAAGACTTTCACGAGTTGGCAGCCTATTCAAAAATAGTCTCCAACCGAAAATCTTGACCTTAAGAGGAATCCTAGCATTCCACAGAAATTCCAAAGCTTCCATCAAATTGTTATCTATCTCCTCCTCCTCCTTCTTTTGATTCATTGCCAAATAACAATATTTCACACTGAATTTATTATCTATACCACTGGGCCACATAACCAAGTCTTCATCTTAAGAGTTAAGAGCAACCTCCGCAATAATCTGTATTAATTCCGCAGCAGTCTCACCATCTTCATCAATCAAAATCACATTCTTGCCAAATAGATCCCATATCCATTTGTTTTCTATCCAATCACCACAATCCTTAATTAGGATGTTCTGAGCTGGAGATGAATTATACAGATCATGATATTGGAATTTGAGAGCAGTTCCACCAATCCATCGAGAATGCCAAAAAAGTGAGTTTCCACCATTTCCCAATTTCCATGTTAACAGATTGAATACACCCTGCTCATTTGAAGGCATAGCCAAATTAATGATATCATTCCACCACCTAGACCATTGTCTTGAATTGCTCGAAGCCTGTCTTAAAAAAAGACTTTGAAAGTCACAGCCATACTTAGCCTTAAGGATACCACTCCATAATGCATCTGATTCATTAATCACTCTCCATAACCATTTTGCAACTAAGGCTCTATTGAAAACTGACACATCTTTTATTCCTAAACCACCTTGTTTTCTTGATTTACAAACTTGAGACCATTTCACCCAAGCAATACATTTCTTATCCCAATCACTAGCCCATAGGAATTTCCTTTGGATTGCTTTAATCTCCCACAAAACTTTTACCGGAGCCAAGAAGAATGATAGGAAGTGAATTGGCATATTAGTTATAAGTGAATTGATCATTGTGACACGCCCACCAATAGATAGCATCATTCCCCTCCAAGAAGACAGACGAGCTTTAATAGATGCAATGACCGGTTTCTAGAATGCACCAGTTTTGTGTCTACCACCTACTGTTAGACCTAAATATCTAAAAGGATACTCTCTAACTTTACATGTCAAAAAGTTTGCTGCAGCTTCAATCTTGTTATTCTCTAATCCCAAACCCATTAGCTTACTTTTGTTGTAGTTAACCTTCGGTCCTGACAGAACTTCTAAACCTCTCAGAACTGATTTTATCGCCCAAAATTGGACCAAGATTCATCACACATAATCAGTGTATCATCAGCAAATTGTAGTAAACAAATAAATGTTTCTCCATCAATCTTCAAACCACTCAAAATGTTGTAAAATTCAGCTTTCTTTACAAGTAATGCCAGGCATTCCGTAACTAGGACGAAAAAGAAGGGAGATAATGGGTCACCTTGTTTGAGACCCCTGTTAAACTTGAAATCCTTTGAAGAACTTCCATTCACTAAAACCGAACCATAGCTGTTGCAAATTAAACTTTTAATCCAGCTTTGTCATTTAGGACCAAAATGCATTGCTTCTAACACCTTGAATAGAAAACTCCAACTCACACAGTCGTATGCTTATGAAAAATCAACCTTGAACATGAATCCTCTTTTCTTTTTCTTAATAACATGATCATGAACTTCATTGGCCACCAGAACACCATCAAGCAGCTGTCTTCCTGGTATAAATGCAGTCTGGGATGATGACACCAGTTTCCCTATCACACGACTCAATCTTGCTGCAAGATTTTTTTACAGGATCTTGTGTATACATCCAATTAGAGCTGTTGGTCTAAATTCATTCAAAGCTTGAGGGTTATCAATCTTTGGAATGAGGACAAAAAAAGATGAACATAATGTTTTAGGCAGGAAAGCCTTCTCATGGAATTCTGTAATGTAGTTAATGATGTCTCCACCTATTATCTCCCATGTATTCTTTATGAATTTCAAATTGAAACCATCGAGACGGGGGCTTTTATTACCATCACACGACTTAATCGCCTCTAGAATATCCTCAGTAGAAAAAGGCTCTGCCAGCATAGCATTATCCTCCCCAGTGAGTTTTTCCATTGCACTTAGATCCATGTTAAAACCTTCAGTTAACTTGTTCTTGTATTTATTAGCAAAATGATCATGAATAACTTGTTTTACTTTCTCCACCTTATCTTCCACATTCAAACCAATGTTCAAAGCTGAAATAGTATTATCCCTTCTCCTAGCATTGATAACAGAATGAAAGTACTTTGAATTGTTATCTCCTTCAACAATCCACCTTGTTCTTGCCTTTTGGTAGAGTAGACTCTCTTTAAGATGCAATTTACTCCAAATATCTTCTATGGCTTCACTTCTATCTTTCAATATGCTCTCAGAAATGTCAGTCTCCAATTCAGCCATCTCACATTCCAATACATTAATTTTCTCAATGCCCTCATCTACTTTAAGATCTAAAATTCCAAACACATTTATATTCCACCATTTCAGTCTTGTTTTCAGAATCTTCAGTTTTTGAATAAGGATATTGCACGCATCTCCAGTAACTTGACAAGAATACCATACCTCCTTAACAAATTTTAAAAATTCTTGGTGGTCAAACCAAGCATTGGTGGTTTTGAAAGGTTTGGGCCCCCAATTCCTATCATTTAGAACAAGAGACACTGGCCTATGGTCTGAGATTTCCCTATCACCCACCTTCTGATTAACAGCTTTCCAGATTCGACATAAATCCTCAGAAATAAGAAGACGATCTAATCTACTCTTGCAAGATCCATTAGAATTAAACCACGTAAATCTATAGCCCACTACAGGTAAGTCCACTAGTTCCATATCTTCTATGAACAACCGAATTCCTCCATATCAGAATACTTATAGCTCCCTCTACCTTTCCTTTCGCCCTTGGATTTAATGGCATTAAAATCCCCCCCCCCCCCCCGAGAATCCAGTCCCCTATTGGAAATTTTGATTTCAATTTAATAAGATTCTCCCATAATTTCCTTTTCTCACTCAGCACACAGGAAGAGTATATATTCAATATGTATATCACCCTACCTCTACAATAGCCATATACCCCAAGATAACCAATTCCAGAGACACTAAACACAGAACAAAAAGATTTCTTATTCCAAATAGATAACATACCTCCTGACTGTCCTATCGATCCAGTTGCAGACTAATCAAATTCCTCTCCACCCCATAAACTTCTAACAAAGCAATCATCTAGAACCCGGCGTTTTGTTTCTTGTAATAAACAAAACTCAATTTTCTCCTTCCCACTCAAATGTTTAACTCTCCTCCTTTTGATAGAAGAGTTACATCCACGAATATTAAAAGAAGTAATATTCATGGAACTCTTGTAGATGCCTCCTTCAAACTCTCAAATCTAGTTGTCCCTTTTTTCCAAACCTCTTATTATGCCTTCAAGTGCCTCATCATCTTCTTCTCCTTCGATTCCCAAGTCCTTCAAAATTTCCCACACCTTTCCTGGAACGTCATCAAGTTTTCTCTTTACCCTCTCATTTCCTATTTCCACATCCTTATCAGATATAGATTCACATCATAAGATGGACCCTCCTGAATATCTTGAACCACTATCTCCAATCTGAGATGATATAGATATGGGATCTTCTAATTGTCCATTTGAAAAGTTGGCTGGTTTTAGAATAAGTGAAGAGTGTAACAGGACAGAATAATATGATGGGACAAAAAGGGATATGGATCTTATCATAAATCTCAGTCAACGACTTCTTTTTTCTGGATGGTATAACAGTAGACGACCCAACTGTTTTGAGATCAGATAAGGGAAATGGATTAGGCCTAAACCCATCTATATTATCTGAACAAATATTTAAGCCCAAATCCAAGTTGATGACTAACTGAATACCACTTATAGTCTCCAATTCCTTGTTCCTTTTAACAAGATCAATTTCAACTTCCCTAATGTTCTCCACCTTATCCAAGCTATTCTCCACATCCTATCCCATCTGATCTCCTTTTGATACGCAAACATTAAATGCCACCTTATCTTTTGACTTCTCCTCATTATGACAATTCTCTCTGCTACTTCCAAAGGTTGCCTTTTTTGAGGACTTTCGTATCTTTCTTATGACACCAGAGTCATTACGACTAGCTATCTACTTTTCCAATATATCCATACTATTGTTCTTCCTAAAACCTACCACGTTTCTATCTTCACTGCCTCCAACGAATTCATCCTCATGCTTGTTTGGTTCATCTTCTTCCCCTATTCCATCTCCATTAACAACATCATCTACTTCATCGTCTTCCCCACCTGAATCATCCTCTGTTTCCTCTACAAAGGATTCATCAGAATCATCAGATTCTTTCTTAGTACCAGGAAATACAATACTTTTCGGTCCATGATTGTCTTCTACCATTTTAATACTAAACAACACACCATTAATTTCAATATTGAACACCTCATTCAAGTTGCTCGTATATTTTGTTTTGATCAGTATTCTAGCAACTTTGAATTTTGAATGAGCTTCAGTTTCCTCACCACTACAGATATAATCCCCTATTATGCTTGAAATATATCTGAAAAAATCATTTCTCCATGCATGACAGGGTATTCCAAAACATTTCACCCATGTGAGACGTTCCTTGTCTACTTCCGCTGGTGACCATTGTCTGATATCTTCAAACCAGTTTAACAGCCAATCTTCCTTTTCTTTTATTAAAGACCTCACAGCATTCTCCTTTTTATCTTCAAGTAAGCACATCTTAGCTCCCATGGGTGTTACTTTGATGTGAAAAAAACCTTCTCTGTTAAACACATCCTGAATATTATATGAATTCCCAGGCATCTTAATAACTCCCACGTATCACTACTACAAAAAAACCCGTTTAACAATGGTTGGAAATGACATATAATGACGCGGGCGAAGACGTTGTTATGTAGAGTGTTGTTGTATACGCGGTACGTACAATGACGACCCATTAACCGTTGTAATAAAAAGGAAAACGCGCTACCTATAATGACGGTTATTTTAAATACCCGTTGTTGTATGTCTTTTAATAAAAAAAATAGCATTAGAACTACCTATAATGACGGTTATTTTAAAAAAACCGTTGTTGTATGTCTTTTAATAAAATTAAAAAAAATTGCAGCATTAGAACAAGAACAACAGTAAGAACATCAAGATCAACAATAAGAACAACAACAACAACAACAAGAACAACAACAAGAACAAGAACAAGAACAAGAATAAGAACAACAAGAAGAAGAAGAAGAAGAAGAAGAAGAAGAAGAAGAACAACAACAACAACAATAATAACAATAATAACAAGAACAACAACATCAACAACATCAACAACATCAACAATAACAACAACAATAATAACAATGATAACAATAATAACAACAAGAACAACAATAATAAAAAAGAACAACAAGAACAACAATAATTAAAAAAGAACACCTACAACTAACATTGCTAACTCGAGTTTTGAAATTTGTTTTGAAATTTGGTTTAGTGGAGAAATAGAGTATCATAACTGAAAGATGATGTTTGGAGGTAGAAGATGTAGTTCGTCTAAGTTTTAGGTTTCACGCGGATCACTAATAGTAGTGTCTTGGCCGTTGATAATCACTAAATGGACGACCAAGATTTGTTTAAGGATAGTGAATAAACTCAATATGCGTGCCACCTATAATGTTGGTAATGAGAATTGAAAAAATATGTAAAAAAACCAAAAATACTGGTGCTGGGACTTGAACCCATGACAAGACGCTATCTATAATGATGGTTGGTTTAAATTACCCGTGGTGAAAGGTCTGTCATCATTTTGAAAAAATAAGTAAAAAAAGCTACCTATTACAACCGTTGGTTTAAATACCCGTTGTGAAATGGTCTGCCAGCATTTTGGAAAAATAGGAAAAATGATTAAAATAAATTCAGAAAAATCTAAAAACACACAATTTAATCTAATTAGGTAAAATAAGAATTTTGAGAATTTTTTTAGAATTTTTTGAGACTATGAAAATAGTAAAAAATTCATTAAAAATAGAAAAAAAAAGATGAATTTGGGGTTTTGAGGGTGAAGTCCCGTAACTCTTCCAGAGTACGGGACTAATGACCGCACGATTTTTCTGCTTCAGATGCACGAAACAGATCTTAAAAAGGAGACGATTTTCCCTAAAACCGATTTTTTGAAGTGCAAGACCTAAAACTAAATTATTGGCTATAATGACAGTTGAAAACATACCAGTGGTGAAAGGTTGTGGGTATTTTGAAAAAATATGTAAAAAACCATAAATGTTGGTGCTGGGACTTGAACCCATGACCATGCGCTACCTATAATGACGGATGAAAACATACCTGTGGTGAAAGGTTGTGGGTATTTTGAAAAAATATGTAAAAAAAACCATAAATGTTGGTGTTGGGACTTGAACCCATGAGCATGCGCTACCTATAATGACGGTTGAAAACATTCCTATGGTGAAAGGCCTCACATTTCACCACAGTTTGAATATTAACCATCATTAAAAGCCTTTTAACGAGATTAAAAAAAAAAGCGCATCTATTACAACGGTGTATAGGCAATCCATTGTAAGCCTGACGTTGTTGTTTGCGCGTTTTGTAACAACCCAATTCCCATCGCGAATAAATAATCCATAAATAAACCAGAGTAAGTAAAAATTTATTTTTCCGACAGAAACAAGGATGCCACAATTTAAAGAAAGAAAACACAATCCCTGCTCATATATTTTGATACATAACACAAAATGGAATAAACCTGTAGGGGAACTTTTTCCAATAAAAGGAAAGGTCAATTATGGAATAAAGCGGAAAGATCCATAACTGCCTTGTTTCACAACATAAATCATTTTATAACATTTAAAATATTCGTACAAAAGTAATACAAGATATATTCAACAAATGTATACATATATATATATCTACAGCGTTCCCCGACTCACGTGTTACGTATCAAAGCAGACAGACCGACAAAGGACGGAGGACTAATCTCCACAAAAGCCTCCAAGACCACTAATCTGCAATTGCCTCGTAGGGCAACAAACCACGGCAGAAGGGTGAGAAATAAAACCTAAATCAAGATTGCATAATAATATGCCAACACATAAAAATTCACATGCATAGTTATTCTCACCACAAGCATCACACGCTAATACATATAACATGCCACAAATACATAACATATATCGATTATACTAACATAATCACATATTCTCACATAATGCATCCCAAAGTTATCACATAGAGAAACACACCACCACACCATGGATATTCACATATAACATACCATAGAGAATTAATACCATCAGTGTAACTCACCACGCCTCCACAAAACCTAGCACATGGCTATACATAAAACATATCATCAACAACTAATGCATTTATCACATATGCACGTCCATTTACCAATTCAAACATAAATCTCAATACACACTCAATCAATTCATGATTTTCCACACATAATCAATCCATTCATGATTTTCCACACATAATTAATCCATTCATGATTTTTCACACATAATCAATCCATTCATGATTTATGCAAATGCAAAGAGACCGACACAACGACTCTATGCAAATGCGGTACCATCCATCCATCAATCTCAACACTAGTTCACTCAGGAACTATTGGAACCATCGCTTGTTACTTAGTGTAACTCCCCGTCGGGTAAACGATGTTCCCCGTCGCTTTAGGTCCTCTTGGTATAAGGCGCACGACGTTTATGGATCGCTTTAGGCCCTCTTTGTATAAGGCGCACGATCCGATCGCTTTAGGTCCTCTTTGTATAAGGCGCACGATCGTCTATAATCATCGCTTTAGGTCCTCTTTGTATAAGGCACACGATGTTATAGCGGATTCCCTTTGGAATCGTTTCGTCGCTCACACCCACTAGGGCACACGACATCACAAGAATGCATATCATGATGCTTGGCATACAATGACTCATGACATTCAAATGCGCACATATATGCAACCATAATCATGCAGATACAACCAAACACAACACATTGCAATTACTTGCCCTTAGGCCACAAACCATCATCACAACATTTCATCACATGCATTCACATCATATAACATCCCACAAGTCATACGATACATATCAAAGGTATATTGCATGATAACACATCAATACACACGATTAAAATGGTAAAAGTCAAAAAAATGACACATTTCCAAATTCCCGACATAATTAAATTGGCCAATAATCTCAAAACCATTTTAATAAGAAAGAACATTTCATTAACTTTCCAACGGTATAAAGAACGTTCAAAACGGATAATCAGATCAAAAGTTACGGACTTAACAAGAAAAGTAATCGCGAAAAGACAACATTCTGCACCCTTGCTGGCCATACGCGTATTGCCCTGAGCCATACGCGTATTGCCCAGTCCCATATGCGTATTGTCTACTTTCCTTCCTTTCCATATGCGTATTGCCCTAACCAATACGCGTATGGTCCTACCTCATACGCGTATTGCCCTGTCCCATACGCGTATGGGCAGCGAAACCCAGAATTTTTTCCTGCATCATTTTTGTTACGAATTTCACCCCAAAATCTCTCCAAATCTCATCTAAACACTTCCAAATCACAATATATCAACCCAAACATGTCCCAACATAATCAACAAGTATTCTACGCAGTTTATATCGAGTTTCAACTGTGAAAACATCGATTTTTATCAATTATTCATCAATTTATCAATTAGAGAAAAAGTTGTGAAACAACCAAAACAATTACAATAAACAACACATATACATACACAAGCAAGATATAATTGAAACTTCTCACCCTTACCCGATTAATCGCGCTTGAAACGGAGCTATTTCAATTTTTCCTCTTTTCCTCTTTTTCCCTTCTCTTTCCCTTCTTCTCCTTTTCTTTCTTTTCTTTTCCTTTCCCTTTATTTTCTCTCTTTTTCTTTCTATTTTTCTATTTAAATGAAAAACATAAAACTTACCCAAGCAAAAGACCAAAATACCCATACTCTCAAATATCTCGCAAACGCTCCCAAAATGCGATAAAACATCATAACAATGAAAAATAATATATTGTCAAATAAAAGTCAAGAATAAAATAATCGACTCGATTAAATAAATAAGACAAAAATCGGGGCGTTACAATTCTCCCCACTTAGAAATTTTTGTCCTCGAAAATATAACTGATTCGAGCAACTTCGGATACGACCCTCGCAGCCGACTAACAAACTATCAGGCCTACCAAAGGCACACCACGAATAACACAAACTGACAACCCACCTTGCTAACAATAGCTACCACAACGACACGACAACGACGACAACTGCAACGACAAGATGCAAAGCCCATACAATGCACTTGACGACCAACTCACGACTCAAAGGATACCCAAGTTACGAACACACGCAGGAATTATCTACTCGCACTCGAACCAACACGATGGAAACGAGACAACAACACAAACAAGAACATAAATTTCCATGACACAACATCGATTCAACAACCTCTACGTAACCACAATACCAACATCCTTGTCACACAACATTATTACAACAATGCTACGATTCACCAATCGAACATATAACCAAAACATCCATTCACATAGTAGCCCAAGAATAATATTTAAACCTTCCACCTAACATTTCCATTCTGAAACGTCCAATAGTCTCATCATTCCTACATGTTCCCAATGTTCAACCCATGAACTCTTACAAGTCACACACTCAAATACAAAATGTGCCACATCACGCTTCCACTGCGCACTCTGATTACTCGTAACCATCAAAACTACCAATCTCACGTCCAAAGTCTAACTCTTCTCATATTCGCCAAAAATCACTGTTCACTTTTAAGATACCCAACCTCACACTCTACTGTGTTATCTCACACACCAGACACAAGTCTCGGAACTGCTCAAATAATTCTAATTCTCTGGCCATCCAAACAGACATGCATAACAACTTTTGACTTAACTTTTCAGGCACAACCTTAGCTTCCCCCGAAGGATAATCCAAGCCAAATTCATAACTCATCACTAATTCCAACCCTCCTCGTTGACTCCTACTATATTCCTTCAGACCAAACAAGTACTCAATATTCTTGTGATTACCAAACACTTTGAACCTAGAACCATAAAGATAATACCTCCAAATATTCCAACACAATACAACCGCAACCAATTCCAAATCTAGAATAGTATAGACCCTTTTCTGAATCCTCAATGGTCGTAAAGCATAAGCCACGACTTTACCCTCTTGCATTACACACTGCCTAAACTCATCAAAGACGCATCCCAACACCTCACAAACGGTTTATCAGGATCATCCAGAATCAAAAGTGAAGCCGTAGATAGCTTCTACTTCAGCACACCAAAACTCACTCACAACGAACATCCAAAACAACGACTTACCCTTTGCAAGTCAACTGAGATACCAGAAGTACGAACTTAGCAAAGTCTTCCCTATCCTGCAGTAACAACCAACTAAGCCCAAAAATTTCTAATCTCCTTAACCGACTTCGGAGTCTCTCATTGTAGAACTGCATCTACTTCCGATGGATCCATAACCATACTCTCATCTAAAATAACATATCCAAGAAAACTAACCTTTTTCGACCAAAATTATCACTTGAATAACTTCGCATAAAACTTCGTCTCTCTTCAACGCTTGTAATTCGAATCTCAACCAATCTACCTATTCTTCTTCTGAGTTTATAACAGATCCGAATATCCTCAATCAAAGCCATTACGAACTTATCCAATTAAATATGGAAGATACGATTCATCTACTCCATAAACATTACAGACACTTTACTAACACCAAATACCATCACTGTACGTTGTAATTCCCAACCAAAATCCAAAATATATAAATTCTTAAAGCTTTTGCAAAACTTTTCACTGGGTAACTGATTACTCACATACAAGCTTAACCGAGTAAATAACAGCCTATCCCGATGATAACAAACATAACCAGTCACATTACGTCGATCAAAGCCTCAACTCACACAATTCATCACTCTTATCAAACATTCCAACCAATTGTAATTTCACTCCAACTCAACCAAACCATTTCAGTTATCTATTCCTGAAAGTGGACACTTATTCTCAATCGTTACCTTATCCAACTGTCAGTAATCCATACACAATTTCTTCTCTTGACAGTCCAAATTCTCATAAATCCCAACATGTAGTAACCACCAACCAAAAGAACTCTCAAATATTACATCCACACCTAAGGGTTTTATCAAGATTTCCATAGTCTCAATACCATCAAGGAATTTCAAATTGTTTGCAATTCGTCACAATTCAAAACTCAAGCTATCCAGAACACAACCGCAAGTTTCCATACTACTCACTGATTAACACGCAACCTCCTGCTATCATCTTTTTCCTTACCAACCATGTTGGACCTCTTCAAGTTGACACACTAAAGTTTCATCCAAAAACACATCTGAAAACCAGTCACAACTGACGGCCAATCACTGTGACTTTCCTGCCAATTTCCAGAATACTATAATCATAAACAAGGCCAACATCTTAGTCCCATCTCCTAAGAGTTTTCTACTTACTTAGCAGATATAAACCTCAACTATTCACCTTCGTCCAATTTAAGTTCACTTTCTACTCTCTGAGAAGCAGCCATTAATAATACCCAATCATTCTCTCTCAATGACTTCCCAACTTAACCAACATACAAAAACCTCTAATCCGCCTCATCTTCTGATATAAGAATCTTCATTGACTCAACAAAATAACCTGTAACCATTTTCTGAATTCCAAACAATTCATTGCACACACTATCAAAGCCGGAAAGACACGTATATTCCATCCAACATAATTCCCGTCTACTATCAACAAGAGATTAAGGGTGATCACTTCCTCAATTTGTCAATAGACAGCCGACAATCATGATGGAGCATAAACCGTCTTTACCAAACTCTAATAGTATTCCTTACATCCTATGCACAAAACTACCTAAGGTACAAATCCTTAGTTGACATAAACCTTACCTCCGCATTCCCTCCGGAATCTGGAACAACACTGTCCAAACAACACTTACAATCTTGCAATTTACAACACACTGAGCCAACACTCCACACCTGAAGCAACTTGGAGAAGTACCAGCTTCTCCCCCACTTGTCTCATTCTAACTCCGGAAGACAAAGGAATAGAAAAACCAGAAAGTACTGACAGTGTTTCACACACATATCACGTACCAAGGGACAAACAACAACGAAAATATTCAACTGTCACACCAACTGACTCAACAAATTGGCCGAACGGACCGACCTGCTCCGATACCACTTTGTAACAACACAATTCCCATCGCGAATAAATAATACATAAATAAATCAGAGTAAGTAAAAATTTATTTTTCTGACAGAAACAAGGATGCCACAATTTAAAGAAAGAAAACACAATCCCTGCTCATATATTTTGATACATAACATAAAATGGAATAAACCTGTAGGGGAACTTTTTCCAATAAAAGGAAAGGTCAATTATGGAATAAAGAAGAAAGATCCATAACTGCATTGTTTCACAACATAAATCATTTTATAACATTTAAAATATTCGTACAAAAGTAATACAAGATATATTCAACAAATGTATACATACATACATACATATATATATATATATATATATATATATATATATATATATATATATATATACAGCGTTCCCCGACTCCCGTGTTACGTATCAGAGCAGACAGACCGACAAAGGACGGAGGACTAATCTCCACAAAATCCTCCAAGACCACTAATCTGCAATTGCCTTGTAGGGCAACAAACCATAGCAGAAGGGTGAGAAATAACAACTAAATCAAGATTGCATAATAATATGCCAACACATAAAAATTCACATGCATAGTTATTCTCACCACAAGCATCACACGCTAATACATATAACATGTCACAAATACATAACATATATCGATTATACTAACATAATCACATATTCTCACATAATGCATCCCAAAGTTATCACATAGAGAAACACACCACCACACCATGGATATTCACATATAACATACCATAGAGAATTAATACCATCAGTGTAACTCACCACGCCTCCACAAAACCTAGCACATGGCTATACATAAAACATATCATCAACAACTAATGCATTTATCACATATGCACATCCATTTACCAATTCAAACATAAATCTCAATACACACTCAATCAATTCATGATTTTCCACACATAATCAATCCATTCATGATTTTCCACACATAATCAATCCATTCATGATTTTCCACACATAATCAATCCATTCATGATTCTCCACACATAATCAATCCATTCATGATTTATGCAAATGCAAAGAGACCGACTGTTAACCCTCAATTTCGACGCTAGAAAGAATCAAAGCTATTTTATGTTAAAAATTATTTTTAATATAAAGAAGGCTTCAACCCAGTTTTTGGAGAAGCCTGAGTCGAATAGAGGTGTAGGAACCTCAAAAAATGGCTAAGTGCTGGAAGGGTTTCGACCATGAGAATGTGGTGACAAGCGCTGCAGTGGTTATATTAAGGTTGGAGGGAATTTCCAATATTTGAAATTTAAATAAGAGTAGTTGTGAACGTGGGAACAGTTGAGACCAAGGAGAAGGCGCCAAAATCCACACGTTCGAAGCAGTAACCACCACTTAGTAGTTATTTCCTAGCACTATAAATAGGAGTTAGTTCTATGCAAATGGGGTGTTCATATTTTTGTACAAGTTACTCAAAGAAACTCAAAGTACCCGCATGTAGAGAAACGAGTTCGTGAGAATGTACGTAATGCAACACCATTTTCTTCATTAATATAATTTATCTTCAGCATGTTTAAGATTCAGCCATTTACTTTTCATGCCTTTACAGTTTCTTGAACTTTATCTTCCATGCCAAATTTACTTTCAGAGTCATTTAAACTTTCTGCGTCTACCTTCGACTGCACTTTTACGTTCAAGCATTTAATCTTCAAGCATTTACTTTTCAAAGTCTTTTATTTTCAAGAACGTGGAGTTCTCCTTTAATCCATTGCATTTATTTTCAAAGTCTTTTACTTTCCTGCACTTTACTTTCGACAACACTTTTATTATCCCAGCCTTTACTTTCCAAGAATATGGAGTTCGTTGCATTTTACTTTCAAAGTTTTCTACTCATTGTCATTTCTTTTCGACGCCTTTAATTTCTGCACCCTTTACTTACAGCCCTTTAAATTTCAAGTCTTTGTTTTACTTTATTGCACGTAGTCGAACGTGGAGTTCAGTTAGATTTTATTTCAGCATTGTCGAACGTGGAGTTCAGTTTACATTCTCTTTAATTTTCATTTTGTCATTTACACTTGTCTCTCAAATTTAGCAAATGTCCTAGGATTTGTGTGGTCGATCCTGCAAGTTAATCAATTTTTGTTTAAGATTGATAGACCAGAGGTTGTTTACCAAAATTCACAGTAAACAAATTGGCACACCTGGAGGGACCTAGTGCTAAGTTTTACACTTTTGTCAGCCTTATCTTTCTTGGTGAAGAAGTACTTTCATTGTATGTTATTGAGAAGTGGGAAGTTAGCCACAACAAACGAAGGGATACCAAAGAGAAGATACACTAAGAAAATAGCAACCAATGCCAACCAACAAGTTGATCCTCACGGGAGTATTTCAAACACTCAGTCAAGTAGCGGTATGGGGTCTCAAAGCACACCATCACCAGTGTCTTCGACAGGAGGACAGGCGTCACTTCCATTAGTAGTGTCTGAGCCAGGATCAACATATACAAAATCATATACTCAACCTGTGTTGGAATACATAGGACCACAAAGTCCTAACTCACCAACACCCCCAGGAGGAAATTCAATGTACAGGCACGTTCCTCCTCCAGGTTTTCCGCATCCAGGGTCAAGGAGTCAACCCTATGGTATGCCTACATCAATGATGTAAAATCTGCAGAATGCTCCACCTGTATTTTCAGAAACTGTTGTGTCTTGGCCACTACAAGGGTCAGGATCAGGAGGGCGAAACAACCAGAATATAGGTGTTGGCTACTCTATTCAAATGCCTAGCCTTATAAATACATCCATAAATTGTTTGAGACAGCAGATGGATGAAAGTAACATGCAAATGGTACATACGTTGTCTCAGACAATGGGAGAAGTTTTTCAACCTTTGATTCAAAATACGACCCAAACTAACCAACAATTGGCTACACAAGTGGCACGTATGGCTGATTTCATGGGAGTACCAGCGGTAGATCGAAGAGCAACTGTTGTCGAAGATATCCCAAGACGTCATCCACGTCAGATACCTGATGCAAACTTGGAGGATCAAGAGATGATTAATCATTTTAGAGTCGAACCACCAAGACACCAGATGCCATATCAGGTGGAGGAAGAACCAGTAGGAAGATGCCATGCCAGGTCAACTGCTTAGACAGGTTCGACACCAAAATCATGCAGAAGAAAATAATCTTGCAGCCATGGTTGAAAGGATAATGACTAGAAATGGAATGAATTTTGGCTTCACCAGGCCAAATTATACTTCACCTATAGTGGATTACATTCTCCAAGCAGAACTACCCCCTAGGACGAAGGTTCCAAAGTTCAGCAAGTTTTCAGGAGATACTACTGAATCTACTGTCGAACATGTGGCTAGGTATTTGATTGAAGCAGGCGAGATTGCAGCTGACAAAAGCCTTAAGATCAAATACTTCCCAAGTTCCCTTACCAAGAATTCCTTCACATGGTTTACTACTTTGCCTCCAAATTCCATATACAATTGGACCTAACTAGAACGTTTGTTTCATGAACAGTTCTACATGGGGAAAACTAAGATTAGTTTGAAAGAATTGGCTAGCATCAAGCGCAAAGTTACTGAGCCAATTGATGATTACCTGAATAGGTTTCGACTTCTTAAAGCCAGGTGCTTTACACAAGTGCCAGAACATGAGTTAGTCGAAATGGCTGCTGGGGGTCTTGATTATTCCATTAGGAAGAAATTAGATACCCAATATCTTAGAGATATGGCCCAGTTGGCTGATAGGGTTCGACAGCTAGAGAGGTTGAAAGAAGAAAAAGCTAAATTCAGCAGGGGTAAAAAAGTAGCCTTTGTCGAATGCAATGAAGATGTAGAGAATCTGTATGGTGAAACATCTTATTTCGACGAAAATGAGGTTGACATTGCTGAGTTAAAGCAAGGTCCACCTTATGCCTGTAAATTATTAGCTCCTTCAGAAGGAAAAAATCCTGTCGAATCTAACGACAAATTTCCTAAGAAAACATATACTTTCGACGTCACTAAATGTGACGAAATTTTTGATTTGTTAGTTAAAGATGGGCAAATGATAGTGCCTGCTGGTGCTAAAACGCCACCTTTAGAACAAAGAAAGAAAAGAGGTTTTTGTAAGTACCATAATTTTTTGGGTCATAAAACTTCTCAATGTTTTCTTTTCAGGGATTTGGTGCAAAATGCTATCCAAGAAGGAAGGCTGAAGTTTGGTGACAAAGGCAAAGCCCAGATGAGGATTGACTATGACCCATTGCAAGTTGCAGAGGCTAACTATACAGAGCCTCACGAGGTTCAAATGGTGGAAGCCACAGAGGGATTCGATGAGTCAGTCAACATGGTGGAGGTTACTGAAGACTTTGCCACCAGTTCTGTGATAATTGAAGGTTCTAGTAAGGCTGCAAGTGGCCTAAATGTTGATGGCACCAGTCTAATGTTGGTGACCAAAGAAACTGCTGATAAGTTTGTTGAAATGGATAATGTTGCTAAGGTTTTGGATATGGCCGTGAGTGGGTTGAAGATAAATGCCAATGAAGGCATTAACATGGTCGAATTGGCTGAAGAATCTGATTCTAGCTCAGATAGTATCAACACCAATGAGGCTATGGGCAGAAATGCCCCCAAAGTCCAAGTTGTTAAGGAATTGGAAGATGACATGCTCTTGGTAGGAGAGATGCTAGACATAGATGGTTGTTTGGTGGAAAACTGGATATGTATGGCTGCTAAAAGATTCTTCAAGACATCTCCTGATGTTGAAAGAGTCAATGCTGAGGAAATGGTTGAAGCTGAAAAAGATGCTTGGCAAAAAGCTTCCCAAAAAGCTGCAAAAGCAGCAGCAGGTGGTGGTTGCTTGGCAAAGACCACTGAAAGTCTGGAAGCCCGTTTCTCCAAGATGCACTTAAAGGACAGAATGGATGTCAACATGGTCGAAATTACGGATCGAAAAGCTAAACAAGTGAGTAAGGCAGATGAGCAAGAGAAGCGCAACAAAATGGTTTATCCTAAGCAAGAAGAGACAATTGTGGATTTCTTGCATCGTTGCCAGAAGAAAGGCTCTGGAGTAATGCTATGTCCCAGATGCAGCGCCATTTTTGATGAAAAAGCTACCCACAAGCTAGAAGGTGTCAAGAAGGCTGGTGAAAGCTGGGGGCAGAAGGTGAACAAATGGAACAGAGGTTTTGACCATAGGTGACTTTCGACAGGGCTAAAAAACCAAGCACCAGGAGTTAGGCCAGGTACGTTTAAACCAGCTGCGAATGTGCCAACAGGCAGTTGGATCAAGCCTATCGAAAGGAGAGGACAGAATAAAAAGTGGGAGAAATTTGATGTGGAAAGAGGTTCTTCGTTCGAGTATAGAAAAGAGAACCACACCACCAACAAATCAGCATACATTTCTCAGAATTACAAGGGTAAAAACTCCATGTCTAGATCACAATGGCGAAGAGAGCAGCGCATGCGAAAGGCTGTCAGGGAGGCTCAGGTGCAAGGAGAATCAAGCACCAACGTTGATAATCAAGCTGGGGCAATGGAGAAGATGCCCATACGACGAAAGTTGTTCACTGTTCAGCCAGAAAAGAAGGTCGAAGAGGATGAGAATATGACTGATAACTTCGACAATGAGTCAGCGGCTTCCCTAGATATTCTGGTAAATGTGGTGTCAGTAATGCCAAGAGAATTTGGTCAAGTCTCAAAGGTCGAAGACTTAGATCAAACTGCTGAATTGGAAATGTTGGCACACAAGTCTGTGTGCTATTACATCATGAACAATGGGTGCGTCGAAGAACATAATGCTTTTTGAACGTTCCACAGAGGCAATGAATGGTCATTTGAAGCCTCTTTACATTACTGGCAAAGTAGAAAACGTCCCTGTCAACAAAATTTTGGTAGATTGTGGTGCGACTATTAATTTGATGCCAAGATTTTTGCTGAGCAAGATTGGGAAGTTTGAGACTGATACCAAACCCCACAACATGGTTCTGTCGAACTATGAAGGAAAAGTTGGTTCCACTCTAGGAGTGATTCAGGTGGATCTCACTGTGGGAACTATTACCAGACCAACAGTGTTTATGGTCGTCGAGACAAAAGCTAACTACAATTTACTCTTGGGTAGGGAGTGGATTCATGGGATAAGAGTTGTACCCTCGTCTATGCATCAAAGAATCACCATTTGGAGACCAGATGAGATAGTTGAAAATATTAAAGTTGATCAAGGGTACTTTAAGGTGCCTATTAATCATGTGGATAGTAGGTAATTTGAGAAACATCTGGCGAACATTGCTCCATGTCCTCCAGATGATTTTGAGTTTACACCTGACGTGGAAACATTTTATTCGTTGTATTTACACCCTGTTGAAGGTTTCAGATGGGACAGGGAGGTACCAGGAGGAGGGTTGCCATTCTTAGGCACACCTCCAATAGAGCCCACGGGATGGGGAGATGAATTCAGTGATCATGACTGAGTTCGACGCTTTAAAAAGAATTTCGGCCTATGTGGCCGAAACAAAACTACAAGCGGCTTTGGAAGCCGCCAATGACTATATGGCTGGCGAAGCCATTTCTGAAGTATATCGAGAAGGTCCTGGTAAGGACTTCGACCCAAAACCTCCATATAAGGTTGAAACTGGAGAGCAAAGCCAGAGGCTCGACGCCATCTATGAAGATGAGCCTTTGGGATTTGAGAAGGATCCGTTGGCAAATAATATAAAAATGCTAGCACAAGATCCCTTAGAAGAAGTTAACCTCAGTGAGGGGGCAACCAAAAGGCCTACCTACATCAGTGCCAATCTTGATCCCTAGTTGAAGGTGGAAGTGGTTCAGTTGTTGAAAGAGTTCAAAGACTGCTTCGCCTGGGATTATGATGAGATGCCTAGTTTGAGCAGGGAGTTGGTCGAACACAGGTTGCCTATGACGCCTGGGAAAAAACCAGTCAAGCAAAATCCAAGATGGTTTGCACCAGAGATATTGTCAAAGATCAAAGAGGAAGTCGAAAGACTGCTTCGTTGCAAATTCATTCACACTGCAAGGTATGTCGAATGGTTGGCTAATATAGTACCTGTTATTAAAAAGAATGGGTCTTTGAGAGTTTGCATTGATTTTAGATATTTAAACTCTGCAACTCCCAAAGATGAATATTCAATGCCAGTAGCAGAAATGTTAATAGATTCTGCAGCAGGACATGAATATCTTAGTATGCTGGATGGATATTCTGGCTACAACCAAATATTCATTGCTGAGGAAGATGTTCATAAAACTGCTTTTAGATGCCCTGGAGCCTTAGGCACCTATGAATGGGTAGTGATGCCTTTTGGTCTCAAGAATGCTGGTGCCACTTATCAAAGGGCAATGAATTCAATTTTCCACGATTTTATAGACACATTCATGCAAATTTATATTGATGATATTGTTATAAAATCTATTTCTGGGAAAAGTCACATTGACCATCTTCGACAGTCCTTTGAAAGGATGAGAAAATATGGTCTTAAAATGAATCCTCTCAAATGTGCTTTTTGTGTGCAGGCAGGGGATTTCTTAGGCTTTGTGGTCCACAAGAAAGGGATTGAAATAAATCAGAATAAAACCAAAGCCATAATGGACGCGAAAGCGCCATCAACTAAAAAGGAGTTGCAGTCATTGTTGGGCAAAATCAACTTCTTAAGAAGGTTTATATCCAACCTGAGTGGAAAAACACAAGCTTTTTCGCCATTGCTTCGTTTCAACAAAGATGGTTTTGAGTGGGGGCAATTACAGCAGGAAGCCTTTGACAAGATCAAGGAGTACCTAAGCCACCCTTCAATTCTTTCACCACCTTGTAGAAACAAGAGTATGAGATTGTATATAGCTGCATCAGATAAAACTCTAGGGAGCATGTTAGCTCAGGAGGATGAAAATGGAGTTGAAATAGCCATTTATTACCTTAGTCGAGTTTTAAATGATGCAGAAACTAGGTATAGCATGATTGAAAAGTTATGTTTATGCTTGTATTTCTCTTGTACTAAATTGAAGCAATATATAAAGCCCGTTGATGTGTATGTTTCTTCTCACTTTGATGTTGTAAAACATATGTTATCTAAACCTACTTTGCATAGTCGAATTGGCAAATGGGCATTAGCATTAACAGGATTTTCCTTAACATATCAACCTTTAAAAGCTGTGAAAGGGCAAATAGTTGCAGACTTTATAGTTGATCACTCCATAAATGAAAATGATTTGAATTACGTTGAATTAAAATCCTGGAAGTTATACTTTGATGGATCAAGTCATAAAAATGGAACAGGAGTGGGAATACACATTATTTCTCCTGAAAAAATTCCAACAAAATTCAAGTACAAGGTCGAAGGACCTTGCTCTAATAATGAGGCTGAATATGAAGCATTAATTGTTGACCTTGAAATTTTGTTAGAATTGGGGGAAACTAGAGTCGAAATAATGGGAGATTCAGAATTGGTTATAAAACAAATCACAAAGGAGTATAAATGTGTTAAAGAAAATCTCATTATGTACTTTGTGATAGCCAATAGATTATTAAAGAAATTTGAGGTAGTGGCCATCCAACACATACCTAGAATAGAGAACCAAGTTGCTAACGACTTGGCTCAAATTGCCTCTGGATACAAGGTGTCGAATGGAAACCTTCAAGGAGTAATTGAAGCAAGAGGTAAGGTGGTGGCTGTTGGATTAGGCCCATCAGACTTAGAAACAACTAAGCTTGGGTGCATCGATGGCGAAAATTTTGAAATTTTTGCCATAGATAATTTAACAGATGAAGATTGGAGGAAGCCCATAGTTGAGTATTTGCAAAACCCAACGGCTTCGACAGAGCGAAAAATCAGATATCAGACTTTAAGCTATGTACTGGTGGGTAATGAATTGTTTAAAAAGACCCCTGAGGGAGTCTTATTGAAATGCCTTAGTGAAGCAGAGGCATATTTGGCCCTTTCGACAGTACATAGTGGGGCATGTGGATCACACCAAGTTGGCCAGAAGATGAAATGACTGTTGTTTCGACAAGGCATGTATTGGCCCACTATGCTGAAGGATTGCATAGAATTTGCTAAAGGGTGCCAAGAATGTCAAATTCATGCTGGCATACAGCACATCCCTGCAAGTGAATTACATTCCATAGTGAAACCATAGCCTTTCAGAGGATGGGCTTTGGATATAGTGGGAGAGATTCGACCAGCATCTTCAAAGAACCAAAGATATATTTTGGTGGGGATTGATTATTTCACCAAGTGGATTGAGGCAATACCACTGGTGAATATAGGTCAAGAAGATGTTATTGAATTCATTCAAAATCACATTATTTATAGATTTAGTATTCCTGAAACAATTACTACAGATCAGGGATCACTGTTCACTGGTCGAAAGATGCAGGAATTTTCCAAAGAAATAGGTTTTAAGTTATTAACTTCTACACCTTATTATGCTCAGGCCAATGGGCAAGTCGAAGCTGCCAATAAGGTAGTAATTGGACTAATTAAGAAGCATGTGGGAAAAAGGCCTAGGAATTGGCACAGGACGTTAGACCAAGTTCTTTGGGCGTGTCGAACATCCCCTAAAGAGGCTACCAACACTACCCCATTTCGACTCACGTTTGGTCATAATGCAGTATTGCCTGTTGAGATTTATCTACAGTCTGTAAGAGTTCGAAGACATCATGAGATTCCCTCTGAGAATTATTGGGAAATGATGATGAATGAATTAGTGGATTTGGATGAAGAAAGGCTCAGAGCCTTGGAGTTGTTAAGAAGACAAAAGAAGAGGGTCGAAGAATCCTACAACAAAAAGGTTAAGTCTAAATCTTTTGCATGTGGGGAATTGGTTTGGAAAGTGAATTTGCCCATGGATCGAAAGGATAGAACATTGGGCAAGTGGTCCCCTAAGTGGGAAGGTCCATTCCAAGTCATACAAGTTTTCTCTAATGGAGCTTATGAAGTGGAAGAGTTAGGCAAAGATAAAAGAGTCTTGAAAGTAAATAGCAAGTATTTGAAAAAATATAAGCCTATGATGCAAGAGATTCATATTAAAACATAAGCTTTATTTAATAAAAAGAAAGCCAAAATAGGCCAAGTCAGGCTAATAAGGCGTACAAAGCAAAGAGAAACTAGTACAATAATTTTTAATCAAGGAAAGGTTATTCATAATCTCTCCAATCTATGGATTTGAGGAAGTCCATATAATCTGCATCTAGCTCATCATCAGAGTCTTGGGTGCTGGAGCGCCCTTTCTTAGAGATCTTCATTTTAGTTTCTCTCTTCTTGGCTAGAGAGGTTGCTCCAATGGAGGCTTCAGGTTGCTTGGGCGCCTCCATCGTTGTTGTTTCCTCAACTGCCTTGGCCTTTCCAACCATCTTCTTGGTTGTGGATTTCTCTGAATTATTCATGTTTGCTTCTATGCAAAACGTGGTCAGGTGGAAGAAATTTATAGAGGCGAGGTACTGATTGGATTGGCCAGGCAAACGGTGGAAACACGTGAGTTATTCTTGGAAGTAGGCCTGAGGGCTATGCTATAAATGTTACTTTAAAAGCTAGAGGCTTACGCCTTGGAATTTAAAGCTGGAAAGGTGACTTTTCAAGAAAAAGATAGAATGCCTTAATTGCAAATTTGACTGATAAAAGACAACAATAAAGTACATCATCATGTAATATGGGTCGAAAGCAGTTAAGGGCAAAATAATAATGATTGATTAAATCAATGCCAAAAGGCATAAAATTGTCATTACATAAAAAGCCTGAAAAGGCCAAGAAACAAGTGATGATTAAACAAACGAAGGTGTCGAAAGTATCAGAAGGGAAGCCTCGACGCCAACTGAGAAAAAGATTCTATGTGATGTTTGAGGCGAGCGTTGCACAAAGATTCGTCAAGTTTTGCTTCTGCGAGCTCTTTCTCATATCTTTGGGCCGCCTCAATACGATCAATAGCATTCTTTGTTTCTTCAGCTATCTCAGTGTCGTCGAAATGGTGCAAATCACGGTTGCATTTTTCAGCATTTTCAATTTTGGCTTGTAGCTCTGTGATTTGTTGCTTCCAGGTTTCAATGTCCTTCTGGTTGGAGGCTATCTCATCTTGCTTTTTCCTTTGATCAGCCTCCATACGTTTGATCTCTTCGTACGCCTCTTTTGCACCACACCAGGCTGCACTCTCACAGCCAGATGTTTTCTCTATGGTATTCCTGATCGAGGGAAGCAGTTTTATTTCTGCAGCTATTTGGTTTACCACAGCAGTTAGCTCTATCAAAAAACCAGAAACATCTGGATTGAGAGTGGTGAGCTCAACCTTTGCAAGGGTGTCCTTCAAGTAAGCAGTTGCAGTTGGATCTGAGGCCAAAACTTTATAAATATCCCCCCTGAAGAATTTTTTCTTGATGGCTTGGAGAATTGATTGGGCGAAGTCATCTGATGCTGGAGTCGAAGAGACAGAAGAAGAACCATACCTTTGCTCAAGAATCAATTTGGTAAATTCACGTGGGTTCGACCACTTGAGTGCTGTCAGCGAGTCCCCAGGTGGTGGAACGACCATAGGCGAAGGAGTATGGTGGGGGCGAGGCTCAGCTTGTTCTTCTTCCTCCTCTACTGATTCTTCTCTTCTTCATCTTGTTCTTCTCCCATTTCTTCATCAGACTCTTCAGCAGCTGGTTGCATATTCTCCTGGTCATCAGCTGGTGTAGGAGGTAGTTCATTTGTCTCCTCAGGCGCAGCTTGATCAGGATTGGCGTTATGTGTTTGAACTTCAGGTTCATGTCTTTCTTCTTCAACCAACTGACCCTTATCCACGGAGGTACCCAGATTGAAAGGTGGTGGGCTTGAGGCAACATCATCATCAGAGTTGGCTTCATCAGCCTGTGCGTTTTGAGTAGGGATTGGAGCTGGTGGTGTAGTGGGTGTTGTAACATGTGGAGTAGGTTGATTAATCTCACTCAAACCAGAGCCAATATCAGAAGATGGGTGATAAGTTGGCTCACCTTGGCTGTTGAGGAGCGTCGTGGTGAGGCTTTCTGAAGTTGGGTGAGGAACAGAATCGTCAATTACGGTGGTGGCGAAGTTGCTTGGAGTTGGTCGGGAATCTGGATTGTTGATTATGGGTGCCTAAAGAACACAAGTGGAGAAAATGAGAATGAAATAATAGGCGAAAGATGTCAAGCATAATAGAAAAAGGCAATGGTGCACATACCTGAGTTTGTTCAATAGCAGGACTTGATTTATCACTCCCATGGTCACCAAGAGGGGTTCTCAAGGCCACCTTACAGGGTTCCTTCTCGACACCACTTGTGGTGGATGCCTTTTCGAGTATTTTGGCCACCTTCGAAGGAGGTGGACCAGTAGGTCCAGAGGCCTTTATGGGTTTTTTCCTTTTCCTTGTGAGAACCTCCTCAGGAGATTCATCTGAGGCCTCTGAAGCTATAACCACAGCTGGGGTATCCTTCTTACCTTTCTTGGAAGGTGTTGGAGGTTTTCGACCAGTCTGAAGAGGCAGTGCAAATATAAGAAAGAAATTCATATAGTACAAGCATAAACAGGGGAGGTGAAATATACTTGTGTACTCTCTGGTCCTTTGCCACTTTGCAAGGTGGCAGCTCTAGTCGAAGCAGCTTTCCTAGGCACAGCTGAAAGATAACACACAATTGTTACAAGTTAATGATTACATGGTTAGTCATAAAGCCATGGATTAAGGATTTCAAACCTTCATATATTTCAGATTCGACACGAACGTCCTGAATTCCTATATGAAGGTGCCCTTTAAAACTGTCTAACGTATGCTTAGTCAAAACCACTCGTTGAGCCTTTGGCTGAGACTGTTGTCGAAGAAGTTTTAAATGCTCCCCCACAGACAAACCAATCTGGAAATAGAGGGGCAAACGCCACTCCAAAATCAGCATTAGGCAGTCGAGGGAACTTTGGAGGAAAAAGTTTAAAAGCTACCTCATAACATTTCTCACGAGGGACGTTGGGAGGAATTTTTAGTTGATCCAGCTTTTCTAGAAATTTTCTCTTTAGAGTAACAGCAGCCTCATGAATGGTTTGACTAAGATCATCTGGTCGATAGATAGTTTTAAAGTATTTTTAAAAAGCCTGTATTTCTTCGATGTGAGTGAACTTACTTTTTTTTGTCTTGTCCTGCACATGGAGAAAAGCTTGGTCAAGTAACTAAGAAACTGTAGCCACATCAAGAAAGTGCTCACTATAGTGCTTCGACCACCATTGGTGGAAGGATGAAGTTCATAGAAAGGAAGGTTCAAAAAACACAGGAGAGAGGATTCTTCTTTTTTCATTCTGGCTGTCGAGTGTTTGGGAGACGTTTTCCTTGTCGAAGCAGGCGGTGTGAAGAATTACTTGGCCCTTTTTCTCATACAAGCACTAAGGGAAGCTCTGGGCCAGCCTAAATTGTCGAGATACCAAGTTTGGTTGGTAGGCAATCAATGCTGATAAACCTCTCCCTAAGTTCAGCCTGTGGATAATGAATCTAGGAATAAAAAAGGCTTCCCAAATAGCAACAGATTCTGGACCAAGAGGTTGAAGAGGATTTGGAAATGGCCTTTTAAACCACACAGGGCCATAGCTTCGTCGAGCAAAAGGTGCCATGCTAGGAGTGAACTCATAGCGCTTGGCGAACATCATAATATAACTGGTGAAAGCCCTTTGAAGGTTTTCACCATTATCATTAGGAGTGAGTTTAGCCAGACGTGTCCCTTCGACACTCCTTTCCTTGATCTCAGCAGAGGCTTCATCAACTATGCCTTTTCTGGGGAGGCTAGCCTCAAATGTAGCATTGAGCCACAATTGAAGTAGCCAAAGAGGACCACTCAAGTGCATAGGACCTTGGGCTTCCATATTCTTAAGTCGAGAAGCCCCTTCACTGATAGATTTGTAAAGGCTCACCAGAATGAGTTCACTCAGGCAGGTTCCTCTATTGTGGTGGAGTTGATTCGCCAGGGGCAGGTACTTCTTAGTTACCTGTAAAGACTTTGTACAAAAAACGTACCTCGACAGCCAGACTGTGAGGAAAGCAATGTGTTCTTCATCAGACACCTCGTCATCTTCTTGTTTGAAGTGGTGTTTGATAAAGAGGGTATAGGTCAATTTGGAGCCTGAAATGTTGATGGTGTCCTCAGCATCAACATCAGGATTATAGACAAGGCCATCTGGACGAAGCCCCGTGATGGCATCTACGTCGAAAAGGGTTGGAGTAACCATTCTACATGGCAGATAGAATGTATAATGGGTGTTGTCCCAAAAGTATAAGGATGCTGCCAACATGTTCAGATAATAGGGTATGCTGGTCTTCGACAGCATAAGAAGGTCATAAATCCCTATCTCCTTCCAATGGTCAGCTTTAACCTTCTCCATCTTTGCCATCCATTGGTCGAATTCCTTTAAAGGGTTGACAGCTCTCACCAGCCTGGTGCCATCAGTGAGATAGCCAACGTTGATTTTGGGTAAGGGGATCTCTTCAAGGGAAGCTCCAGCAGCGGAATTAATTTTGGGGAAACTCTTTTGTCCTAATGGTCTGGTTCTCTGGTACAAGGGGAAAAACTCACTTAGCCTCTCGTTAGAAATGTCCACATCAGCCAAAGGACCAGATAACGCATAAGTTTTATCAGACATAACTATGGGAATCATTACCTGAGATTTGTAGATGGCTCTTGATTCTTTATAGGTGGGTTCCGGCATGCAATGGCGGTTATCTACTAGTTGGGGGCCTGGGATGTTAGCGAACGGAGGGATGGTTTGCTTAAATGGAGTGGCCTTTCCTCTTTGAGTCTTCTTTGCTTGAGGATTAGTTTGGGAAGATGCCATTGTTGAAGAAGATGAAAAGATGGTGTCTTTGCTGGGTTTGCGTGAGAGAACTGAGGAGAAGAAGAGGTTGCTTGAGAGTATGAAAAGTGTGGAAAGTTCACAAAGTGGCGGAAATGAGTATATATAGACATTTGAAAATATCAAGAGACTTGGATCCACCGTTGAAGCTGAGGGGTTAGTGGGACGCGTGTCTTTCTCCTGAAGGCGTGATGAAAAGTAGCAATTATGTGTAGACTGTTAGCGTCTGTTTTCAAGAAAGGTGTTATGATGAATACGGCTAAAAGGACGTTTTAAGGATTTGTCATGATGGTATGACGTCAGAGGCGTGGGTTAAAGAAACTGAACAGTTCATCCATTAAGTAATTAGTGGGATGTTCAGTTAAGGCCATGCAAACAGGCGTCGAAATGGCTATTATATCAAGAAATGGCCTTCCTACCAATTCTGGCGAAAGGACATTCCTTGGGGGCAATTTGTTAACCCTCAATTTCGACGCTAGAAAGAATCAAAGCTATTTTATGTTAAAAATTATTTTTAATATAAAGAAGGCTTCGACCCAGTTTTTGGAGAAGCCTGAGTCGAATAGAGGTGTAGGAACCTCAAAAAATGGCTAAGTGCTGGAAGGGTTTCGATCATGAGAATGTGGTGACAAACGCTGCAGTGGTTATATTAAGGTTGGAGGGAATTTCCAATATTTGAAATTTAAATAAGAGCAGTTGTGAAGGTGGGAACAGTTGAAACCAAGGAGAAGGCGCCAAAATCCGCACGTTCGAAGCAGTAACCACCACTTAGTAGTTATTTCCTAGCACTATAAATAGGAGTTAGTTCTATGTAAATGGGGTGTTCACATTTTTGTACAAGTTACTCAAAGAAACTCAAAGTACCCGCGTGTAGAGAAACGAGTTCGTGAGAATGTACGTAATGCAACACCATTTTCTTCATTAATATAATTTATCTTCAGCATGTTTAAGATTCAGCCATTTACTTTTCATGCCTTTACAGTTTCTTGAACTTTATCTTCCATGCCAAATTTACTTTCAGAGTCATTTAAACTTTCTGCGTCTACCTTCGACTGCACTTTTACGTTCAAGCATTTAATCTTCAAGCATTTACTTTTCAAAGTCTTTTATTTTCAAGAACGTGGAGTTCTCCTTTAATCCATTGCATTTATTTTCAAAGTCTTTTACTTTCCTGCACTTTACTTTCGACAACACTTTTATTATCCCAGCCTTTACTTTCTAAGAACGTGGAGTTCGTTGCATTTTACTTTCAAAGCTTTCTACTCATTGTCATTTCTTTTCGACGCCTTTAATTTCTGCACCCTTAACTTACAGCCCTTTAAATTTCAAGTCTTTGCTTTACTTTATTGCACGTAGTCGAACGTGGAGTTCAGTTAGATTTTATTTCAGCATTGTCGAACGTGGAGTTCAGTTTACATTCTCTTTAATTTTCATTTTGTCATTTACACTTGTCTCTCAAATTTAGCACATGTCCTAGGATTTGTGTGGTCGATCCTGCAAGTTAATCAATTTTTGTTTAAGATTGATAGACCAGAGGTTGTTTACCAAAATTCACAGTAAACACCGACACAACGACTCTATGCAAATGCGGTACCATCCATCCATCAATCTCAACACTAGTTCACTCAGGAACTATTGGAACCATCGCTTGTTACTTAGTGTAACTCCCCGTCGGGAAAACGATGTTCCCCGTCGCTTTAGGTCCTCTTAGTATAAGGCGCACGACGTTTATGGATCGCTTTAGGTCCTCTTTGTATAAGGCGCACAATCCGATCGCTTTACGTCCTCTTTGTATAAGGCACACGATCGTCTATAATCATCGCTTTAGGTCCTCTTTGTATAAGGCACACGATGTTATAGCGGATTCCCTCTGGAATCATTTCGTCGCTCACACCCACTAGGGAATAATGCATATCATGATGCTTGGCATACAATGACTCATGACATTCAAATGCACACATATATGCAACCATACTCATGCAGATACAACCAAACACAACACATTGCAATTACTTGCCCTTAGGCCACAACATTTCATCACATGCATTCACATCATATAACATCACACAAGTCATACGATAGATATCAAAGGCATATTGCATGATAACACATCAATACACACGATTAAAACGGTAAAAGTCGACAAAACGACACATTTCCAAATTCCCGACATAATTCAATCGGCCAACAATCTCAAAACCATTTTAATAAGAAAGAGCATTTCATTAGCTTTCCAACGGTATAAAGAACGTTCAAAACGGATAATCAGATCAAAAGTTACGGACTTAACAAGAAAAGTAATCGCGAAAAGACAACATTCTGCACCCTTGTTGGCCATACACGTATTTCCCTGAGCCATACGTGTATTGCCCTAAGCCATACGCGTATTGCCTAGTCCCATACGCGTATTGCCTACTTTCCTTCCTTTCCATACGCGTATTGCCCTAACCAATACGCGTGTGGCCCTACCCCATACGCGTATTGACCTGTCCCATACGCGTATGGGCAGCGAAACCCAGAATTTTTTCCTGCATCATTTTTGTTACGAATTTCACCCCAAAACCTCTCCAAATCTCATCTAAACACTTCCAAATCACAATATATCAACCCAAACATGTCCCAACATAATCAACAAGTATTCTACGCAGTTTATATCGAGTTTCAACCGCGAAAACATCGATTTTTATCAATTATTCATCAATTTATCAATTAAAGAAAAAGTTGTGAAACAACCAAAACAATTACAACAAACAACACATATACATACACAAGCAAGATATAATTGAAACTTCTCACCCTTACCCGATTAATCGCGCTTGAAACGGAGCTATTTCGATTTTTCCTCTTTTCCTCTTTTTCCCTTCTCTTTCCCTTCTTCTCCTTTTCTTTCTTTTCTTTTCCTTTCCCTTTCTTTTCTCTCTTTTTCTTTCTATTTTTCTATTTAAATGAAAAACATAAAACTTACCCAAGCAAAAGACCAAAATACCCATACTCTCAAATATCTCGCAAACGCTCCCAAAATGCGATAAAACATCATAACAATGAAAAATAATATATTGTCAAATAAAAGTCAAGAATAAAATAATCGACTCGATTAAATAAATAAGACAAAAACCGGGGCGTTACACGTTTTGTAGTAGTGTATGCATCTTCAAAGTGTTTCATTTCCTTGTCCTCTATTTTGAACATTAAACCAGCCCAACTGTGGTTTTCTTCCTTCTTTTCACTAGTTTTTGCACCACGAAAGTTGTTTTGGACTTTCCGATTGTATCAACCTCCCCCTCTAACAGCTTCTGCATACGTACTATCCTGTCTGACTTTCTTCCAACTAGTTCTTGCAACATTTGATTTTGGAACAACTTTCTCAGGCTGTTTCTTAAAATTATCATTTCCAGAATCTTCCCTTCCTCTGTTAAACCTGGGGGTATTAACAAATATTTTTCTTCAATTGATTTGGATGTTATCCAATCTAATAGCCATGATCCTCTCATCCTCCACTTTTCTAAATCTCGCGAAGCCATACCGTTTACCTCTTTTATCTCTCTTTGCAGGAATGAAGACTTCAAATAGAATGCCAAACTCCATGAAAACATTTGCCATGTCCCTCACGCTATAGTGTTCTGAAAATTCCGTAAAGAAATATGAAGTGATTTCTTCATGTTTCCCTATGTGTTTAGCACTTCTCTCCTTCCAAATCGATACCCTCAGAATATCTTCTTTGTTTCTCCTTCTCTTCACAACCTTCCAATCCATATGTTATCCAGGAAGATGGTAGATAATATTGATTTCTCAAAACTGATTTCTAATCCTGAGCAAGAAAATGATCCGAAAGAAACCGACTAATGTCAAGGCCCATAGCCCTAAGACTAGGAATTTAAGCCGAAGACAAAAGAGAGATAAATCCCAGATACCTTACTTGTTTGTTTGAAAACTCGTATTACTGAGAAAATGTTAAACGCAGATGCAAACACGGTGGAAACGAATTTTTCAAAATATTCATGGTTGTAGAAATGGACAAGTTATTGCTTCAAAACCATTGTTGTGATGTGTTCTTTAGAAGTTTTAAAAAAAAAAGTTCTAAACATTTTCTTTAATTTAATCAATAAGAGATAAAGTTTTGGATAGAATTCAAACATTATCCTTTAATTTAATCACCAACAAGAAGTGGAGTTTTTATCATCACCGTAGCACACATGGAAATTGGTTGGGAGCACTTTAATTTACGTGAGAAAAATTATTAACACCTTTAATTCTCACTATTGCAACTATAATTTTTTAATGTTTATATTAGGTTAGGGTAGGACAGCCAAATGATAGAGTGAAGCTGTTGACATATCTTTCTTTCTTTGGACTGAGAATCATGATTCACTGCGGTTAGTTTTTCTTGCAGTTCCTGAATTTCACTCACAAAATTATAGTCTGTTTGCTTCCGCGTTTGAAATAGCTACAAACGCACGTTTATCAAAAGCTACACTTTGTAGCTTCTTATTTCCACGTTTGAAAGTGTATTGGGACGTGATAATAATGCTTCCACCGCCAATCCAAACAGGCTGTTAATCCTCTCAATTTTTTATGCTTGAAAATTTGTCTTCTCTCTCCTTTTAAAACAACACTAATATCTTACAAAAACATGTGACTGTGGTGACTGCAAAGATTTCCAACCGCAGGCAATCCAAATCCAACATTTTAATGCTCTATAGTCGTACAAACAAATTGCAATTGATAAAAGAGGCAAAATTTTATTTCATGAATTGAAAAAAATTTAAGTGGTTGGTGTCGAAATTGCAACGTTTAGAAAGGTTAGGATTTCATTTACGTGAGTAAAAAAAAATGATTGCGTTTCTTCGAGAACATTAAAATTTTCCCTTAAAAATTCAAACGGTCATCTGCAGCTCTGACTATATGGGCCATTGTCAGCCCAACATATGAAAATTTAACCTGCACCTCAAAAATAAAATAGGACATTATCACATATTTTATCAAATATTTAAAATTGTCTATGAATAAAGTTGGGTCAAATAGAGCAAACAAATTTTTTGATAGTTGATTATAAATTTTTGATAGTAGGTTAAACTTTCGATAGTTCATTTTGTAAAATTGTCGATATTAAATTATACCAATTTTTTAAAAAAGTCCGGTATCTTTGAACTAACATTTGTATTTTGAAAAAAAAATCATGTTATATATATAAAAAATTATAAATTCTCAATAAAAGTTCATAAATTTATACCGGCAATATCAAAATTTTAGATAAATATATGAGAGCTTTTATTGGAAGTTTTGAAATTTTCGATAAAAATTCATAGTTAAGATTTTTATCGAAAATTTCAAATTTTCAAATAAAACTCATGAAAGAAGATTTTTTATCGAAAATTTCAAATTTCCGTTATTTTTGCACAATTTTTCAAAATTGCTGGTGTAGTTTTGAAATTTTTTATATTTACTCGTACTTTATGAAAAACCAGAAACTTTAGGCAAAGGTATAACGGTAAAAACACATATATTATGAGGGTGCCAAATATAACGTAGGGGGTGGCAGGCTAAATTCTCCCACCATATGCATGAAACTCGGATAATATTTGGAAGGTAATGGGGACGAGTTTATCCCAAACATGAGCGAGTTAAAGAGATCAATACGATTTTGCTAAGTCACAACTTGTATCATATACAAGTAAACAAACAGACATGACAATTAATGATAATAAAGACACATTTAACTTCTTAAGTGATCTCTAAAAAGAATCTTACGTCTGTGCGACTCATGCTTTAGGGACTGGAAAAATGTCTGACTTCTTAGTACGTCTCGGAGAAGTATTTTTCCCTTGCGCGGCTTATGCTTTAGGGACTATGTAAATGTATGACTTCTTAAGTTGTCTCAAAAAAAAAGTTGCCCCTATGCGGCTCATGCATAGGGACTCTGTAAACTCTCGACTTCTTAACCAGTCTCGAAAAAGTGTATTTTCCCTAGTGACACATGTTTGGAGGACTGTTGTCATACCCTAATTTTTACCATAAGATTCCACCATCTTTGTGCATCATCTTGCATAGCATCTTCAGGTCATACGGTCCTTGTGTGCCTGTTTATTACGACTAACCAGCTTGTGCAGGTGCTTTAAATTTCAAGTGAAGATAATACTCACTCTCATAGGTACTTCAAGAGGTGACTAATTGATTACAATCCTAAAGTTTACTGTTCACTTTCCTTTGAGTTTCCCAGGAGTCCTAGTGTATAATCTGAGAAGGGTTATGGCTATCTTCTTATTGGCTTTGAGTTTGGTCCTTGTTGAGGCTAAGATCATCATCACCTAAAAGGTTGCTATGAGATGTTTCTTGTCGATTAAATTATGGAATAAGGTGTCATTAGGTTTTAGTACTAGAATTGTACTTGACAAAGTCAATTTGCTTCAAGAAAGCAAATAGCCCGACCGATTTTACACTCACGACATATGAAGACAGAGGTTTTATCAAAAGTTTGCCAAAGATTAAGAAGTCCACTCTGGCTGGATTAGAAAAGTAGGAAGGCGTCATTTCTCCCATGCTTCGAACAAGTTTGTTCATTTTTTTAGGGTATCTAAAGTTGGATGCCTCGAATTTTAAAGAAAGAACAACTATTGGATTTGTTATTATATTCAAATACTCCTAGCTTGATTGAACTTGTTATTAACAAATTTGATATTAACATCACAAAATATTCAAACCAATCTCAAACCATCAAGCTTTGTATTTTTGCGAAATGGCTTCGAGTCCAACACCAATCAAGGTAAAGAATTGGATAGTATAATAGAGTTAGCTCCAAATTGGGATTGAACTTCCAAAGGATGAGACATTCAAGATACCCCTTTTACATGGTGCTGTAGAATTTGTGATGAATGCTCGTGGAAGAGTGTTGAGGTGATTAGAGGTCACGAGTCACCATATGACTTAGAGAGGGTTTGTATGTATGCTGTTAATTGTGACCATGTGGAAGAAATTAACGTTGATTTCATTAAAAATAGCCGAAAGAATGAGCAAAATGTTTCATCAAATTTTTGTTTGCTGCAAACATATACATATACATTTTACGTTGACCATTTCTCATTACAAATTGCCACATGATTCTACTTTTAAGGGCCTTTTACAATTGCCTGGACTAAGTTATACAAAAAATAAAAAATAAAAGTTGATTAGCATTGGAGGCCATAATTACACGGGGTTATCTCTATCCAACTATCATTCTTTTGATACTTGATCTATTGAGTGGACCTCCCAATTTCTCTGCTTGATCTTCTAACTACAGCCAGGATTCAGAGCATTTACCGCCTCCATGTTAGCATGCCATAGATCCACAAGAACGGTACCTGCAGGTAAAAGGGCTCATATTTTTGGATCCAATTCGAGTCGTGATAATAAACAATAAAACAAGGGAAGCTAACTTGAAAATGAAGGAACATACCCTATTACAATGGATGAGTCCCACTTTAAAGAGATAATTCTGGAGCATTGTCCACCACCTCTAGCAGTAGCAGAGCATGTTACGGTTAATGGGACTAAGACAGGCTGCTGAGGGGTCCTGTTGCAATTTGTATATGTCATGAAAAGGCCTACCGAATGTCGTATCTGTAGATTGACCCTTGTTTCTTCACCTCATTTGGCAAGATCATATCTCCACTCTTCCACCAGCCTACGTTATAGTTTTGACAGGACACAAGGAATCTCATTCCAACTAAATCATGGAGAGGAAAATCAGAGAACCTTACTTGTAATTACTAAACCTGAGGCTATTGTATTTCAATCAGAAAACAAACCATTGGAACATTCTTGGAGCTAACTTGCCTCGCCAATTGTTGCAGTTTCGTAATCATAGAAATCATTAGTATAGCTGATGCTTCAAAGTGGCGGCAATATTGAGATTGACTGAGAAAAAGAAGAAACATAATTAAAAACGAAATCGTGACAAAACCGGCATATTTGCAACATGTTTCAAACACAATCCAAGCAAAACTCATAATGTCATTACATGTAAGGAAGGAAAGGGGGACACGTTTGAACATGTTCGAAACAAAGCGGAAATAACATTATCCTCATAAAATCGTGTTCAAAGCATGTTCTAGATAAATTAAAGTGTGTTTTCATCACATTCAAATATGGCAAGATGAGAATGGAAACAAAATCAGAACAACATCAATCACATGATCATCAAAATAGGGCAAGAATCACGTTCAAGACATCCATGATATTCTTTCCAAAACCAAAATCAATAACACAATCTCAGTCATCAATTCAAGATCAGAGTTTTAATTCCATCTGAGCCTATAAAAGAGGCTATTTTCATTCACAAAAGGGAACAAAACCATCACGAAAAACATACGCATACACAGGGAAGAAGAGAATGCAGAAAGTATACACGCAAGAATAGTAAGCAAAGAAAGAATGGTACCTGTATTGAGCTCGAGTCGATATCGCCACCGAAGTCGCGTCGGAGAGAAAGATATGGAACGAAGAGAGAGCACGATTGAGAATGAGAGTGAGCAGAGAGTGTTGATCGAGAGAGATGGAGACCGTGTGAGAGGGGGAGCACTTCGTTTCCTTTTTTTAGGCCATTTGTTTTTCTGTCATTGAGACACTGGTTTGGCTTCGGGTTCTTGAAACTCTTTGGGGACTAGTGGACAGATCCGAGTCTGGGTATTGATCCGACCCCCATCTCCTCAAGACTGGGCCGCTCCAACCCACCAACTATTCTTTATTTATTTATTTTTTGTTAGTTAGTTGTTAGCTTTTTTAAAAAATCATTCAAGATAGGTTTTTTTACTTAATAATTTATAGATTAGTTAATAATAACATTTTCTTAATAATTAATTAGATTTAGGCTAGTTATTAATTATAAAACAAAAATATATATATTTTAATTTCGCTTCAGATCTTTCTAGTTTAATTTAATATTCAGTTATTAATAATTATTTAGATTTTTAGTTTAATTGTTTGAAATAAAAATCTCAAAAATATTTTCTCGTTAATTGTTTTTAATTGATCCTTTAATTTTTATGGTTAGAACATAGTCATTTAGGGTTCTAATTTTATGTAGTCAATTTGATTTCTAACTTAGTAACATGGTAACTTAGATTCCTTTTGCTTGATCTTATGATTCTGATTTTTAATCATTCATTTCATATTACTTCTTTTCGCCTGATTTTATCTTAGTGTCCATCACTTTCATGACTTGCTTCTTCTTTTTAAAATCATCTTGATACTTGAGTCATATCTCAATTACTTGTTTACCTGTGGTTAGTTGTTCACGAACCTAATTCTGACATTTGAGGTTCTTCTTTACCTTATCTTGATTACTTGTCAAAATTCCAAAGGAAAGGTTTACTTCCGTTGACTCCATGTCATATTTAGGTTATCTTCCCTACCCTTTTATCCTAGCCTTAGGTTTAGAGTCGTCATGCTCTACGTCTTGCCATAGACGTTTCACTCCCTTTATCATAGCCTTAGGATTAGAGCCGATGTGCTCTATGTCTTGCTATAAACAGTTCTTTCCCTTTCATCCTAGGCTTAGGATCGGAGTCGCAACACTCCATGTAAGTTCCTGTCATGGACACTTACTTTACCTCCCTTTCAACCTAACCCTAACTTTGGAGTCTCCGCACTCCATGCAAGCGTCTTTCCATGGATGCTTACTTCCCCCTAGAACCTTGACCACAGTCAAGAGTTCCTCACCCTTATTGAGGGGAACTACTAATGCTCTGATTCCATTCTAGTCAGGATACGTAGGCACGAGATGCGATGTCTTAGCGAGCATACTTAGTGTATATACCCATAGGTCTTTACCTTAGCACAATTCCCATAGAAAGCAAACAATAAATAACATAATAAAACAAGAGGTTCCTGTAGAGTACTACAGATACTTAGGATGCTAACACCTTCCCTAGGTATAACCAACCCCCGAACCTTAAATCTCTTAGTTGTGTCCCTACATAGCGCATTTAGGGTTTTTCGATCTTTACCCTTTCCTTTGGATAAATCAAAGTTCGGTGGTGAATTTCAAAGATTTGTGATTCAAGTTAATTAATAGCTTGATATCAGATTCTCACTGCGACAACTGTGTACTATGAGATCTTCTTAGCTAGCTCTTAAAAGCATCTCGCCTATTATGAGAATAATATGTCGTTAAATAGTGGATGGAGAAACGATTCAGTTTGTCCGAGAAAAGATTGTCCATATGGTAGTTGATTCCACAAATGGTATATAAAAGCTATGGGGAACGTGAAATGGAAGTTAGAGCATCCCCAGTCCACTTAGTCTTCCTAGGGAATATGAAGTAATCATGAATCTGCACGCACGTCTGTGACGTGTGTATTGGTAGAAAAGTTAGTCATAATGACTGACAGCGAGCATGATTGAGGTGACGTGACACAGAATGAGAACAATGTTGAAGTAGTTATAATGCAACTTTTCTCCCCTCAGATATGGGTCGACAGTGACATTTTTTGGGGGGCATCTGTTACACTTGGATTTTCAGCTACTAGAAAGTCAACAAAGAATGTAAATGAAAAGACGTTTACTGTAAGCATTAATGAAGTGTCTTTAAAGGCACATTAATGGTAAGTCGTCGACAGATCAATGACGAAGGGTCGACCGAGCTATCGACACGATGAGACATGGTTTGGAGGACTCTTACGGATAACTCCCCAAAACTCAGATCGCTGGGTAATATATCCAAAATCTCGAAAAGGACAGTCGATGGATACATGTTCAGAATCTCGAGAAGGAAAGTTGATAAAAGCCCTCATTCCATAAAAATGGATGAGTCGACTAAACAACATGATATAAAAGACTTAGTGGTTTCACAAGTCTTGGGTCCTTGATAGACAACGTCGATAACATGTCAGAGCAGTTATCGTTGAAGGGTTCGTGAAGACATGGAATAAGTGGGAAGAAGTTACCACTCAACATGAGTTGGAAGCAGATAACATCTTGGAAGGCACGTAAGCACACTAGTGGAAACTTAAAAGATGAACGTGGAGTAAACGTAGTAGTCCATCAGTGGTCATGACCATCGTCGACGGTTACTTTGTAAATAGAATAAATAGCAGACTCATACATGGGATTAAAGGTCGCAAAATTTCATACATACTCTCCATACCACTAGAGTACCCGAGTCAAAGAGCGAAACCATTAAGCGAGAAACATGTATGCGTCTGCGTATACCCTTTTTCTTAGTCTTTTTGCTTTCTTAGACAGAACATGTACTTTTTCTTTTCCTTTATTTAATGTTATTTGCTGCATTTTGCCTTATCATTTATCACAACTTGACTTTATTTAAAGTCTTTTACTACGCTGCATTCAATTCACACGCACGTGAGTTCACATAAATTATTTGTACAAATTGCTTTGGAGATTTTTCGAGTTAATCTCATAGAATTTCAAACTCATGATTGTTTACCAAAAACACCGGTAAACAACCTCGGACCAGATTTGGTATATCGTGGTGAAACTCGTATTGTGACTAAAGTTACTTAATCGCAACAAGGTGAAATGAATCTCCAATGCAAAATTATTTACCGTTGAAGTAGTGATCGTCGTGGATAGCGTTATACGCCACCACAACGTGAAGTATTGGATGTTCTAACTCTACTACACCTTTTTCTTAACACTCAGATCTAGAGAGTAATTTCTTTCAAAGGTGATCTTCTGATATGAGTGCTATTATGTATGGTCATTGAGTACTGCATCCAGGAATAAAGATGTTCGGGTGTGAATGTAGTTGAAGAAAGAGATTTTTGAGCAAATTACGGTGCAGGTCTCCCTGCGGTCATGGCAGTTTTCGGCGACGCAGAAGTCCGTATAAAATAACTCATTGGTGATGTTTTCTGGACATCAATGTCCAATCTGACATGGCCAAACTACAGGAACTTCGTAGTTGAGCCTAAAAGATAATAGAAATTCTTTGAACATACACAAGGAAATGACACCCCGGACCCCTTCAGAGGGGAACCAAAGATCAATCGAAGACACCTCTAGTCAGTGTTTATATTCAATTCTATATCTGGCCCCTTTGGTCCGCAAAGAGAGTATCAGATGAAGGGATCAATATATGAACATCATGTTAATCAGAGAATATTGTGCCGGAGTACTTGGAAAGACAATTTCATGGCCTTAGTGTATCAACCATTGTCATCAAGCTACGTTCTAAACAAAGCCACTATCTTGTGGTGCATGTTGGTTATGAAGGCCCAGAGACCTCTGAAATGAACCCTCGCCCCATCAGGCAATCAAATATCAGACCAGCTACACCGATGCCAGACCAATTAAAGAAAATATGATAGAGAAGAGGACCACATATCCTAACCCCTTCTTTTATTAGTTAGATAGTCTGTAAAGTTGTTACACAATTTCGATAATTGATATCCTAATTGTTAAATGCTGCTATCACAAAGGGTATTGTGTGTCCCATGTAGTAGGTTGTGAGTCAATATTTTACGACAATATTTTGCGCCCGGAGACGTCCACTTCGATGCGAGCTATACCTTAGGGGTAGGGACGAGAATCCTACCTTTAGGCGGGGAGTAGCCCTCTGTGACGCAGATCATGAAACCAAGATGAGACAAAGTTTCGCTGGGTCCAAACCCCATCTTGAGAAAACACACACACACACACACACACACTAGTTCAGTAAATGATAACTATAGCAAACACATATACACTAAATTACTGGACAGTAAATACAACAAAATCTAAGTACAACATACAAACAACATGCTAATTACACCAAGCACAATAATCAATTTCCCACCAAAAATCAGGGGTGCCATGTGTGATGCTTTGTACGTCCGACTACTGCAATCAATTCCACACCAAAAGTCAGGGGTGTCGTTGAAGACTCTTTGTACGTCCGACTACAACATTTAATTCCCCACCAAAATTTATTGATGTTATCGGAGACGCTTTGTACATCCGACTATAACAATCAATTTACCACCAAAAATCAGAGGTGCAGTAGGAGACGTTTTATACATCCGACTACAACAATCAATTTCCCACCAAAAGTTAGCGGTGTTGCCAGAAGTAATTTGTACACCCAACTACAACAATCAATTCCCCAAAGGAAATAACGATCATCCCCCTCTGGTAGTTATCCACTCTATAGGTCATAAAGGGTTGGTCACATGTCTACCCACGACCAGATTTTCATCTGGTGGGGGTAAGGGGAACCGATCCTTGTTTGAGAATGGCTCCAGTGACGTCTAATTAACTTTGAGGGAAGATCTCATAAGTTCACACAAGATCTAGAGGTTTGCACTCAGAAACCTGCAATTACGCCTTAAATAGGTAAAAAATGGTATTTCATTCCAAAAAAATGATAATATATACACATATATGCTCCCATTACAGGGTACTCTACATGAAGTACATAAAAAAATAAAAGTGGCCAGCAGGGTTTTTTCGTAGAGAATAATCTCCCGTCCTTAAGTATTTGACTCTTCTGTATTCGCTTCCTCGAGACAACTATAGGGCGATTAAAATGCTCCACTTATAGAAAATCATTCTCAAATGACCATGAAACTTCCTCAAGGGTATAAGTCGTACACTCGGCCAACTGCTAAGTAAAAGAAGCGTTGTGAAGGTTCAAGGACTCTAATTCCCCTTGACCATGAGATAAATTGTCCCAAATAGAAGTTAGACCAACTTTGACAAAAGCGCCAACAAGATTTCATATTCTTGAGAACGTAGTAATAGTAGAAAAATAAAAGATTCTGCCCTAGGATTTGTGAGCACTATTACATGATTTTTTTTACCCATATTACACTAATTTTTCAAATGCAGGAAACTGAAACACTAATGGAGAAGATAACTACTAAATTGGTAAATGGCTCAAAGAAAGCAACACTGAATCTTTTAAGACTGTATTCTAGCATGCATAAGGAAATGAACTCTATCAAACACGTCAAATCACTCGCATGCAACACTCAAGTGTTTGGTTTTCCAAGAGTCATAATGATGACACTACCAAAAAGATGTTTGAAGTATGGGATATTAAATGCACGAATCCTCAAAGGACGGAAACATTTTCTTTTGTGCTTCCAAATATAAAGGCGAGAGTGGTCGGTAACCGAAGATGAAGTTAAAAGCACGTGCCTCGTCGAGCATAGACACGGGCTTTGTGGGTAACTATTTTTGTTCGTTCATATCGACCCCGACAGACCACTCTACAAAAATAGTATTTCTTCCAGAAACTTTCAGGTGCACGAGAATTTTCCATATGAGGATAACAAAGGTCTCAACTGCAAGTGCATCCAAAGTCTCTCTGCAGTTCATTCCTATCTAATAGCGAGTTAGTTATTTCCTCTCTACTATATATTGAGAAGGCTCCAAATTTAGGTAGCCAGTTTCAACTTCAATTTCACTTCACTTTTCTCCCTCACACTGACTTGAGTGCTGGAGTACTAACCTTACAAGCCAACCCCCTCTCCACCATGTATGAAGCTTTGATCCGTCATCACCACCACTCCTCGATGCATTTCTAGTTCTCGAACAGAAAAAAAACCTTAAATGTTAAAAAGGATCACCTAAAAAGGACGTGTTTTTGGGCAAGATTGGATATTCGAATGCTGATCGGGAAAGAGATGCAAGTGATAGACACTCTAAATCATATTATTGTGTATTTATTGGTTAAAATTTGATCTCAAGGAAGAGCGAAATGCAATTTGTTGTTGCTCGATCTAGTACAAAAATTGAGTATCGAGCCATGGCTCATGCCACGTGTGAGCTCTTATGGTTAAAGCATTTGCTACAAGAATTTCATTTTTTAATATCAGCCATATGGAATTTGTATGTGATACTCAGTCATTTTTTGCACCTCTACTTCAATCCAAATCTTTATGAGACGATAAAGCATATAGAAGTCAATTGTCCTTTTATAAAGAGAAGATTATCACCAGGACCATTAGAACCTCATTTGTCAATTCCAAATATCAACTTGTTGACCTCTTTACAAAATCTCTTCGAAAACCTCGAATAACTTACATATGTAACAAGATGGATCCTTATGAAGTATATGCACCACCTTGAGGGGGGAGTGCTGAGATATTATTTTATTATTAATATTTATTGCTTATATTAGTAGTATCTGTAACACCCTTCTAATCCCCGCATAAAAACATACAATAAATCAGAGTAAATAATCATGATATTCATTTAAGGGTGTCACACATAATCATAAAACATCATAAAACACTTGTCATGCTCATTAACACTTTAGTAATTTCATTCTTATCACATTAATAAACGAAACTTGGGCATAAAGGTCAACTTCATACAAACCAAGTAAGCATAAAGCATAAAGTAGAGTACATAGTGTATCTCTAAAACATAAAACAACGATCCCAGTGTTACATTATCAGAGCATGACTCGATCCAACATAAATAAAGACGCTAAACAGCTGCATCAGCAGCTACCTCGCGCTACGAGCAAGTCTACTCCTCGGCACCTGAGCGATGTCGTATAAAACATCATTCCAACAGAAGGGTGAGAATTCACATCAATATTGAAATTATAAGATAATGATTATTGTAAAACATATAAACACAAATAATAAATAATCTCACACTTCAATATTCATCAACAAGTATCACTCAAGTATCCACACAATTCATATCAAATTCCAATACTTAACAAGTCACAATCACACACATACTTCCATATAACAATCATATATGTCATGCGACTCGATGCAAACTCAATGCAACTCATGCCATGTGGTACCAACACTTGTTATTTTTTTTCGGTTTTTACATTTAAACCGGGTCCGTTCTCTAGACCAATAACACACAAAGCTCGTTCTCTAAGCTTTCAAATTCCTCTCTAGGTTTGGGACAAGTCACTAGCTCCCACGGAACTAGCAAGCATTGCCTCTTGACACAAATGATGCGTATGCGATCAACAACCATATGCAATTAAGACCATTCTCTAATCTTAATATCATGCATATCTCAAATAATTCATCACATTTGAATCATCACACAATTGCACACACACACTTACATTTCATAATTAAGGTATTCATACTTTAAATTTAGTCACCACAATCAACCAAATAATGCATAAGGACTAATTAGATCCATTCACAACGCATAAACCGAATTTACCGATTAAATATAGACAATTTAATCAATCACCAAAATTGACTCAATTAAGGTTCCACTATTCAACTAATAGTAAATATTTGAATGAATAATCTATATTTAAATAATTAACTAGATTTAATCAATAACCAATAGAACAAGATCTAACCAAACCAATAACATCACAATTCATTCTTAGTCAAAACATTTGCATTATAGCCGGAGATTGACTATCACATAAACTCCAAGCTAACTTCAAGGTATATCAATCGCATTTAACCAATCTTATATCACATATAGTTAGTAGCCATTTAAACAACATAACTAAGTTCATTCAAGCACCAATAGCTAAACTATAGGCATCACTAATTCAAGCGTATAACAGATATTGCAAGTATTTTCTATCCTTATATCATCCTAAGTATTTAATAAAATATTAGTGTCTTAGTAACACTTCAATATTCAATACCTATTAATTATTTAATATGGTTTAATTAATAGAATGGGAGTATCATATATTACTACTAATTTCCTCATGTCGTTACAGGATTGAAAATTGAAAAGGGAAGTACATGCCTTATTAAAGACAGGTATAGAAAATAAAAGGCAAAATATTCTTTTAGGTCCCTTAAGTATACCCTCTGGTTCACTTTGGTCCCTTAATTTTTTTTTCGTGCCATTTTGGTCCTTTAATTGTATAAACGTATCCACGTTAGTCCTCCCGTTAATGGAACGTTAGTGAATTTTAAAAAATAGCCTCCAGCTGGTAGTTTGTATGCTGAGGTGGATAAGTGACTTCCAAGATGGCATTTGACCCTAGGAATTCAATAGCACCCAGCCTTTCTTCAACAATCCACCGCCGGAAACCCTAACGCGGCGGCCCTTTCTTCCATTCTCCCTATGTTCTTCTTCGTCCAAAACTCACCATCATCACCCTATTCTTCTTCATGTCTCACTCTCCTTCTCCACTGAAATGTAGCCATGAATCTACCTCGCCATTAATTCCAGGTGGAAATCGCACAAAACAATAGAACAACTTGTGAATCTTCCCCCACGGCGAAGAGAATGGACGGAACCAGTAAATCGGAAACCAGACGACCTCGCCACTAATTTGCAGGTCCGATGCTTTGGTGAGGATCGAGGTTGCAAAAGATTCGCAGCAGTTATTGAATAAATTTGTGCGAGAAGCCGGATCAAAATCAAAGATGGAGCCGGAAAGAGAATGAGGAAGCTTCCACTTGAAGCCGAAGGAAGTTTTTTATGAATCTCCTATCAGTGATCGTTCACGAGTCCTTCTATTGGTAAGCTTCCTTCTCCTTGATACAAGTTTTTTTCTTGAAAATTTTCTGTAGGAGTTTTATAAATCTACCTATTTTCTGTTGTAGATGGACGAATATAGGAGAAAAGAAGGTTACAGAAGTTGTTGAATGGTTTCTGAAGATGGAGAATTTGGAGATGATTGAAGATTGGTGAAATGGCTGCATAAAGTTAATCGATGAAGAGGAAGATCAAGTTCCGATTTTGAGCGGCAGGGAGGATTCGATGTTGTTTTCTGGTGTTGTACATTTCCGGTGAGGTTGCATATGGGATCAAAGAATTTTTTTTTGTATTTTCGATGCTGAAGATTGAAAGTTGAAGATGAATTAGGGACTGGAGGATGAAGATTTGGGGAGTGTTTTCTGTTAGTTCTCTGTAACTGTTATGAAGAGTTACTGGAAACAGTGAACGATGAAGACGATATAAACATGAACGTGCCAGCTCAGACGCCAGCTGGACAAAACAAACGTCTGTCTGCATCCAATGGACGGAAGTGGCTCTTTTGCAACTTTTATACAATTAAAGGACCAAAATGGCACGAAAAAAAATTAAGGTACCAAAGTGAACCAGAGGGTATACTTAAGGGACCAAAAAGGGTATTTTTCCAAAATAAAAACTATATTGCCTACTAAATTAAGTGCTCTGCTGCAACTTGTAATATATATATATATATATATATATATATATATATATATATATATATATATATATATATATAATCATCTCACTACAATGACTAAGTGAAATATCCTATCATATAGTCTTTCTCCAACACAAGATTATATCTGCAATTGCCTACTAAAGATATTCAATTTCCAACACAAGATCATATCCTATATTCAATAAATAATTAACCCATCGGTAATATTTATTATTTAAAGCCACCTAGAAAACTCATCATCACCTTTCCATCAATTTAATATATATATATAGTAATACTATCAATTGGAAGTGAAAGAACTATGAGGAACAGATGAAATTCTTGCACCTAACATAGCAAGGTGGTGGGTCACAAATCAATCTCCTTGTTCCCAGCGATTGATTATTAAAAAAAAAAGGTTACTATTAATTTATTCTACTCAGAAATTTCCAATCCGTAACAGTGAGAACAAAATATAACAGTATGAGACTATACAGAGGAACTAGTCATTCTCAAATTCCAACTCTATTGGGTATTCTAAATGTCAAATGGGTCTCTAAATTATCACCAAAATCAATTTTTAAACATTCAAAGATTAGTAATTTCAGAAGTTAATTTTAACCTAAATTAATTTCAGTTTTCACAGAAAATTTTGAGAATTATTCTTTTACTATTTCTACACAATAACCATCACCCAAATAACCCCAATATTAAATAAAATCTCACCCTTACCTTGGATTTCTTGGTGATTTGTTCTTGCTCTATGGTTTTCTCTTCTTCTCCTCTTCCTCCTTTTCTCCTCTTTTCTGATTTTTGTTTTCTAACCTTACTAACTTCTACACTAAAACCCTACTATTCATTCAATAAAATGGGCCTAACTCACCAATATTAATTTTACTGTTAACACCTTCCTCAAAGCCCACTAATTTCCAACAACTATAATATCGTATAAAATATAATAGATTAAATATTTTACTAAATACTAACAATCTAATTAAAATAAATAATTAGATAAATTCCACAATTTAATTTATTTTCAAATAATAAATTAAATCACATATTTCAATTTAATCACTTAAATCAATTAATTGCACAAATTAAATAAACCAATTAATTTATATAAACTCAATAAACTATATAAATCAATTAATTCAAGTAATTCACTAAATCAAGTAATTCATGTAAATCAAATATTTCAAATAAATTAGATAAATCACATAAATCAATATTTAATAAAATCACTCAATAATTAATATAAATAATTAATTAATAAAAATCAGGGTGTTACAACCCTCCCTCACTTAAAAGATTTTCGCCCTCGAAAATTACCTCAAACGAATAACTTGGGATATGACTCCCTCATCTGGCTCTCAAGCTCCCAAGTCACGTTTCCACCGGCCGGTCCTCCCCAAGCAACCTTCACCAACGCGATCTCTTTACCTCGAAGTTGTTTCAACTCTCGATCCTCAATCCGCATAGGTGATGTCTCCATAGTCAGGTTATCTCTCACCTGCACATCATCTACTTGGACTACATGAGACGGATCCGCAATGTATTTCCTCAACTGAGATACATGGAACACGTCATGGAGATTAGCAAGCGACAGCGGCAAAGCGATCTAATAGGCTACCTCTCCTATCCTTTGCAAGATCTGATAAGGACCAATGAAACGCGGTGTCAACTTACGCGACTTCAACGCCCTACCAACGCCAGTTATCGGAGTGACTTGAAGAAACACATGATCTCCTTCTTGAAACTCAAGTGCTTTTCTCCTCTTGTCATGATAACTCTTCTGACGACTCTGAGAAATCTTCATCTTCTCCTGAATCATCTTAATCTTATCAGTGGTCTGTTGAATGATCTCGGGTCCAACCACGACACTCTCTCCCGACTCATACCAACACAACGGTGTCCTACACCGCCTACCATACAATGCCTCAAACGGTGCCATACCGATACTAGAATGAAAACAGTTGTCGTAAGTGAACTTAATCAAAGGCAAGTAGCTATCCCAAGCTCCTCCTTTCTCCAACACACAAGCTCTCAAAATATCCTCAAGTGACTGAATCGTCCTCTCAGTCTGTCCATCGGTCTGCGAATGATAAGCAGAACTCAACCGCAACTTCGTACCCAAGGCACCTTGCAAACTTTCCCAAAATCTCGAAGTAAACCTCAGATCTCTATCTGACACAATGCTAGATGGAATACCATGCAAACTGACAATTCTTTCAATGTACAGCTTCGCCAATCTCTCCAATGGATAATCCATTCGCATAGGAATAAAGTGAGAAGATTTCGTCAATCTATCCACAATAACCCAAATAGCTTCAAAGTTACTCGATGTTCTAGGTAAACCAGAAACAAAATCCATAGATATGCTATCCCATTTCCACTTAGGAATAGATAACGGTTGCATCAAACCCGACGGTTTCTGATGCTCAATCTTCGACTTCTGGAAAGTCAAACAAGAATACACAAACTCGGCAATATCCTTCTTCATACGAGGCCACCAAAATACTTTCCTCAAATCTTGGTACATCTTAGTAGCACCCGGATGAATACTTAGTCCACTACGATGTCCTTCCTCAAGAATACTCTTCTTCAGCTCAACAATGTCCGGAACACAAACTCTATCACGACATCTCATGATACCGTTCTCATCAATCCGGAAATCACCACCTTGACCTTGAGTGATCAAAGTCAACCGATAAACTAAACTCAAATTAGATTTTTGACCTTCTCGAATCTCACCAAGAATGCCACTAGTAAGCTTCAACATACCAAGTCTAACTCCATAAGAAGTCTTCTCACACACCAAACTCAAATCACGAAATTGCTCAATCATTTCCAACTCTTTTACCATCATCATTGACATATGCAAAGATTTCCTACTCAATGCATCAGCTACCACGTTTGCCTTACCCGGATGGTAATTCAAACCAAAATCATAATCTTTCAAAAGTTCCAACCATCTCCTTTACCTCGCATTCAATTCCTTCTGGTCAAAGAGATACTTCAAACTCTTATGATCACTATACACCTCAAATCTCATACCAAACAAGTAATGCCTCTAAAGTTTCAACACAAACACAACAGCGGCCAACTCTAGGTCATGCGTCGGATAATTCCTCTCATGCACTTTAAGTTGCCTTGAACCATAAGCTACAACTTGCCAATTTTGCATCAACACACCTCCCAAACCCATCAAAGAAGCATCAAAATACACAACAAATGGTTCTGACGGATTCGGTAAAATCACAAAATCACCTTTCCATCAATTTAATATATATATATAGTAATACTATCAATTAGAAGTGAAAGAACTATGAAAAACAGATGAAATTCCTGCGCCTAACATAGCAAGGTGGTGGGTCACAAATCAATCTCCTTGTTCCCAGCGATTGATTATTTAAAAAAAAGGTTACTATTAATTTATTCTACTCAGAAATTTCCAATCCGTAACAGTGAGAACAAAATATAACAGTATGAGACTATACAGAGGAACTAGTCATTCTCAAATTCCAACTCCATTGGGTATTCTAAATGTCAAATGGGTCTCTAAATTATCACCAAAATCAATTTCTAAACATTCAAAGATTAGTAATTTCAGAAGTTGATTTTAACCTAAATTAATTTCAGTTTTCACAGAAAATTTTGAGGATTATTCTTTTACTATTTCTACACAATAACCATCACCCAAATAACCTCAATATTAAATAAAATCTCACCCTTACCTTGGATTTCTTGGTGATTTGTTCTTGCTCTATGGTTTTCTCTTCTTCTCCTCTTCCTCCTTTTTCTCCTCTTTTCTGATTTTAGTTTTCTAACCTTACTAACTTCTACACTAAAACCCTACTATTCATTCAATAAAATAGGCCTAACTCATCAATATTAATTTTACTGTTAACACCTCCCTCAAATCCCACTAATTTTCAACAACTATAATATCATATAAAATATAATAGATTAAATATTTTACTAAATACTAACAATCTAATTAAAATAAATAATTAAATAAATTCCATAATTCAATTTATTTTCAAATAATAAATTAAATCACATATTTCAATTTAATCACTTAAATCAATTAATTTGCACAAATTAAATAAACCAATTAATTTATATAAACTCAATAAACTATATAAATCAATTAATTCATATAAATTCACTAAATCAAGTAATTCATGTAAATCAAATATTTCAAATAAATTAGATAAATCACATAAATCAATATTTAATAAAATCACTCAATAATTAATATAAATAATTAATTAATAAAAATCAGGGTGTTACAGTATCAATTATGATATTTTTAAAATGCTATTGTATCTAATCCTCCCTAATTAATGGGATTGATTAAGAGACTTAGGCTATTGAATAATTAATTAAGTAAAGTATTAGTTTAACACTTAGATTAAATTCAATTTAAAGACCATGATTTAGAGTAAATTAAAAAAATTACTCTTGGAGTAAGTTGATCCCAAATGTGTGTGTGTGTGCGCGTGCGTGTGTGTGTGTGTGTGTGTGTGTGCGTGCGTGCGTGCGTGCGTGTGTGTGTGTGTGTGTTAAAATTAGATTAATAATAATTAACCAAAACATACATGCTCAAAAAATTATAATATATAATTTAGGCGCGAAAATCAAGCATGTATAAAATTAAAGGATCGATAAATTGATTTTAGAATACCTGGATCGATAGAGAAAAATTCCTTTTGACGGTAATCCGGAAAACCCAGAAGTTAATGACTTTTGTGGTTCTTCCTTAACTGGTACTACTTATGCCTCGAATTCTCTTCAGGCGGGGACAAGAGATAATTTGCTTGTGTACGGTATATTGGGGACCATAGCCTATATACAGTGTGATGGCCAATTGATTGCGACTTTATGAGTCTATCGGGATTACTAACTGCAAGCGCACAGTCTATCGCGTAGTTTTAAAAGATATCGAACCCATAGGGACCGATAATCAAACTAGTGCTATCGGGTTGTTACTATGTTTAGCTAAGGCGGATGATTTTTTAGATTAAGGTGCAACGGAGACTATAATTAAACTAGAATTTAGATTTGATTTGAAATATAACGAAATATCGGTATGTAATTCATCAATCATCGGGAATCCAATAGATCGTCGGCTTATTAGTCAAAATAGTTTTCAGTAGAGAAATATCAATTTAAAAGTCTTTACCTCACACTCTCGTGTTATTGACTCTGACTATACTTCTAAATCAGAATGTCTGCTCTCGCTAGCCCATTTGAGTTTAAAAATACTTTTTGAAAATTAATAAGTCCTAATTGATTTTAAAGCGCTCTCGTTGTATTTAAAACCAATGTCCAGTTTCAGCTATCCGGTTAAAATCTCAAACTCCCGTTTTATTGATCGTAACCTTAGTACTTTCTTACTCTCGTAACAAAAGTTAATTAAAATAAGAAAACGAAACCAGAAAATTAAAGTGTCAAAGTTTACCTACGATCGATCGGACTCATTTCCGATCGACTTAATTACATACTGATATAATTAATTTAGCCAGACATTTCAACAGACATACGCAAACTTAAACAATAAAACATTAATGCAGACATAATAATTAAACGTAAATGGCAATTATATTAATTGAATAAAAACCTGGAATCAACGAATCTTAAGTACGCGATCCTCCACAAGCCGGCAGGACTCGCTTTGCTCGAACAAATAAAAACTTAACGTGAAACAACTACTAAGCTAAATAATTAATTCAAGTGCAATAGTTCCCCGGTGTAGGAAACTATTGCTTTGGAAGGTAAGAAAAAAATGGGAAAAGTAATGCAAGGAATGAAAAGCTCTGAACTCAGGAAAAATCTCGTAAAAACTGGGAACGGTGTAGAAAAAGGAGAGAGCCCGTCTTGTGAAGTAACTGTTTTATTTATAGCCTTTGAGAGTTGACGTGAAACAAGGAGAGAAAGTCTCAGGCAGGTGCACACGACCGAAAATCTTTGAGTGACTGGTTGATCGTGGCTTGTGTTAAGTTGTAACCATTTGAGAAGCCACGTCGTTTAAAATTAAATTCTGAGAAATTGGCTTGTGCCAGTCGTCATGTCCTTGTGCCGGTCGTCATAGCTTAAAGCTTGTGACGATCGTCATGCCTTGTGTTACGGTCGTGACGCTTCCTTAATGCAGAATCTTTTTCTACTGTCAAAACACCTTCTTTTCTTCTATTTTCTTCTGTTTTCCTCTTCTTTCTTCTTGCTGGTCGACTTAAAGAGAATACCTGAAAATGTGCTTAATACTCGCAAATACAATGTTAACAAACGAAAATAACACAATAAATCAATGCAATTCAGGGCAAAATATACTATGTAATACCGCATTATCAAACTCCCCTATACTTGAATCTTTGCTTGTCCTCAAGCAAATAATTATTTCAAAAGCATTGATCCAGTGCACATACCTGACACTCCTCCGAATCGTACATAGTTGTGTGGCCTTTTGTTTGAAACGATAGATACTCAAACAAACACCAGAGACACTTTAATGACACAAAACACAGAACATGGTCATAAACCTCCCTTTTACATACCGGTCCGAATCATTCTATTATAGCTTCACCTAATGCTTCTATTTCGCTCGTCTTCATTCTGACGCAATCACATTAAGCCCTTTGCCTTTGCACGCACATAGTAGAGTAGCCTGTTAGCGATTTTGATCCATTAAATGAGGGGTCTGGTACACAAGTGTGGTACCCCTTTTTGTACATATTCTGCTTGCAAGTTGTGGGGGATCGAACCGTAGTCCGCCCTACCGAGTTCAGTACCAGATACCTCTGAACCAACTAACAACATATTTCTATTACCTTTTTGCATCACTTGCATTCTTTAGCTTTGGTGTGTTTCTAATTCCACAATCAAAGGCGTGAAATTTTTAAATTTTTAGCAACTTGAGGTATCAATCACTTATCTTCGTCGGCTCTCCACATAGCTTGTGCTTAGACGGTGCTGACTGCTAATATAAACTACTGGGGCTAATTAGAATTTTCAGCTTAAGGTAACAGTATAATAGGTACTCAAACTGATGACGCAAATATGAGAGGTCTAGGGTGTCAAGACGGTATCAATTTTGTTCATACTTTCTCAAGTCTCCAACATAGCCTACTTGTAAGACAACCTATATACTCTAAAGGCGTGTCGAGTTATGCATCGAATCAATGAAAATTTTTATGTTAAGGCAAAATAAAGTGGGGAAATTGAATAATACAAAAAACATATTCATATACTAGCCCTGAAGTACATTAAAGTTAACAAAAAGGAAATAACAACATAAACTAACAAATAAACTAAAACAAATGTTTCATCTCCCATACTAAGTCTAACATTGTCCTCAATGTTTCGAAATAGTGTAAAAAGAAAGGAACATCAAAACAGAAAAAGAAAAGAAAAACTACTGAGGTCCTCGTGATCTGCCACGAGCTCGTCCCTGTCCACCCTGTGCATGGGGATGTGGCATACCCACATGATAGACGTAGTCGTACAAGCTGTCCACCCTCATAGTCAAAGCGCCCATCTCATCGATGACGCTTGACATTCTACGATCCATCTGCTCTCCATGCTCGCGTTGGTCTTGTTGAATTTGCCGCATGAGACTCATCATTTCAGCGTGCTGAGTCTGGTGTCTCTGGTCTCGCTGGGCATCTAACTCATTTCTCTGCATGATGGCCGTGAGGATGTCATCAGTAGTGGCAGGGGCGCAGTCGCTTCGTCGACGGCGTCGGGAGGTTGAGCTAGCTGGTTGCGTTTTAGGTGGCTGGGGGTCATTTTCAGGGAGGCCATGCTCCATTTCATCATAATCATCTCTGGACTGACCTTCTGGTGCAGCCATATCAGGCTCAGGTGCATCCAAATCAAATAACCAGTTCGACATGTTTTTTTGATCTATTCGAGCAGCACAGGGCAAGACAATACTCTTCACTACCCTGTTTCGTACCACATGGTTGTATTTGTTGTCTTCTCTAAGTTTGATCAAGCGTGAGCTGCGACAATGTTCCAAATCCAGATACACCGCCGGTACAGAAGGTAAGTTAGTGAGCTTGTTCCCCAAATTCAAAGCCAGCGCGATAGAGGTAACTATTCCTCCAAAACAGAAAGGAGTGATACCTCTCGCACAACTGGAGCTAATGTGTGACAGCAGGAATGAAATGGCGTTGATCGGTACGGGTGTAAATACACAATGCATAAAGAAGAGCTCCTTTGAATTTACCTTATGATTATTGATTCTTCCGAAGATGGTGTGCCCCAAAACGCACTGATAATACCGTATAGCTGGGTTATGGATATATGTAGCATTAAGTCCCTCCCAGCTATCAATTATTTCGCCTGTTAAAGTTCTCCAAATTTCAAATGCCATGTTCGGCCAGTTTGGGTCGCGTGGCACACGATACTGCACATTGTCGCCTTGTGGAAATTTTAGCATGGTGGCCAGCTCGTCTTGAGAAAGCGAGTACTCGGTGTTGAACATCCTAAAAGAGACGGATCCTGTGAGAAACTGTGCGTCGTCTGAAGGGGTGTTGTAGGAGAAGGAACTGAGGAATTCCAATGTCAGAGCTTCGTATGATGGAAGGTTTTGTGTGCAAATGTGAGTTAGTCCCGAATTATGAAGCATCCAACGAACTCCTTCCAACAAGCCAAGCTCTTCTAGATAGGGAATGTCAAGATAGCGTGTGGGTTGGATAGATCGTTTGTGGAACTTGAGCTACTGCTCCCTTTGATGCTCACCTGCTTGGCCATCGCGAAAAATTATCTGTGAAAGGCCAGGTTGTTGAGCCATTGTGCATGCAAGAATTTTTTGGGTTTAGAATGTGGGTTGGTTTCGGAACAGAGGTGGGATTGTGAATTAAGAGTGAATTGAGTGAGTTTTAATAGAGAAAAATGTGGTGAGTGGGTGAATTAGTGGTGAATGAATGGTGATATTGAATGGTGTGGAGTTATGGTGGCAATGGCAATCAATGGTGAGTGGGACGGTGCAGGAAAAATGGAAGGAAGAAGGATACGAGGGGTCTGTTACGAATATAACAGGGTTTTAGTCTGTGACGATCGTCACAGATGTTATTACGATCGTCATTCATATGAGGCCTGTGACGGACATCACAGAGCTGTCACGGTCGTAACGCCTCAATTTCAATAAATTTTATAAAATTCAACTAAACTTCCAGTATTGCATATATTTGGAAACGACACACAACATTCCACGCAGTAAAATATAATTGAACCACACATATCATTCACACAATAATAATATATTTGAACCACAGTAGTATGAAAATAATTGCAATAGACAAAGTATAAAATTAAATACCAAAGAAATGAAATTGCATTAACTGAAGCAAAATTGTTCAGTATCCAAAAGTAACAGTAACATATGCAAATGCATCAGTGAGTTTAATTTTAAATCCAACAGTGAAAATAAATACTTCAAGGGAAAATGAAAATGCAGTAAATAAGTCAAAAACAGTAAAAATCAGTTGCGTCTGCGTCTCAATGATTCCACCGCTTGGTTCAGGTGGTCTAGTTGCTCAACGATGGTATCCATTAGACCGATAACGTCAAGACGGATAAGTTAAAGTTGGTCTCTCATGGCATGAAGTTCAGTGCGGAAAGCTTCAAGTGTAGCATGGATGTTAGCAGGATGGACAATATTAGTATCATTCATGGGATGCTCAGGAAAATCATGATAGTGAGGAGGAGTTTCAGGGTCAATCTCAATATCAGACACATGACTATCAAGTTCTTTTTCAGGCTGTGGCTCATCTAAATCATATAGCCAGTTGTGGCGGTTATGCACACTAGTTCGCTCGTGATCAGACAGTGTAAAATGTGAAACAACTTCATTATTGATCAGGAGTTGAAACGAGGGTGGTCCAAGATTTCTAATAAGTCCTCGGTTAAAACAGAAAGTGATATTGATTGGCCTATATCCGCCTAGAGGGTTCACTCGGGAAAGACGTGTTCTAAATCCCATGGCTTCAGCAATTTTTGTTACAAGGCCACCGATCAAAATGGGACCATGATCAGCTTGAGCAATCCTGCGTAGATTATCAAGCATAAAAGTAGCCCCATTAACGGGTTGGGACTGAAACACACAAAACATAATAAATAGCTCATCTCTAGAGACTACGGTGTCATTCTCATCTTTTCCAAAAAGGGTGTAGGCTAAAATCATATGAAAGTATCTTATGGTCGGGTTGTGAATTTCAGTGGACACCATAGGGTGCGGGTCATGATACGGTCGTCCTAAAATACTACTCCAGAAAAAGTTCAGTTCATCTTCCATTAATAAATCCTCCTATGCCATGGAAAAAACGTCGGGTCCATTGGGGAAATCCAAAAGTTCCGCAATCTCTCTGATGTTGAAATGGCACGTGTACCCAAATAGCCTAAAGGTTATCTTACCCCTATTAAATCACATGCCATGGTTAGGGTCGTAGGACAGTGAGCTTAGAAATTCTAGGGTCAGTCTGTGGTAAGTCAGATGCTTTTTCCTAGCAAAACCTTCATAGCCTATCTGGTTAAACATAAAGTCTATGCTATCTCCTATGCCTAAGGCAGTCATGGTAGGTCCATGGGGGAATTTGGTTAGGGCCATGGGTCTAAGAGAGAGAGAGCTTCATAGCGGTGCCATTGGACAGCGTCCCTGAATAACACAACCATTGTGTCTTCGTTATCCATCTTAACAGTTAGTCGGAAAAGTAAAGTAAATGGAGAAGGAATAAGGTAGAAAAAGATGAGAATCCTGGAGGCATAAATTGAGATAATCAGTACTGATTTTTAAAATAATTGAAAAATACCGCATCGGTAAGTAAAGTAAATTTTGACAAAAATAATAAGACAAAAATAATAAGAAAAATAACGAAGTGAACACAAAATAAAAGATAAAGATAAAGATAAAAAGAAATAAAGTAATAAATAAAAACAAACTTCGTGGGTTGCCTCCCACTCAACGCTTCATTTAACGTCGGGAGCTCGACAGTTTATATGAATCATTAGTTTACGGGGAGTGTAGGCATTTCTGCCAGTTTAAGAGCAGTTGAATAATCCATAGTGTTTTAAACGTTGTACGTTTATGATGAACGGTTTACTAGATCTACCTTTTATTTCAACTGCGCCACTTAACAAGACTTTGGTAACCTCAAAGGGACCAGACCATCTAGAACGAAGCTTACCTGGGAAGAATTTGAGTCTAGAGTTAAATATCTCCTATTTTAAATCCTTTCCTTGCTATGTTACTGTCATGCCATTTTTTTGTTCTTTCTTTGTATATCCTAGCATTCTCATAGGCATCTAATCTAAGTTCGTCTAGTTCATGTAAGTCCAAAATTCTCTTTTCGCCCGCAGCGGTATAGTTTAGATTAATAGTTTTGATAGCCCAATAGGCTTTATGTTCTATTTCTACCGGTAGGTGACAAGATTTGCCATAGACTAGTTTAAATGGAGTGGTTTCTATGGGGGTTTTGTAAGCGGTCCTATAAGCCCATAAAGCTTTGTTCAGTTTAGAAGACCAATCTTTCCTAGAGGTGGCAACAGTCTTTTCTAGAATTTGTTTATTTTCTCGGTTTGATACCTCTACTTGCCCACTCGTTTGGGGGTGGTAAGGTGTTGCTACACGGTGTTTGACTCCGTATTTTGATAGAAGTTTCTCAAAGATTTTCGAAATAAAGTGGGAACCTCCATCACTGATTACCAGTCTCGGAACACCGAACCTAGGAAAAATTATGTTCTTAAAGAGCTTATTCACTACTCGTGCGTCGTTGGTAGGAGCTGCTATAGCTTCGATCCATTTTGAGACGTAATCGACAGCGACGAGTATGTACTTGTTACCAAAATAGGACGAAAATGGTCCCATGAAATCTATTCCCCACACGTCAAAGACTTCTACTTCTAGAATGCCCTTTTGAGGCATTTCATCGCGTCTAGAGACGTTGCCAGTGCGTTGACACCGGTCGCAATTTATAACCGCGATATGGACGTCTTTCCATAGAGTAGGCCAAAAGAGGCCAGCTTGCAAAATCTTAGCACAAGTCTTTGAAGTGCTCGCGTGCCCACCATAGGGGGCGGAATGACAATGAGAAATTATATCTTCTACCTCATCTTCGGGTACACAACGACGGAAAATACCATCGGTGCCCCTCTTGAAGAGAAGTGGTTCGTCCCAATAATAGTGTTTAAGGTCGTGGAAGAATTTCTTCTTTTGTTGATAGGTTAGATCAGGTGGCAGTACTCCAGCTGCTAGATAGTTGACAAAATCAGCATACCATGATAGCGTGGTTTTAGTGTAAACACATTCTACCACTTCATTAGTTTCTGTATCAGTATAAATCAGAGATTGTTCAATTGTATTACTTTCTAACTGGGCTAAGAGTCTTTCATAAGGGAAATCGTCATTAATAGGTACTGCTTCAGGTTGGATGTTTTCCATTCTCGACAGGTGGTCATCTACTACATTTTCAGTGCCTTTCTTGTCTTTGATTTCCATGTCGAATTCTTGTAGGAGTAGAATCCACCTCAAAATCCTTGGTTTGACGTCTTTTTTACTTAATAGGTACCTGATTACGGCGTGATCGGTATAGATGATTATTTTTGCTCCTACTAGGTAGGAGCGAAATTTATCCAAAGCGAACACGACAGCCAAGAGTTCCTTTTCTGTGGTAGCGTAGTTTATTTGTGCATGATCCAAGGTTCTACTAGCGTAGTAGATTGCATGAAGCTTTTTATCCTTTCTTTGTCCTAGGACTGCACCTACAGCGTAATCACTCGCGTCGCACATGATTTTGAATGGTTCATTCCAATCTGGGGGTTGCATAATAGGTGCTGATATTAACGCTTGCTTGAGTGTTCGAAATGCGTCCAAGCATTTGTCATCAAAGAAGAATTCAACGTCTTTCATTAATAGCTCACTCAGGGGTTTGGTTATCTTAGAGAAATCTTTAATGAAACGTCGATAAAAACCGACGTGTCCTAGAAAACTTCTTATCTCTCTAACGGTTTTCGACGGATGGAGATTTTCTATAACTTCAATTTTTGCCTTGTCAACTTCGATTCCTCTGTCGGATACTATATGTCCTAGTACAATTCCTTGTCGGACCATGAAATGGCATTTTCCCCAATTGAGCACTAGGTTGACACTTACACATCGTTCAAGTACCATTTCGAGGTTTGATAGACATCCTTCAAAACTTTCCCCACAGACAGAGAAATCATCCATAAAGACTTCCATTATACCGTCTAAGAAGTCCGAGAAGATGGACATCATGCATCTCTGGAATGTTGCAGGTGCGTTACTGTTGTACCCTAAATTTTTCCCTTAGATTCATTGTTTCGTCTGCATATCATATTAGGGCAATCATTCGTGCATAACTTATTGCTTTATCTAGTTTTTGTTTTGTTTGTTTCATTTGTGAACACAGGTGCTGGTGCAGAAGATTTGAGACTTGAAGGTCGTGTTGTGTGTGTGTTTGTGGCCCTGGTCCTTGCAAGTTGGGTGTGAATTCCTGTGAGATTATGCCCTTTCTCCCTCTGATCCCTAAACCACTACCAAACCTCTCTTTCTCAGATTTCATAAAAGATTTGTCATTGGTTGTGTGGCAAAGTTACACTGCAAAGATGGCGTCCCCCCCCCCTCTGTCAGCTCCTCAAAATCTAAGGGACGTGTTTGCTCTGTGGTGCTATGTTCTTAAGTAATGAAAGGTCAAGTTAGGAGGCAGTAGAAAGTTGATTTCCAAATGCAAATTCAAGTCCATCGTTGTCACGAGCTTACAAGATCAAATTTGAAGTTCCTACATCATTCTTGTGATCTAATTCACACATAGTTCAACACGAAACTCATGATTTCTGTTTCAAGAAGACTATTCATATTCTTGAAGTTGTCAAGTTTCTTCAAGCAAGTTCGAAGATCGTTTGGAATTCAAGATGTTCAAAATACCTTGACCATTGGTAGAAGTTGAAATCCTCACAAATTCATAAGACTTGGTTATAAAGCTCATTTTCCGAAGTTGAAATTCTAATTTAAGATCCAAAATTTCAAATTCAAATGGCAAGGATTATTCAAGGTGCAAAGCATGAGAGGCATCATATTTTATTTTATAAAGATTGTGGGATGCACATGTTAATTTTAAAACGAACAAGTCTTTTTCATTTGGATTCATGATCAAAAAAAGTTTAAGACCTTTGTTTGGAATTTATCACCAAGGATTGAATTCTAAGTTTAAATAAAGTTCTAAGCCTACAAGGCTTCAATTGAGTTCATTTCTTTTATGAATTTCTAAGTACAAAGTTATAAGAGTTCAAGTAAACATTAGTCTTTCGCCATGCTAAGATTTGAGAAATTTAAATGCAAGGTCGAGATAGTTCCAAGCTCAAGGTCACAAGATTCACGGGAGGTTCATATTATACAGTCTTGAATTTTTTATTGCGAGGTGTTTTCATAAAGCTCAAATATTATAACACCTCACCATCACCTTATTCGATTCATCTCTCAAATAAGAAACAAAAAAAGGAATAGTGACACACCATGAGTACACATTCAAAGTTCAAGATTGCAGAACAAGAGAAGTATATCAGCTATTAATACATAGTTACTTTATAAGGTTCACGTCCCAAAATTCCAAACACTACAAGTTCAACTCTTGAAGGCCTAAGAAGTAAAATTCAAAGTTTATCCCAACCTAATACTCTAGCACGTGATGATAGCTCTGTGGTGTAATGATACTACTGCCACCAACCAAGGACTGTAGTACGTCACATGAGAGAAGCATATCTAAAAGCATATCAGTTACCACAAGCAGCACAACCTGCTCCTTTGATACCAAGTGGGCCATTTCTTTGACTTAACTATCATTCGACTTTATTGGATCTGCTCCACTTTTTCCACAACTTGGAAACACGCCAAAACATAGTGCAGCATGGACTTAAGTTCAAGAGAAGTTTCGACCGTTGATTTACATCCTTCACAAGCAACACGATTCCAGCAAATTCCATCATGATGTGCGTGTAACGCCATTCAATGACCTATTCAAACAAAATCAGCATTCAAGAAAGAAGTTAATTGGGGTAACCAGATTTCTAGACATATCTAAATATAAAAGGAATGGACATTATCACGATAAACAAGTTTCAGACGGTATTTTAACTTTCTTAAGCAAAAGAAAAAACCTGCTGCGGACAAATTCAACTTTCTAAACATGTCCTAGACCGATTCAGAAACATTCCAAAACAATTATAGAAACATGTTTGAACAACTTTCAAAACCATTTATCAGACAATATTCCCAATTTCCCCAAGTTTTACTTTCCAAAATCGTAAAGAGTTTCAGGCCTCAGAGTTTATTTTTTTTGAATAAGAAATCTTAGAAATTGTGGGCAATATCAAAGGATATCACCAGCATCAACTTTCCTAAACAGGGTCAGACAAGAATCAAACAAGGCAACACGTGAAATCAATTTCATCACGGTCATGAAAATTCCCAAAAAGCTTCCAAATCGAGAAAATAAGCATCAGACAGCAATTAAACATTCCTTAAGACAGAATAAACAACATTTAACTAGCTTCCAAAACCAACCAAGACAATTTCAATTTGTTTCCAAACAAGTTCTCCTTGGTTTATGTTCATCATTGGCCTATTTAAGGGGGAGGCACACGCATACAAAGGGGAAACCAAAAAAAAACCTTGGAGTTCCATCAGAAATTTTCAACCAAACATTTCACAAAAATCATAAAACCCATGCCACCAGAAAAGAAGTCAACACCAATTCATCACCACCACAAACAAAACCTCAACCTCGTTGCCAAGCAAAATATAGTCGTTCATCCACATCATTCACGAACCATACAAAAAACCATAACCGATCCATGATCAGAAACTTTTCATCATTTCATCATAACAAAATCGACAAAACCAAGAAAATCGCTCATCAAAATCATACAAGAACACCATAAATCATATAAAACCATCACCAGCTTTCATTATACCAAAATCATCAAAGAATAATCCTTTACCAAGTTTACAGAGAAACAGAGAGATTCAAAAGGGATTTTTCATCACCATCTCAACCCAGAAGAAGAGGGCGAGGAAAGAAAAGAAGTGCTCACATCAAACAAAAACAACAAATCGTACAAAGAGGTAAGGAGAGGAAGGAGATCTTCCCTGAATGAAGTCCTTGGAGCCGCCACCATCGCCGGCCCTCATTTCCCTTTTTTCTTTTCCGCCGTTTATTTCCGTTTCGCCTCTTGTAATTTGTAATCAACTATAACATAATGAAATCAGGGTATTGGGTTGTGTGGGGTGGGGTTTATGATTTTGTTTGATCGGAGAGAGGACGAGATGCTACCGCCGCCGCCGCCGCCGCCGCTAGGGTTCTTGAAACCCTAAGGTTTCATTCTGAGAGAAAGAAGAACGTTTGCGAGAGGGTAAAGAGAGAAATGACCTTCGTGAGGTTTCCACCCACCCTTCCGTTTTTTTTATTTATTTCCTTTTATTTGGTTTTTTTATCTTTTTTTTAAAATATAACCTCAAATAAAGAAAAATAATAATCACTATTTTATCTCAAATAACCAAAAACTTTTTATTTGTTAACTCTTAATCTTTTTTAATAACGTTAATATTAAATAATCTTAAAAAAATCTAATCAGGAAAGTCTTTTTTTCAATATAAAAAATAATCCCAATAAATAACCTTTTATAATACCACTTAAATCGTTTTTTTAAATTATTAATACACAAATAATAATAATTAACTCTTTTACTAAAGATTAATTAAGTCTTTTAAACCTTCTTAAATTAACCTCTCATATTATCTCTTATAATAAAAAAACTTTTCTTGATTAGAATATTAAAATCCTGTTAAGATAAAAGCCTCAACGTTTCCCTTTTCTCTAATTTAAAAATAACTTTAACACAAATAATAAAACACTTTAATAATAAACCTAAAATAAATCAATTCGCTAGAACCCCCCCACGTTTGAGTGAATCGCGTGCTGTGCGCCATTTTATGATTGATATTGCTTGCTATATGCTTATATTGATGTATATTCTATTGTCTAAACTTTTTCAGAAAATAAAAATTCTCGATCCAACATCGAGCCACTTTTATACCCATGTAAGTCGAGCGCCTTGGGGCCTCGCATTCAACCTTATCGGTCACAATACACTTTAACTAGCCCACTTTGCTAGTATGCACAAATAATCAAAGTTAGTCGGTCCCCTCGACATTCCAAAGGAAGGTTCCCTTAAAATTGACTAAACCGTCATAGGACTAACACCTTAGAACCCTTGGCCTTAGGATTCGGAGTCGCCGTACTCCACGTCTCGCCGTAGACGCTTAGAATCTTAGCCTTAGGATCGGAGTCGCCGCACTCCAAGTAAATGCTCCGCCGCGAACATTTACAATCCTACCCCTTTTGAACCAACCTACACCTTTAGAGTCGCCGCATTCTATGTAAGGTCTTGCCCAAGACTTTACCTCCCCTTGGAACCTTGACCCCGTCAAGAAGTTCCTCTTTTCAGAACTACACATACTCTGATTCTACTCCCGAGGATACGTAGGCGTAAGGTGCGATACCTTATCGAGTATACTTAGATACTAACCCCTAGGGTTCCGACCTCTAGCATAGCACCTGATCTTACCTGGATCAGACAGTGATGGTGGCCAACGGCGTCTGGAACGGCAGCTCCGGTGTTGGTGAGAGACGGTGGGGGGTGTACCTGCAAGGTACTCCGACGCTCAAGTGAGAGAGTGTACAGAATATCAGCAAATACAAGAAGTGAGAATGGTAGGAAGAAAGTGTCTAACCTGACCCTCTCAAATGAGAGGGTATTTATAGAGAGCCCCCAGCGCGGGGCCAACGGTTACCTGCAATGGGCTGGATCAACTAGGCCCACTCCAGGTAACTGCTAGGGCTTACGTGTCGTAGTGAAGACCAGCACGTGGTCTTCGCCCTAGAGTAACTGCTCATAGATTTCCAGAAGTAGGGCAGACCGAGTCTTTCGGAAGTGGGAGGTTACTTGGAACATGTCCACGCGGGGTGGACCGTTGGGTGCTCCTCGTGGGGAGGAGCCTTCTGTGTCGAGGAGATGTGAAGCCCGTAGGAAGGGCATGGCCTCGCGGGGAGGCGATACTGTCCGTCGAGGAGGGACGAGTAGCATGCTCGCGGGGGGAGAAGCTAGCCTGTCGAGGAGTCACATCCCAGCGGGGTGGGACGTTCTCGACTCCTATCGTCCAAGCTGCCCGACACTACTGAGTGCCCGGCGAGACTGTGGCTAGCACGTGGCAGTCGCGTGTACGCAGAGGGACATTGCCTTATTGGGCCTCCACGGGCAGTATGGGTTGGGCCTGCTCGACTGTTGGGAAGCCTCGGCCCAGTCCAGAATAGGAGCCCCCCAAGTCGTTGCTCTGAGTCGTCAGAGTAATGACTTAAGGCTTACTGGCATGTCGGGGATACCCCAAGAGAGGAACCGAGGAAGCCATCTTCATGGTCGACGTACGTACGGCCGCACATATGTCCGGCATCGTTCAGTCGCCTTCGTCAGCACGCCGGGGAGATGAGGAGTTTCAGATCCAAAGCATTGGGGGAACTCGGAGCGACACGCGTGGGAAGACGCGCAGCTGCATGCGTGCCACGTGTCGCCTGCCATTATTACCTAGGGAGGCTAGGGCGGCTGGCTAGTTTAGTGCACTTGAGTGCCCTAGGCCCCTCGAGTCCCGCGAGAATCGCCTATAAAAAGCTGCTCCCCTCGTTCATTTCTCACTTTTACCTTTCTCTCTCAAGAGTTCTTCTCCTTCTCTCTCTACACTCTCCCGTTGCCGATCGCCACCGTCAGCCGCCGGACACTCCGTGTCTGGAACCTACAACCGTCGCTCACCGCCGTAAAGCCGCCGGAAACTCCGCGTCGGAACCCTAAACCGCTACTCACAAGGTACTTGCTTCGAAATTGACCTTTTTTCTTACATTTTTCTTTAATTTCATTTAGTATAAGGCATTTCCTTGAGGAACTGATGATGTTCTCATGAGAAATGTGAGGATTCCTGGCGAATACGGCGGGAATCTTTAGTTGCTGAGAGAGGGGGTGCTAAGAACTTCACCCGCTTTTGTTGAATGTTTCGGGGACTAGGGATGAACATGTCGGGGACCCGTTGAATGTCTCGGGGTCCCCAATAGTTACTCTCTTTCCTTAGCGTCACGGGGACACGGGGCAGAATCTTTCGGGGAGGCGACGAGTTCCCCGGCGAACGTGTCAATCCTCGGCCGGTTATGTCGGGGAACCGAGAGAGCCTTGCCCCTTCCTCGCCCGTTCGCTTGAACAGCGGTGGAGGGGTGAATTTGATACGACCCATCGAATTCACCGTTTCCTTCTGCTTTTCAGGTAAATGGACGATTTGTCTACGAAGGTGGCCGTAGGATCATTCGAAGAAGACGACGACCAACCCGACTCCCCCATGGCTCACATGGCTTTCGCCCGGGAGCGCCCGCTCGAAGAGTGGGTCTGTAAAGAAGCCCTGGAGATGTCGTCAATCTTCGCCTACAAAGACGTGGATGACGCGTTCTGCACTGTCGAGCACAGGCTCATCAATTCGGACAAATCTTGGAAGGTCTTCCGTCCAGAGGAGCATCATCGGATATGCCAGCCTTATCGGGGAATACGAATCCCGTTGTATGAATTTATGTTCAACTAGGCGGGGTGGAGGTTGCCCTTCACGGACTTACAAGAGGGAATCTTCTCCTGGTTGCAGCTGGCCCCTTCACAAATTCATCCGAACTCCTTGGCTTTTATCCGGGCCTTCGAGCTTGTCTGTAAGCATTTAGCATTCGTCCCGACGGCGTCCCTCTTTTTCCGGATATTCCATCTACAGAGGTCGTCATCAGGTGGACGACATGGATGGGTGTCCTTCAAGCAGAGAAAAGCTCTATTTCATACATACTTAGACTCCATCCGGGACTTCAAGTTCCGTTATTATTTCGTGAAGCCGGTCACCGTCGGGGCCGTATACTCGTTGTACCGGAAAGTCACTCGCGGCGTCGACGGTGTCTCTGAGGAGGTTCTAGAGCCGAGGTTCCCCCTATACTGGACGGAGGAACATTTCAAGAAGGGGGTCGACAAATATAAGGTGAAGCATAGTCAGCTGGTCGTCGAGGACCGGGAAGCTTACGACAAGATCGTCGGGTTCGTCGAGAGCTTCAACGAGGCTCAGCACGAAAAGTTGGACGGCCAGCCCATAATGGGAGCAGACGGGTAGGTGAAGAAACAGCGCCGTCTGATCAACACCCGCGTTCTACTCGAGACCTTCTCCAACGAAGAGGCCATCGAGTTGTTAGGTGGTGAAAACATCCACGATCTAAGCATTCCTCGCATCTGAATTCCTTTCACTCCTTGCCTTACTAACATTTTCTTTCTTTTTGCAGGAAAAATGGCTGGAGCCGAGGAAAGATTCAAAAAATTGAAGGCGAAGAGGGCTAGGGAAGAGCAGCTTCGAGTGGAGGCGTCTCGCTCGAAAGGTCAGGACGTCGCTCCTTTCGGGGTCATGCCTGAGGGTGGTTCCTCGGCCACCATGCCCGAAGGTTCAAGTCAATCTCAGCCTGCTGCCACTGTGTCCGAGATTTCAGGGAGGCGGACACCTCCTGCTGGGAGCCAGTCTCTGGGTACTCAAGGAACACCAAAGCGGCAACGGGTTTTGAGCGTGGAGATCGTCGACCTAGGCCACGAAGACAGTCCCCCACCTCCTCCAAGGTTTGAGCTTCCACCATGCCATCAAAAGCCCCGCTTCTTCTCCGAAGTCATCTATCCCCGTGTCCCTCCCTCTGAAGTCGAAGCTGTGCTGGGAGCTGCCGCTGAGGCGAGGAGGAAGACGATCTTCGAGGATTTATCCGCGGTCATGCGGCTTTGCTCGACCGCCATTGTCCTGAACGACGAGACTCGCCCTGCTGCTGAGTTTTCTCAACTGCAAGAGAAGCTCGAGAAATTGGATGCTGAGATGCTCGAACTGCGCAATGAGTTAAAGGAGTGTAGGGACCTAAACAAAGAACAAGGCGAGCAGCAGCAGCGGGCTGAGAGGAAGTTGAAGGAAGTCGAGGAGAAGGAGAAAGGCCACCTTGCCAGAATCGCCGAGCTGGAGGCGGAGGAGAAGTGGCTCAAGGAGAGGATCGCCGAGTTGGAGAATGCTGTGCGGCCGGCCGAAGGCGAAACCGAGGAGGACAAGCTCCTAACCACTTAAGCAGCGCTGGTGGCTCAACTCAGGAAACTCGAGCAAGATCTCCGGCTATCTGAGGACGATGCTCTCGAGACTGCGGGCATAGGGTTCAAAAACGCAGTGGCGCCACTCCAGGTCTTGAACCCCGGCCTGGTGATCGATGGGGCGGACGTTGACTTCGAGGTGGTCGACGGCCGGATAGTGCCGCCCGGGCAAGGAGAGGACACCAACGAGGGAGGTGGGCCGGACGCCACCGAGACTGCTGCAGAGTAGGGACATAGTTTGCTTGGCCTGCGTGCCATTTTGTTTTTGCCCGGCTTGTGGGCTTATTTGATGTACTTTTCGCACAATGGTTATTTTGCCCGCTTTGTGGGGTTATATGTGTAATATTCGTATAATGGGCTTTGCCCGATTTCCATACTTCGTTGTGCCTCTTTATTTATTTTGTTTGTGTGTGATATTTTATGCATTACTTATTTTTGTCTAAGTAGTTGATACCACTGGCGCCTTGGGCTTGTGCTCGACTTTGATTATGCTCGACTGCGAAGAGAGCTTATCCGAGCAGTCAGGGGTTGTGCTCCGACCTTCGAAGAGGCTAAGAGAGCGGTCGATGTCTTAGCTTCGCGGCGTGAACTTCCCATCGCGAGCTGGGTGTTCTGCCTATTCGGTACGTCGACGAAGGAGCTCGGTTGAGGTCTCCTCGCCGGGCCAAAAAGTCCCACGCACACACTTCGTGGTTTTTGGCCGTCGTGTATTATATAGAGGTGTCGCGCATGTACCGTTGCACGCCCCCGTGGTCGCGACGTTGTACTGTCCCGGGCAGTGTCTAACTGTAGTATTGCTTGAGCTTCTCAGCATTCCATGGTCGAGCAAGTTGTTCCCCGTGTAGGTTCTCGAGGTAATAGGCACCCGTCCCCGTCTTAGCAGTGACGCGGTAGGGGCCCTCCCAGTTTGCGGCCAGCTTTCCTTCGCGCGAATCTTTTTTATTTCTTCGCAGGACAAGACTGCCTACTTGGAAGTCTCGTTTGATAACTTTGTCATTATAACGCAAAGTTGTTTTTTGTTTTAAAGAGGCTTCTCGGAGGGAAGCACCGGTCCTTATCTCATCGACAAGATCGAGTTCCTCGCGCAGAGCTTCGTCGTTCGTTTCATCATCGAGGGGAGTTTCTGTTCTCCTCGAGGGTTCCCTGATCTCGACGGGGATAACCGCTTCGGTTCCATACGTTAGGCGAAATGGAGTCTCCCCGGTCGTGGAGTGCGGGGTCGTTCGATACGCCCAGAGGACGCTGTGCAACTCCTCGACCCATCGTTGTTTGGCCTCTCCGAGTCGTCGCTTAAGTCCCCGGAGTATCACTCTGTTCGCTGCTTCGGCTTGCCCGTTTGTTTGAGGGTGTTCGACCGACGTGAAGTGCTGCTTTGTGCCCAATTTGGTGACGAAGTCTTGGAAGTTCCTGTCGGTGAACTGTGTCCCGTTGTCCGTGACGATGGCTTGGGGCACCCCGAATCGGGTGAGGATGTTTCTCTTGTAGAAAAGGAGTATGTTGAAAGCAGTGATTTTGGCCAGTGCTTCGGCCTCAATCCATTTCGTGAAGTAATCCACCCCGACTATGAGGTACTTGTTTTGGTACGACCCCATGACGAAAGGTCCGAGAATATCGATTCCCCACCACGCAAATGGCCACGGGGACGACAACGACTTGAGCTCGTTTGGAGGAGTGAGGTGCATGTCTCCGTGTCTTTGGCAGCGGTCACATTTCTTAACGTGCTCCTTTGCATCATGCTGCATAGTAGGCCAATAATACCCTGCTCGGAGCGCTTTTCGGGCTAGGGACCTTCCGCCGAGGTGCTGGGCGTTGATTCCTTCGTGGATTTCTTGGAGGATCCCCGAAACTTTGCCTTCTTCGACACAACGGAGTAAGGGAATAGAGAATCCTCGACGGTATAGTTTACCTTCGACGACGGTATACGCACATGCCCGCCTCTTGACTATCCCCGCTTCTTTAGGATCGTCAGGCAGTTTACCCGTCGTCAAGTATTCGTGAACTGGGGTCATCCAACAGTTTGCGTCTCCGATTGCGTTGACTTCCGTGGTCGTTGCGGTTTTGGTAGTGCTCGGTTGGGTCAGTATCTCCTGGATAACTGATTTGTTCCCTCCTTTCTTCTTAGTGCTCGCAAGCTTGGAAAGCATGTCTGCCCGAGTGTTGTGCTCGCGCGGGATGTGAGCTACTTCCGCGGAGACAAATTACTTCAACTTTTCTTGCACCAAGGTGAGGTACTCGATGAGACTGTCGTTTTTAGCCTGGAACTCTCCTCGGACCTGTGATGCCACGAGCTGGGAGTCTGTAAAGATTTTGACCTCTTTTGCGCCGAGGTCTTCCGCAAGCCGCAGTCCCGCGAGGAAGGCCTCGTATTCCGCTTGGTTGTTCGATGTCTTGAAAGATAGTTCAAGGGAGACCTCTATCAGGATGCCCTGCTCGTTTTCCAGGATAATGCCCGCTCCGCTTCCCTTCGCGCTGGAGGCCCCGTCGACGTAAATCGTCCATTTCTGGGAGCCATTGGTCGAGGATTCAGCGACGGTCATTTCTGCTACAAAGTCGGCTAGTACTTAGGCTTTCAGGGCTTTTCTTCCTTCGTATCGAAGGTCGAACTCGGACAGTTCGAGAGACCACCGGAGCATCCTCCCCGCCATATCTGGCCGACTGAGGAGCTGTCGGATGGGCTGCTCTGTTCTTACCACAATTGTGTGGGCCAGAAAGTAATGACGTAATCGTCGGGCTGCAGATACGAGGGCCAAGGCGACCTTTTCAATCTGTTGGTATCTGAGCTCGGGGCCCTGAAGGGCTCTGCTCGTGAAATAAATCGGTTTCTGTCTGTCGGAAGTCTCCCATATAAGGACAGCGCTCACTGCTTCGCCGCTGACGGCCAGGTACAAGAAAAGTGTTTCCCCGGTATCTGGTCGGGATAAGACCGGGGGTTGAGATAAGACTTGCTTTAGATGGAGGAGGGCTTGCTCGCATTCTTCACTCCATTCAAATGTCGCCTTCTGCCGGAGAAGCTTGAAGAAGGGGAGTGCGTACTGCGCGGATTTAGCTATGAAACGGGAGAGAGACGTCAGCATTCCGTTAAGCGACTGGATCGACTTCTTCGACTTCGGCGTGGGGATTTTGGAAAACGTCCTACATTTGTCAGGGTTTGCCTCGATGCCCCTCTCCGTGAGGTAGAAGCCGAGGAATTTCCCTGCGCGAACTCCGAAGGTGCATTTGTCGGGGTTGAACCTCATGCGACATTTTCTCGCCGTGTCGAACACTTTCTGGAGATGAGCGGCATGGTCGATTTCCTCCGCGGATTTGACGATCATGTCATCCATATAAACCTCTAGCACGTTGCCGATATCTGCCCGGAAGACTTTGTTCATCATCCGTTGGTAGGTGGCGCTCGCATTTTTCAATCCGAAGGGCATTACGTTATAGTAGTAATTGCCCGACTCGGTCATGAAGGCTGTATGCCGTTTGTCGGCCTCGTCCATGGGGATTTGGTTGTACCCTGAATAAGCGTCCATAAAAGATAGTAATTTAAATCCTGCTGAATTATCGACTAGTTGGTCGATGTTAGGTAAGGGATAAGAGTCCTTCGGGCATGCCCGGTTAAGATCCGTGTAGTCAATGCACATCCTCCATTTTCCATTACTTTTATTAACGAGTACAACATTTGAGAGCCAAGTTGTGTGCTTGGCCTCGAAAATAAAATTTGCCTCTAGGAGGTCTTTTACAGCTTTTTCAGCAGCCTTCATTTTTTCCCGAGACTGCCTACGCCTACGTTGAGCTACGGCCCTAGCGGCCGGGTCTATAGTCAGCTGATGACAAGCTACTTCAGGGTCCAGTCCGGGCATCTCAGCAGCACTCCAGGCGAACAAATCTTCATTTTCTCGGAGACACGCCTTCAGTTGCCTTTTCGCTAGGTCGGGGAGTCCAGAGCTGATCTTCACGCTTCGGTCTGGGTTGTCGCCGAGTGGAACTAGCTCGAAATCTCCATCTGGGACGGGGCGCGTTGGGTGGAGAGGCTGCCCGTTGACTTCAAGTGGGAGATCCTCGCCATCAGCTTCCTCCTACTCCCCGGGAAATTGGCTGTCAAGGTCGACAGCACTGACCGGCGGTAGTGGAGCCTGTACGACGTCTAAAGGTGTCTCGGCCTGAGTCTTAGATTTGGTGCTGCCAACGACGCTCAGACCCCTGACTACTGCGTCGAAACACCTTCTGGTCGCGTTAATGTCCCCGTGGAGAGTGACCATACGTCCGCGCTTCGTGTAGTATTTCATCTTCAGGTGGACCGTTGACGGTACTGCCGTTAGCTCCGCCAGCGTGGTCCTCCCCATTATACAGTTGTAGAGGGACGGGCAGTCCACCACTAAGAAATGCTTCTTCACTTGTCGGGCAGTTTCGTCGATCCCGAAGGTGACCATCAATTCAACGAAACCCCATGGTCGGGTGGTCGCGCCGTTGAAGCCTTGCAGGTCTGATCCCACGTATGGGGACAAGTGTTGCTTGGTCAGCTGGAGGGTCTCGAAGAGGTGGACGTACATGATGTCCACCGAGCTCCCCTGGTCGACCAAAATTCTATGGACATCAAAGTTGGCCATCTGTGCTCGGATCAAGAGGGGGATGTTGGCGTTCGGTGCCCCACCGGGAAGTTCCTCGAGGTAGAAGGTGATCGGATTTGATCTTCCCTTGACTCGCTTGAGAGTAGGCGCTCGAGGAGTTGTCGCCTTCAGTTCGTCGAACTTCCTCTTTATCGACCCCACGGTCAAACGGTCAGGGGCTCCGCCAGATATGACCAGTGCCTGGGGAAAGGACTCCCAGGTACTGCGGGCACTTATCGAGTCCTCTACTGGGAAGTTGTTCCACATGTTTCGGACAACTTCTGGGATGTCGAGCTCTCTAGGAAAACCGAAGTCTTCGGGCTGCGTGATGCTCAACGCGACCTGCAGCGATCCGTTGTTGGGAGAGGGAGTTGACTCCTCGACGTTCTGGGCCTCCTGGCCACTGGGGCGGGGGGCCTATTGCTGTTTGGCGTACTTCTTCAGGTACCCCTCTTTAATCAGCGTCTCGATGGCGTCTTTGAGGTGGACGCAATCCTCGGTAACATGCCCGTGACTGCGATGGAACCGACAGTACTTGGACTTGTCAGCGTTTGGTTTGGAAGTCGTCGATTTCGGGAAGCGGATTCCCCCTTTGACGAACTCCGAGTTGGCACAGTCACTGAAAATGCGTGAGCGGGACACGTTCAGCGGTGTGTAATCTTTGAAAAGGCCAGACGGTCCCCGTGATTCGCGGGGCTCTTTGGTCCGGGCTTCTTTCTTTCTTTCTCCGCCTCGCCTGGGTGGAGGGGAGTCTCCTCTTCTCCTGTCCCCACCTCGCCTGGGTGGAGGGGAGTCTTCTTCCTTGTTGCCGCGGGGGCCTTCTCTGCGCCTCGAGTCGAGGGCAATTTGCGTGGCCTTAGCTTCCTTGAACTCAATATGCGACTGAGCCCTCTCGAGGAGGCCTTCAAAGCTGCGGGGGCGGTGCAGCCCGACGGATTCTGCGAACTTGGACCCTATACGCAAACCCTTGATGATGAGATACATCTTGATGTGGTCGGTCACATGGATCTCGACCGCCTCCTTGTTGAACCTCTCTATGTTGCCCCGGAGAGGTTCATCCTTCCCCTGAAAGATGGCTTCCAGGGAGGCTATCGTCTTCGGATGGCGACGAGAAGCCGTAAAATGTTTCCTGAAACGCTCCCTCAGGACTCTCCACGACGTGATTGACTCAGATGCCAGGTTTTTGTACCAAGCCATGGCCCCTTTCCGCAGAGTCGTAGGGAATAATCGGCATTTGATAGCGCCAGAAACATTCCTGAAATCGAGCAGAGCCTCGAAACTCTCGACATGGTCGTTAGGATCGGAAGTCCCGTCATATGTCCCCAAAGATGGGGGCCTCTCCAGGCCCTTAGGAATAGGGGCGTCCATGATGTGCCTGGCCAGAGGGGTCCGGTAATCGTCATCCTCGCTGGCACCCGGAGACACAGAGGGGGAGCGGTGTCCATGAACGTAGTGACGTCTCGGGGAGTGGTCCTTCGGGCGGCCTCTGGTCTCCTCGGCGTCCGGCCTGCTCCTTTTATTTTTCGAGGAACGAACTGGTTCCTTTGGCGGCGGGGAGCGGTGGCATTTCTGAGGATACTCAGGCTGAGCACGCTCCAAGCATGGTCTGCGACCTCTGGGAACCGGGGAGGGGCTACGAGATGCCTCCGGGGAAAGTGAACGTCTCGAAAATGGTGGTGGTCGGTGCCTTCGCGGGGAAGACTAGCCACGAATTTTCTCCAGCGCCTCGATTCGGATGTTCTGGCTAAAGATCATCTGGTTGGTCTGATTGACCAACGCAAATAGGGCGGCAGTGCTCGGATCCGCATTTGGTGGCGGGTCCACGGGCTGAAAGACGGGCTGGAGGACTGTTACCTGTCCGTCTTGGTGAGCTGTCTCGTACTCCACTTCGTTGGAAGACGGGGAGGCGGTGAGTCCGTCTCTGACGTCGTTTTCCACGACGGGTCGGGCAGAGCTGTTGTCAACGTGGTTGCCAGTGCTGAGCTGTGCAATAACGTTGTCTAGAGCTTTATTCGCCGACGGGTTGGCCATGATAGTTGTTGAACGGAGAAAGCTTTGGTTTATCGAACAGAAAAACGGGGAAGCTTATGAATTTCCCACAGACGGCGCCACTGATCTTACCTGGATCAGACAGTGATGGTGGCCAACGGCGTCTAGAACGGCAGCTCCGGTGTTGGTGAGAGACGGTGGGGGGTGTACCTGCAAGGTACTCCGACGCTCAAGTGAGAGAGTGTACAGAATATCAGCAAATACAAGAAGTGAGAATGGTAGGAAGAAAGTGTCTAACCTGACCCTCTCAAATGAGAGGGTATTTATAGAGAGCCCCCAGCGCGAGGCCAACGGTTACCTGCAATGGGCTGGATCAACTAGGGCCACTCCAGGTAACTGCTAGGGCTTACGTGTCGTAGTGAAGACCAGCACGTGGTCTTCGCCCTAGAGTAACTGCTCCTAGATTTCCGGAAGTAGGGCAGACCGAGTCTTTCAGAAGTGGGAGGTTACTTGGAACGTGTCCACGCGGGGTGGACCGTTGGGTGCTCCTCGCGGGGAAGAGCCTTCTGTGTCGAGGAGATGTGAAGCCCGTAGGAAGGGCATGGCCTCGCGGGGAGGCGATACTGTCCGTCGAGGAGGGACGAGTAGCATGCTCGCGGGGGGAGAAGCTAGCCTGTCGAGGAGTCACATCCCAGCGGGGTGGGACGTTCTCGACTCCTATCGTCCAAGGTGCCCGACACTACTGAGTGCCCGACGAGACTGTGGCTAGCACGTGGCAGTCGCGTGTACGCAGAGGGACATTGCCTTATTGGGCCTCCCCGGGCAGTATGGGTTGGGCCTGCTCAACTGTTGGGCAGCCTCGGCCCAGTCCAGAACAGCACCCTTAGCAAGCGAATGAGAGATAACATAAATACTAACGAGAGGTTCCCGTAGAGTACTACGGACGTTTAGGATGCTAATACCATCCCTAGGCGTAACCAACCCCCGAACCTTAGATCTTTAGGTTTTTTCGCTTTTGAACCTTTGCTTTGGATAAATCAAAGACGGTGGTGAACATTTAAAGAATGCGATCCTAGTTCATCAATATCTATGGTATCCAATTCTCACCGCAACAGAAATGGCGACTTCACTGGGGAATTGTCGAGGGTTTCCCCTATCTTGTTTTTTTTATGTTATCTTTCTCTATTTGCTTGCTTATTATCTGTTGTGCTTGTTTACTGGGTTACTATTTGTGCGGTGAGACAAAGTCCTACACCCGGACTAGAGTGAAATTATGATAGGAACGGTGAGAATTCAAGGATACTTTAAGGGAGTCGATTCCTGAAGAAGTTGAATTGAGACTTCACTACTCAGTCTAGGCCCTCTCGAATTTAATTTTGTCCAACGAGTCAATTCGTGAAGACGCTATTATTTCGAACTAAAGGCCATCGAGACTGGGGACCGTAGTTACCTTTAACCCAACTTGGCCTATTAGGATGTAGTGCGGGGACTATGCGGGAGTCTATTTCTGTAATGGTCGCTACGCGATACTACACTCGGACGAGATTCTCTTGAGAATATTATTGACCACCAAGTGATTTGGAAAATCGATAATATCCGAAAGATGGATTGTAGACTCTGGGAACTTTGTAGAACCCGTTCGACAGGTACATTTTGAAACTATAGTGCATACCTTATGGGAGGGTAGACCTTGGCTCCATGCTGTGACCTCTCAAACCTAGGACTTTTGCTTGTCCATTTGATCATGTCTGTTTATCTGTGCTTTGTGCTTTGTGTGTTTGCATCCCTGCATTCATAAGCATCATATCATAAAGATTCATGGAACTTAGTCTTGTTTATAAACATCATAAGGATATCATGGACTCTAAAAAAAAAAATTTAAAGAAAAAAAAAACGTCGAAGTACACTTACAAAAGTCATAACTTGGACGATCTAAGGAGACTAGAGACTTTGTTAACAAATAAAGAAAGGTTCAAATCAAGATCTGGGAAGCTATCATCTCTACTCTATTATGGCCTATCATTATTTCTGATTATCAATTGGTACCTAAACTCGAGGACTATTCTCAACTGATGGAGTTAATAACTCAAGACAAATATCCATTTCTCAACTCCGGTCAGTATGCAAGCTAACTAAAAGGAGGATTTATTAAAAAAAAACAAACTACTTATTGCAAGAAATAGAAAGCTCAATATGTCTTATCCCATTCTAGTCATCAGTCAACACTATTCTAGAAGAAGCTCAGTTGGAAGAAAGAAGTCAAAGGACTCGAGACAAGACTCTTGGAAGAGTCTCCTTAGATCCATCATTATTAGCTTTTATTTAGCTTTACGTTATGACTGTTGTAAGGCGTACAGACGCGTTTTATAATTAATTTTGTAATAAACCAATCTTTAGTATTCCAGTACTAATGATTGTAACCGACTTTTTTATGATTCTTAAAACGAGCCTTTTGATATTCCATGATGATTATAAATAGCTGAGTTTCCATGAATCTTGTTGCATAGCATTCGCATTTTCTTTTCTCTTTCTATCAAGGAACTTAGAATTTGTTCGCAAGCATTATACGATGGATTACGGAAAGAAGGGAGTTGTGTCGTACACCTTTGAAGTTTCGGATGTTGAACAATTAAAGGAACTAGGAGGGTAGATCAAAGATCCAGAGGCGTTCGCTGAGAAGTATGGAAAGATCCTCCCGTTGTTGCAGACTCGAGTAGCCGATGGTCTATTGGAAACGCTGGTTCAACTTTACAGCGTAATTTACCATTGTTTCATCTTCCAAGATTTCCAGCTGATGTCTATGCTGGAAGAGTACTCCGTCCTGTTAGGGATCCCGATCAAAGATTCACCTCCATTCTTCGGTGGAGAAGGAAGACCCAGCCAGGAAGACATCGCAAGAGCGACCCGCATAAAGCTGTTAGAGATCCAAACTCATATGACGTTCAGAGGAGGAATTGACGGTTTGCCTACCCAATTCTTGTTCGAGAAAGCTCGTCACTTTGCTAGTGTAGGGAACACTGGAGCGTTCGAGCACATCTTTGCACTGCTGGCCTACGGTTTGTTCTTATTTCCCAATGTTGAAGATTTTGTCGACGTCCATGCCATAAGGATTTTTATGCTCAAGAATCTAGTTCCCACGTTGTTAGCTGATGCCTACCATGCTATCCATTCAAAGGCTCTGAAGGGAGAAGGTCGGATTACGTGTTGCACCGCTATCCTCTATATAGCGAGCAATTTTGGACGCGGTTCTTAAGCGCTGGTCGCTCTCTGCAGTTTGAGCTTTGACTACAGGTCGATTCATTTTTTATCCTATTGTGAGCTGAATAAGGAAGGGAAATAGATGTCTCCAATTAACCCTGCTTGCATACTGAGTTTAAACAGCGGTCTGTTAGGTTACAGATGCTATCAATGTGTGGGCCTTTGTACTGGTTATTTGTATTTTCGCCAATAATGTTTTCTTTCTTTTTTTTTCCTGGGCAGAAGGTTTCTGGCGGGGAAAAAGGATTAGGATGTTAGGACTGATGTTTTTGAAATACTGCTTTTGATTGACTGAGATATGGGATTTGGGTTTTTTGTTGATTGCGCTCGCTAAGATCTTTTCTTTCGATCTTATGCCTACGTATTCCCGTTTACCGAAACAGGGAAATCAGAGCATTCGTAGTTCCTCCTATTCTATGGGAGGAAATTGGTTTTTGGTGTCTTGTTCAAAGCCCAAGACGTGAAGTGAAAGGTGATTTGTATCTTGTTTAAAGCCCAAGATGTGAAGCTAAAAGTGATTTGTATCTTGATCAAAGCCCAAGATGTGAAGCTGAAAAGTCCATTTGTGTCTTGTTCAAAGCCCAAGACGTGAAGCTGAAAGACCTCGGCTTTAGAGAGAATTTGTCATCTCTAAAGAAGGGTTTGTCTGTCACAACTATTGGGTGACTGGTTATAAAGGAGAATTACTTTAACTGGGATACGCAGATCCTAGCAATGCCATAATTTCCTTTAAAGGGGATTTTAACCTGAAGGAGAAGAGTTTAACTCAGTGTAGAGCAATGCTATCTTTCCTTAGGAATTTCTCATGCTAAAAGAGGGACAGTGGAATGGATGTAGATGATCCAGAGGCTTGCCGCTTACAGCGATTAGATGAAGGGAAAGGAGTTGTTGATGTTTGTGTACTGTGAACGAGGCACAACTTTGATGCTAAAAGGTTGATTGGATCAACCAGTGGTTTTCTTATACAAAGCCTAAGAGGAGGCTAATTTCCGCTAGGAAAATCATTATACAAAGCCTAAGAGGAGGCTATTTAGGTGTCTCGCACAAAGCCCGAGAGAGAGGCGAAAAAGGTTTTGACTCAACGAGGGAATCTTTTGGTATCTCGTATAAAGCCCGAGATGGAGGCTATTTGACTCAACAAGAGAGTTTTTTGTATCTCGTACGAAGCCCGAGATGGAGGCGATTGTTTGTTTGGCTCTATAAGAACCTTTTTGTATCTCGTACAAAGTCCGAGATGGAGGCGAAAGGGGGATTGACTCAACGAGGGAGTCACTTATGTGTCTCGTACAAAGCCCGAGAGAGAGGCTAAACGGTTGTTTGAGTTGAGTGACAGATCCAATATACTGATTTTAAAAGAGAAAATCAGTTCTTATATGAGCATCACTGTACTCAGGGATTTAATTTGAGGATCAGGGATATTTCCTTCTCTTTGAGGAAACGGGAAATCCAAAGGGTGTCGAGACTGTCCGAGTCTGCGGGTTTCCTTCCTATTTAACGAAGGGTGCTTGAGAATGTCTTTGAGACTCAAGGAAGTTAGACTGTCCGTGTCTAGAGTTTTATCTTTTGTACTATGCTTTGAGAAACAGTAGTAGACTCTATGAAAGGACTGTTCTATGAGGATGACTAGGTTCTGTTCCTATACCTCTAGGAGGTCATCGGGACAATTTGTACGAAGCCCAAGAGGAGGCTGGAAACTTTTAAGAAGCCGACGAGTCCTTGTACGAAGCCCAAGAGGAGGCTATCATTCCCGGAGGAAGAGATCATTATACGAAGCCTAAGAGGAGGCTGTGAATACTTCTAAGAAGCCGTAGTGTCCTTGAATAATGCCCAAGAGGAGGCCGATGCTTTTAAGAAGCCCGTGGCTCTATCATCTCCTTTCCATTAGGAGAGATAACTCTTTTAAAGATAAAAACCACTGGTAAACGTGCGAGGTTTACTATCCAGCGACTTTTAGCTTTTAAAGAGGGTTCCTTAGTTAAGGTCCAAGATTATGACCGTAGTGGGTACCCAAACCCCGAGACATTCAAGACAAGCTATCCACAAGGAATAGATCAAGTCAGGAAAGTTCGAGAATTTGGAAGAAACTCAAAGATGCCATTCACGGAGAATACATTCATCTTGGGGAGTAGAGCTTCTTGACGATTCCTAAGGAGGACAGCCGAAGAAAAGACTGTATCTGGTGCTCCTATTGGGGATCTAGGCGTCTATTTCTACGAATAAGTGAAACGGCGTAACCTAGTTCTAGACGTAGTTGCCGGGGAAACTCGAAATATCTATACTATTATTACACAGTAGATATGAGTTTATGAAAGGAGACTTACAGTGAGCAGCCCCACAATACAGTTTATAATATGAAAGCAGTAAACGAAAGCGATAACCACTTACTCGGTTGGAGTGCTTCCATGCTGTTTGGTTAGTTGTTCAACAAAGAAAGATTGAAAACAACAGTATATTCAAAATCAAAGGAGAAAGTGCTTTGAAAAAGAAAGATTTGGGGCTTACAGCTCAAGGAGAGGCCCAGGGTTTTATCAGTGAGCGCACTGTTTGAATTTTGTACAGAGGGACTTATACAAGTGACTGGGGCCCAAAAATGGTTTTCTGTACAAAGGGATGGGTCTTACACTCTCTCAAGAGGCCCAAAAAGGTTTAAAGAAAAAGAGTGGGGCTTATAACACGAGGGTAGGCCCAAATGATTTTTCGTTTAAAAATGGCGATCGCGCCGAGGTTTTCTTTTAACGCAGAGGGACTTATACAATAAGTGAGGCCCAAGATGTTTTGGTTAAAAGGGGGATTGGGTCTTACACTCTAATAGAGACCCAAAGTGTTTTGAATGGGTCTTATAGCTCAAGGAGAGGCCCAAGGGTTATTTTAAAAAAGGCGATGATCGCGCCGTTTGTTTTTGACGGTATCGGGACTTATACAATATACTAAGGCCCAAAAATGATTTGGTCAAAAAAAGGATTGGGTCTTACACTCTATTAGAGGCCCAAAAAAGTTTTAAGAAAAAAAGAAATGGGTCTTACTACTCGAGGGTAGGCCCAGATGGTTTTTATTTTTAAACGGGCGACGATCGCGCTGTTTACTTGTACAGAGGGACTTATACAATGAGTGAGGCCCAAAAAGTTTTTGTACAAGGGGGGATGGGTCTTACACTCTCTCAAGAGGCCCAAAGAGTTTTGAAAATGATTTATGAGGGTTGAATTAATCCAAAACCCTAATTTGTTTTCAAAATGTATTTAATTGAATAAAAATTCAATTAAAATGATCAAAAATTGTTTAACACGTGGAAAACAAATTGTGATCTTGGATTAATGCTTCAAAAATTAAGTATTGACCTACAAAATAATTAGAAAGCATTAAAAGTTGCAAAATCAATGTAGAAAAAAATATTTAAAATGCCAAAAATAATTAAAATATTAATTCTTTGCAAAAATATCAATTATATGAAATAAATAATATTTTTGGGATTTTTTGTGAAAATAAAATATTTTAACATTTTTGTGAATTATTAAAAAAAGAATCAACTCAAAATCATTAAAACTCAGAGAGAAATTAATTTTTGAATCAATTAAACAAAATCACAAAATTCAAATATTTGAATTTGGAAAAAATGGCGCCAAGAACAGCTAAAGAACAAGCGCGTGTTCTTGGTTTCTCAGATTTGCGTTTTCTATCCAATCTCCATGAATACGTAATCATATCATGCAATCCACATATCATTATGCTCGTCTCAACCTCACGGTCATGTCTATGTACTTTAATTTCATTTAAATTAAACATACAACAAGAAATCACGAAGAAACCTCAAGAACCCTAATTTCTGCATGAAGGCTAGGATTTTTTATACACGATTCAAACAATGCAATTAATTGAGGGAAAACATTCCATGCATGATTATGAACATATGGCCAAATTATTGTGTGAGGAAATATGCATAGATTGAGAGATGACCAAGTATGTGCTTACCTCCAAGTCGTGACAGCAAGTTCAAAGTGATTTTTGATTTGGAGGTGTTACAGATGAGTGGTGATGATCTGAACAGCTTCCCTACACCCTATGGATTGTGTTTGGATGGTTGGACTTGATTGAAATTGGCTGGATCATTTTGTGGTACCTCAGCTGCACTTTGGTTAAAACCTTGAGCAACCAGCTGGTGATTTTGTGAAATTGGTGTTTCAAAAGTAATCTAAGTGTTTGATCAGCTCATATGTGATGTATGTGAGGTGTGTGAGTGATTGGTTTGATTGGAATTGCTCTCAAACTCAAAACCCGATAGTGACTTGCCTTAGAAGGCAAAATTGGAGTGAAAGAAGAGATTTCAAGGAAAGCATCTGTTAGATGGCTTTGGTGTACTCAAACTGATCACAATTGAGCTCTATTTATAGTAGAGCAAGTTTGTTTTGCAAGGAATAGTGCATGGCAGCTGGTAAGTAGGTTTGGCCAATGTTGGCAAATGAAAATCCAAGTCTCCTCTAGCCATTGACTAGAGGTTAGGGCACAGAGCTTTGGTCCCCTTGGTCTTGGATAAGTCTTGACTGATTTCAGATGAGAATGGCTCAGTCCATGCCACCTTGATGGTTCCATTGAATGCCTCATTCCAAATTTGAAGTCTTGTCCCTATTTTGGCCATTCTAGGTTCAACATGCTATTTCTTGTTCCATGGACTTTGGAGGCTTGGCTCAGTGATTGTCCCCTTTAGATTCAATCCTCTGAGGTGTCCAAGTGGATAGGAGCAGTTGAATTTGGCTGATTTTGGCAAATCGACCAAAGTTGCAAATTCTGCCTTGCCTTGACAGATTTCAGCAAGGCAACTTGGCAATGTTGTATCTCATGGTGTAGGTTGAATTTGGCAATGTTCTTGGCCATTTTGGAAAGCTCTTACATGATACAACAACTGTTTGAACAAGTTTGGTTTTGATCTCTTTTGATTCCAAGTGAAAAATCCCCCTACATTTGGCAAAAAGTGAGGCAAAATCTGACTTAGTGAAAATTTCACTAAGTGTTGGAAAAAGTGACATTTTCACTTTTCAGCCACTTTGATCACTCCATAACTCAAGATCCTTAATGAATTAGACTGACTTGTAGTTGAAGTTTTTGTAGGTGATAATGAGGGCTACAAATCCATCTTTGGATGAGAAAAAATGGCCTTGTGGTTTAGGAGTTATGGTCCTCCAAAGTTGGTAACTTTGCCACTTTATTTTTAACTTAGAAAAATTTCTAAGTTTTATGGTTACCCCTTTTACAAGTTATCTCACTTTTCTTGATTTTTCTTGATGAATTATGATTCAAATCATACATTAACATCATTTTAGGGTTAAAAATCCATTTTGGTGAAAAATCTCAAAAAGTCAAAGTTGACTTTTGTGCACAGTTAACTTTTTATCAGATGAATTCCAAACTGTGCAATTCTTCAGGAAATCATGTCCTTGACCTAAATCTAACTTGATGGACATGTTCCATGGGTGTCATAGGGCATATTCAATCATGTATTAGGGTTTGGGAGCATGTCCTGGTCAAAAGTCAAAGTTACAGTTGACTTTTCCCTTAAAACCCTAATTGTGGTGCAGATGGAATTGAGACTTGTTGCTCAAACTTCTTGGATCAATCCATTGTTCCAAATGGATCAATATGGTATATTAGAGACCCTTAAATCATCTCTTGAGGTCTTGGCTCATGGTTTGTCCCAAAAGTCAACTTAGGGTGAATTAGGTCAAGAAACCCTAATTCCTGATTTTTGATGAATGCATCCCCTGAGGCAAAATTGACTTGATGCATGGGTTCATGAGGTTCCATGAAGTATATTAGGTTATGTTTTGGATCATTGCCTTGTGCCTAGATGAAAATTTCCATCTGGAGGCCCTGGTCGACCAAAACCCTAATTTGGTGACACCGTCGATCTTGAGACTTGATCCACCTAGAAGGGAGTAGCCTTGTGCTTAATCCTTGAAGTGGGAGTCCTTTTTGATCCATTGTGGATGTTTGAGAGATTAGACAGGTTGAATATCATGTCATTTCTTGATTGATCCTTTGTCTAAGCACTCAGAGAGGGCTTGAAACCCTAATTTTGATTGTAGTGGATGCTCACCCATCCTTGGGGAGGCTAATGAAGCATAAAGGTACATCCATATTGTGATGATGATTTTCACAATGATGGGAAATCTAAGTGGTCAAAATTTGGGGTATTACACTCTATAGGTGGTTTATTTCGCACATACCGAGGTCTACTGATTTCTGGGACGTGAAAGATGGTTCAGAATGGCCTGTGAAGATCATGGCTCTTACTCATTCGGATATCGTTTGGCATGACCCGATGTATGGAGGAATCCCCATGATTCATAGCTATGGAGACTTCCCCAATGTACCTCTTCTTGGTACGAAAGAATGTGTCAGTTACAATCCTGTGCTCGCCCGTCGTCAACTGGGGCACCTAATGAAAGAAGTACCTGATCAGGAGAATCTAACAAGAATTTTTCTCTATCAAGGAGAAAACCTGAATTTGAAAACAGGAATTGTGTTTGCTTGGCGTCACATCAATCGACAAGGAATGACGGCGACAACAAATCTTGATTGCTCAATTACTGAAGAATGTCTAGCATGGGCGCGTGAAAGGGCTCTGACCTTGAGGATGCCTTATCCCCGTCCCAAGCCTCCCGTTGTCCAATCAGATGAAGTTTTGAAATTGAAGGCTGAAATAGAGAAGTTGACCCTGGACAAAGCAAGGATGAAACACCAGATTGACAGGCTGATGGAAGAACTCAGTGGAAGACAAGGGGCATCATCCAGCAGTTAGACTCCTAGTTCCTTTTGTGTTATGTGGCTTATGTAATAAAACTTTGGAGGTGTACTGGCCGTTGAAAAAAAATTTAATAAAATGTTTTAACATCTACAATGACTGCAAATACGATGATTGAGTTCCTTGATAGTTGCATCGTTCTTGCATTTGCATCTCACATCATTTTTTTGCATTCTTTGCGTTGTTTCCTTTTTATGTTTGTCCCTGTGTTCCCGTCCATCCTATGTTCATGACCCGTCTGTTGATTTCCCGACAGTAATCTCTAGACTTGGGGAAAATTTTGAAAGATCATGAATTCAGAAGAGCAGAGCCAGTTTGCGACCGTAGCAGATCTTGAGTTCAGTCAACTTGTGGAAGCTATGACAGCCTTGGCAAGAAGGGACATTAGTACTCAGAGGACTGTTGTGAACAATGTCACCCAAGATCAACCTGTGGAGATTCCTGCGGAGAACCAAGTTATACAAGAACATATTACCATCCAGGATAAACCTTCTTCTGTTGATGCTATGGAATATCGTAGTGTCGCTTTCTCAGAGCCAGATTCCCAAGAAGTGATTCCTGAAGTGAAAACTGAAGATCCACGAAATGTTGAGCTTTTGGAAAAGTTTCGTGCTTTGGAACGAAGACTTGACGCTGTTAAGGGTCGTAACGATGATAATTTGAATGCCTTGAATATGTGTTTGGTACCCGACCTCGTAATGCCTCCAGAATTCAAGACACCAAAGTTTGAGAAGTACAAAGGGGACAGCTGCCCAAAGCAGCATTTGGTGATGTTTTGCAGAAAAATGACTCCACATGTCCGTAATGAACCGCTTATGATCCACTGTTTCCAAGACAGTTTAAGTGGGGCATCACTAAATTGGTACATGCAGCTAAAGAGTAGCGACATCCAATCATGGTTAGATCTTTCCTGGGCTTTTGTGAAGCAATATGACTACAATCTCGACTTGGCTCCTAGTCGCCTACATTTGCTAGACCTATCTCAAAAAGACAATGAATCCTTCAGAAAGTATGCTCAGAGGTGGAGAGAAGTAGCCTCTCGCGTTCAACCGCCGCTCTTAGATAAAGAATTGGTTGATTGGTTTGTGGATACTTTGCAAGGCCCGTACCGAGAAAAGTTGTTTAGCATTGTAACAAGAAATTTCTCTGATGTGGTAATAGCCGGAGAGCGCATCGAGATTGGTCTTAAGAAAGGAAGAATCTGAGGTATCTCAAACATCCGACCCATTGAGGGTAAACCAATTGTCAGTTCTCAAGAAGAACAGGAAGAAGAAAAAGATTCCATTGGGGAGTATCCAATGCATCAGTCTCGGCACTCACGCAACTCAAGTATTCAGAGTGAGCATTTATTTGGGTCTCTGCGCTAGACACCATTATCTCTTCAGGGGCAGTATTCTTCTCCAAATCGAATACCTCCTCGGTATCGACAGTCATCCCGCCATCAGCCGCGTCAGCATGATAGACCAAGACCGAAGAAGAAGAGGCATTTCACTCCGCTACCAATGCCATACAGTCAGTTCTTGCCAGATTTAATCAAAAGTGGACTTATAGTGCCGAAGGAATTGAAGTCAGTACCTTTTCCCTATCCACCAGGTTTTGACATTAACGCCCAATGCGATTACCATGCTGGGGCACCGGGGCATTCAATTGACGACTGTAAAGTACTACCGAGTAAGATTCAGAATCTGCTTGACTCTAAAATGATTTCACTCACGCCTCATGGAATTCAAATCAATACTTCTCCACCCAATCATGAGGGTTCATCGGTCCTGGTTATGGAAGAATTTACCGAGAGTGGGTATGAAAATGATCCTCAGACCGATCTCGAAAGTCGATTTTGAAGATGGTTAGCTCAAATGGCAAATAAAGAGGAAGTCATTCCCAGGAGTATCAGCTGTTATTTATTTGTATTTATCGCTTTCTTTGATTATTAAAGCATGTTCACATGTAAGGACTTGTTATTCTGAACGTTAAGGCAATTTAATGTTTGTTTTGAAGAAATTCATTCGCTTCGCTCATTTAAAAAAAAAAATTGTTTACCATTTTATAATGCTAATACTACTGAATGGAGGATGATGAACTAAAACGCAATCTCTTCTGTTGTATGCTTCTGAACAAAAACCCGGCTAATGATATAAGGCATTATTTCAATACCAGAGATAACCTCTCGTTAACCCTTTTGAGCCTTGAAATCAAAACCTCATCTTTAACCTGGGGCAGGGTAAATTTCAATCCAAGCGACTGAGCTTCCAAAACTATCAAAATATGAGTGGGTACAAATAAATTTTGACCTTCAAACTTACAAAATAACCTCACAAAAAAGGGGATGGGTACAAACAAACTTTGACCTTTATGCCTTTTTGCTTCTTAAACCAAATCACTATTTTAAAACTTACAAAAGACCTTATTGAAGCAGAGTTCATTTCAAAAGCACACTCAATGAGATAGTGTTTCCTGACTCCTATGAGCCACGCTCAAAGTTCGCATTGGCTTTATAAAAAGGAAAACTAATATCATATCCTAACTAGTGATTCAGTCACAAGTTTGCGATATGCTTTTTCAATAAACTTTAAAACAAACATGATATGGTATTAGCAATTTCGGAATTTACGTTTTCTACAGGTAAATATTGCTTGATGTCATAGAAGTTCGCAAACAGCTACAAGAAATTCAATTCCTGATTGGAGCTTTGTTGAAGATGGTTACTTTATTGTTAAAGATAATCAATCTGGGGCATGTTACGTGAAGACCCATTTAAGCAGGGGCAAGATGTTTCTTCAGTTTGTAACCTCCACAAATTGACTTACCCAAGGGGCAGACTCTGAATATTCAGGACACAAAATACCGTTAATCTGAGCCAGTTACGTCGAGATTCTACCAATCTCTCAAGAGTTAGAAGACATTGGAACAGTTGGGATGCCAAGTCTCCTGTAAAATCCTTTTGAGATGATTTATTTTCGTAGACCATGCAGTCTGGGGCATTCGAGAATTAAAGACTCTTCCAATAATTGATATTCGAAAATGGCGACTACCATCAAGTTTTCACTCTAGGAAGTCATGACGATTCCCCTGTGAATCATTATTTCAAGCAATTATGACAGAATCAGTACGAGAATCCAGCAGTGGGTTGACCCAAAGGATCCCCAAAGAATCTCCTCGGTCTCAACTTTCCCCAATGAAGCGAGTGTTTATTTCACTCCTCGGTGTTTTCTCAAGATTTCGATTTCTCTCAACCATGGATGTTTATTTCATCCCCACTGAAGATTAGACTATGGCGTCTATAACTACAACATGGGTTCAAGTTCCCCAACAAAGTGGATATTTATTTTATCCCTGTGATGCCAGCTATTGCTACGTTACTTCAGCTTATTTCAGTTGTTGAGGATATTTATTTTATCCCCATCAAGGCCTTTACGAACACAAGTTTGATCTGTTCCCAGTGGATCTTTTCTCATCCAGATAAGAAGATTCATCTTGACGATCCCTAAGTGAAGTCATGATATTATATCCCCAAGTGGATTTCTATTTCTCCAGAGAAGTTTGGACGTTGAAGTTCAACTATTGAGTTCCATCTTTGGATTACTACAAGCTTGACAGATGTCTCTCATGCAGAGGATGGACGGGCTTCCTCATTATTTTCTTTCACCTCTTGTTTTTCTTTGCCTGTTTTGTCAGCATTAGCATAAGCATAGCATAACATCGTTTGCATTCGCCTCCGTGCATGTTCGCTTTCTGTTCGTTTCTAGTCACTTTATCTTGATCTGTGTTTTGTTTACGCCAAGTTTGGGTTTGTCTGATCTCTCCAAGTAGGTCGTCAACCTTAGGCAGAAAATGCTAATCATTTCCAAGTTTCCCCACAGAGTTCAACCCTCGTGGATGATGGTTATTTCAGTTATCTATTTCCGTGCTTGGATAAGATAAATCGCCATTTGAGTTCATTTCTCAATGGTGGGTCTTGTTTGACCGTTTCTTTCTAGCTCAATCCTAAATCGAACTTTGGTCCCTGGGGGTACCACCTTTAACTATTAAGTCTCCAAACCTATTTTGAGCGTGCATTTATCTTTTGCATTGTGGCTCATGGATGAATCTTTTATAGATCCTCTTTGAAGAATCTGTTTTCCAACAGTGATTGATTGGATCGATGTCTCCGTGGAATCAAAATCCAAACAACAAGTGGCAGCCCACATTCGAAATTTTACTCAACTACATTGCAAATACAACTCATTTCTACTCTCAGTCAGTTATCTCTTCAGATTCTTCGACGGCGGCTCTCTAGGGAAGGTGTATCTCTTCAGACTCTTCAATGGCGGCTCTCCAGGGAAGGTGTATCTCTTCAGACTCTTCAGTGGCGGCTCTCCAGGGAAGGTGTATCTCTTCAGACTCTTCAACGGTGGCTCTCCAGGGAAGATGTATCTCTTCAGACTCTTCAATGGCGGCTCTCCAAGGTGTATCTCTCCAGACTCTTCAACGGTGGCTCTCCAGGGAAGGTGTATCTCTCCAGACTCTTCAATGGCGGCTCTCCAGGGAAGGTGTATCTCTCCAGACTCTTCAACGGCGGCTTTCCAGGGAAGGTGTATCTCTCCAGACTCTTCAACGACGGCTTTCCAAGGAAGGTGTATCTCTCCAGACTCTTCAACGGCGGCTCTCCAAGGAAGATGTATCTCTTCAGACTCTTCAACGACGGCTCTCCAGGGAAGGTGTATCTCTTCAGACTCTTCGACGGTGCTGCTCTCCAGTGAAGTGTGTATCTACATCGGACTTTTTTTTCAACGTTTCTCTTCAGTGAAATGGACTACTTTGCCGACAAATACTTGACAAAGCCACTTGTTGTGAAACTTTTCTTTCCCTAGTGGAGCCAGTCTTTCTGAATCAACCTTCATTACGGATCTTTTCCTACCTGACCGTTATGAACAATCTCTTTATATACAACCTTTGGAGCTTATCTTTTGATCCTACCGCCGTGTGGATCCTGCTCTCTTGCTTAGACGACAACAGGTCACGCTTGAACCTGTTGAATCGTCGCTCTGGTCTCCCCAGTGTTGTTTCTTTTCCCCGGTGCGTCTGGTCGTCCCCAGTGAGTTCGTTGCTCATTGTGTTCGTCTTCCGCTCTGTGTTCGCTTTCGTTTTTGTCTGCATCTTGCATTTTACCATCCCATCATTTTCATCATGCTAGAGTTCATGGCATGTCGGCATTAGGTCTAGTTTTGTCCATAGCATTGCATGATCATTGCATCTAAGGGCAAAATTTTCGGTTATCTGTATTTAAATATCTTTCACCATGACCTAACGACGATCTTCATCGTCCTGTCATCCGGTGAAGATATTTAAATAGGGGCAACTGTTGTACCCCAAATTTTTCCCTTAGATTCATTGTTTCGTCTGCATATCATATTAGGGAAATCATTCGTGCATAACTTACTGCTTTATCTAGTTTTTGTTTTGTTTGTTTCATTTGTGAACACAGGTGCTGGTGCAGAAGATTCGAGACTTGAAGGTCGTGTTGTGTGTGTGTTTGTGGCCCTGGTCCTTGCAAGTTGGGTGTGAATTCCTGTGAGATTATGCCCTTTCTCCCTCTGATCCCTAAACCACTACCAAACCTCTCTTTCTCAGATTTCATAAAAGATTTGTCATTGGTTGTGTGGCAAAGTTACACTGCAAAGATGGCGTCTCCCCCCCCCCCCTCTGTCAGCTCCTCAAAATCTAAGGGACGTGTTTGCTCTGTGATGCTATGTTCTTAAGTAATGAAAGGTCAAGTTAGGAGGTAGTAGAAAGTTGATTTCCAAATGCAAATTCAAGTCCATCGTTGTCACAAGCTTACAAGATCAAATTTGAAGTTCCTACATCATTCTTGTGATCTAATTCACACATAGTTCAACAAGAAGCTCATGATTTCTGTTTCAAGAAGACTATTCATATTCTTGAAGTTGTCAAGTTTCTTCAAGCAAGTTTGAAGATCGTTTGGAATTCAAGATGTTCAAAATACCTTGACCATTGGTAGAAGTTGAAATCCTCACAAATTCATAAGACTTGGTTATAAAGCTCATTTTCCGAAGTTGAAATTCTAATTTAAGATCCAAAATTTCAAATTCAAATGGCAAGGATTATTCAAGGTGCAAAGCATGAGAGGCATCATATTTTATTTTATAAAGATTGTGGGATGCACATGTTCATTTTAAAACGAACAAGTCTTTTTCATTTGGATTCATGATCAAGAAAAGTTTAAGACCTTTGTTTGGAATTTATCACCAAGGATTGAATTCTAAGTTTAAAGAAAGTTCTAAGCCTACAAGGCTTCAATTGAGTTCATTTCTTTTATGAATTTCTAAGTACAAAGTTATAAGAGTTCAAGTAAACATTAGTCTTTCGCCATGCTAAGATTTGAGAAATTTAAATGCAAGGTCGAGATAGTTCCAAGCTCAAGGTCACAAGATTCACGGGAGGTTCATATTATACAGTCTTGAATTTTTTATTGCGAGGTGTTTTCATAAAGCTCAAATATTATAACACCTCACCATCACCTTATTCGATTCATCTCTCAAATAAGAAACAAAAAAAGGAATAGTGACACACCATGAGTACACATTCAAAGTTCAAGATTGCAGAACAAGAGAAGTATATCAGCTATTAATACATAGTTACTTTATAAGGTTCACGTCCCAAAATTCCAAACACTACAAGTTCAACTCTTGAAGGCCTAAGAAGTACAATTCAAAGTTTACCCCAACCTAATACTCTAGCACGTGATGATAGCTCTGTGGTGTAATGATACTACTGCCACCAACCAAGGACTGTAGTACGTCACATGAGAGAAGCATATCTAAAAGCATATCAGTTGCCACAAGCAGCACAACCCGCTCCTTTGATACCAAGTGGTCCATTTCTTTGACTTAACTATCATTCGACTTTATTGGATCTGCTCCACTTTTTCCACAACTTGGAAACACGCCAAAACATAGTGCAGCATGGACTTAAGTTCAAGAGAAGTTTCGACCGTTGATTTACATCCTTCACAAGCAACACAATTCAAGCAAACTCCATCATGTTGTGCGTGTAACGCCATTCAATGACCTATTCAAACAAAATCAGCATTCAAGAAAGAAGTTAATTGGGGTAACCAGATTTCTAGACATATCTAAATATAAAAGGAATGGACATTATCACGATAAACAAGTTTCAGACGGTATTTTTAACTTTCTTAAGCAAAAGAAAAAACCTGCTGCGGACAAATTCAACTTTCCAAACATGTCCTAAACCGATTCAGAAACATTCCAAAACAATTATAGAAACATGTTTGAACAACTTTCAAAACCATTTATCAGACAATATTCCCAATTTCCCCAAGTTTTACTTTCCAAAATCGTAAAGAGTTTCAGGCCTCAGAGTTTATTTTTTTTTAATCAGAAATCTTAGAAATTGTGGGCAATATCAAAGGATATCACCAGCATCAACTTTCCTAAACAGGGTCAGACAAGAATCAAACAAGGCAACACGTGAAATCAATTTCATCACGGTCATGAAAATTCCCAAAAAGCTTCCAAATCGAGAAAACAAGCATCAGGCAGCAATTAAACATTCCTTAAGACAGAATAAACAACATTTAACTAGCTTCCAAAACCAACCAAGACAATTTCAATTTGTTTCCAAACAAGTTCTCCTTGGTTTATGTTCATCATTGGCCTATTTAAGGGGGAGGCACACGCATACAAAGGGGAAACCAAAAAAAAAACCTTGGAGTTCCATCAGAAATTTTCAACCAAACATTTCACAAAAATCATAAAACCCATGCCACCAGAAAAGAAGTCAACACCAATTCATCACCACCACAAACAAAACCTCAACCTCGTTGCCAAGCAAAATATAGTCGTTCATCCACATCATTCACGAACCATACAAAAAACCATAACCGATCCATGATTAGAAACTTTTCATCATTTCATCATAACAAAATCGACAAAACCAAGAAAATCGCTCATCAAAATCATACAAGAACACCATAAATCATATAAAACCATCACCACCTTTCATTATACCAAAATCATCAAAGAATAATCCTTTACCGAGTTCACAGAGAAACAGAGAGATTCAAAAGGGATTTTTCATCACCATCTCAACCCAGAAGAAGAGGGCGAGGAAAGAAAAGAAGTGCTCACATCAAACAAAAACAACAAATCGTACAAAGAGGTAAGGAGAGGAAGGAGATCTTCCCTGAATGAAGCCCTTGGAGCCGCCACCATCGCCGGCCCTCATTTCCTTTTTTTCTTTTCCGCCGTTTATTTCCGTTTCGCCTCTTATAATTTGTAATCAACTATAACATAATGAAATCAGGGTATTGGGTTGTGTGGGGTGGGGTTTATGATTTTGTTTGATCGGAGAGAGGACGAGATGCTACCGCCGCCGCCACCGCCGCTAGGGTTCTTGAAACCCTAAGGTTTCATTCTGAGAGAAAGATCAAGAACGTTTGCGAGAGGGTAAAGAGAGAAATGACCTTCGTGAGGTTTCCACCCACCCTTCCGTTTTTTTATTTATTTCCTTTTATTTGGTTTTTTTTTTCTTTTTTTTTAAAATATAACCTCAAATAAAGAAAAATAATAATCACTATTTTATCTCAAATAACCAAAAACTTTTTATTTGTTAACTCTTAATCTTTTTTAATAACGTTAATATTAAATAATCTTAAAAAAATCTAATCAGGAAAGTCTTTTTTTCAATTTAAAAAATAATCCCAATAAATAACCTTTTATAATACCACTTAAATCGTTTTTTTAAATTATTAATACACAAATAATAATAATTAACTCTTTTACTAAAGATTAATTAAGTCTTTTAAACCTTCTTAAATTAACCTCTCATATTATCTCTTATAATAAAAAAACTTTTCTTGATTAGAATATTAAAATCCTGTTAAGATAAAAGCCTCAACGTTTCCCTTTTCTCTAATTTAAAAATAACTTTAACACAAATAATAAAACTCTTTAATAATAAACCTAAAATAAATCAATTCGCTAGAACCCCCCCACGTTTGAGTGAATCGCGTGCTGCGCGCCATTTTATGATTGATATTGCTTGCTATATGCTTATATTGATGTATATTCTATTGTCTAAACCTTTTCAAAAAATAAAAGTTCTCGATCCAACGTCGAGCCACTTTTATACCCATGTAAGTCGAGCGCCTTCGGGCCTCGCATTCAACCTTATCGGTCACAATACACTTTAACTAGCCCACTTTGCTAGTATGCACAAATAATCAAAGTTAGTCGGTCCCCTCGACATTCCAAAGGAAGGTTCCCTTAAAATTGACTAAACCGTCATAGGACTAACACCTTAGAACCCTTGGCCTTAGGATTCGGAGTCGCCGTACTCCACGTCTCGTCGTAGACGCTTAGAATCTTAGCCTTAGGATCGGAGTCGCCGCACTCTAAGTAAATGCTCCGCCGCGAACATTTACAATCCTACCCCTCTTGAACCAACCTACAACTTTAGAGTCGCCGCACTCTATGTAAGGTCTTGCCCAAGACTTTACCTCCCCTTGGAACCTTGACCCCGTCAAGAAGTTCCTCTTTTCAGAACTACGCATACTCTGATTCTACTCCCGAGGATACGTAGGCGTAAGGTGCGATACCTTATCGAGTATACTTAGATACTAACCCCTAAGGTTCCGACCTCTAGCATAGCACCCTTAGCAAGCGAATGAGAGATAACATAAATACTAACGAGAGGTTCCCGTAGAGTACTACGGACGTTTAGGATGCTAATACCTTCCCTAGGCGTAACCAACCCCCGAACCTTAGATCTTTAGGTTTTTTCGCTTTTGAACCTTTCCTTTGGATAAATCAAAGACGGTGGTGAACATTTAAAGAATGCGATCCTAGTTCATCAATAACTATGGTATCCAATTCTCACCGCAACAGTTACATAATCCGAAAGGCATTCGCCGGTAGGCAAAGGTACCATAGGGACACGTGAAAGTAGTCTTTTCTTGGTCGTTAGGATGGATAGGAATTTGGAAAAATCCTGAATATCCGTCTAAATAGCAAAAATGGGAGTGTTTAGCCAGACGTTCAAGCATTTGATCTATGAAGGGTAAAGAGAAATGATCTTTACGAGTGGCTTTGTTTAGTTTCCTATAGTCGATACACATTCTCCATCCGGTTTGAGTACGTTGTGCTACAGATTCGCCTTTTTCATTATTGATGACTGTAATACCTCCTTTCTTGGGTACCACGTGAACTGGGCTAACCCATTCACTATCGGATATTGGGTATATAATTCCTACTTCTAACAACTTTTGCACTTCTCTCTTAACGACATCACTCAGAATGGGATTGATTCTCCTTTGATGTTCTCTAGAGGTTTTACACTCTTCCTCAAGCATGATGCGATGCATACAGATAGAGGGACTTATTCCTTTCAAATCTGAAATGTTATAGCCTAAGGCAGTTGGTTACTTTCTCAGAACATGTAATAATTTTTCGGTTTCTATTTGTCCTAAATCTGCGTTAACTATAACTGGTCGTTCGAGTTCTGTATCTAGGAATTCATACCTTAGATCTTTGGGCAGTGTCTTTAATTCTACAGCTGGTTTCTTTGGGCAGGGCATAGGGTCAGGAGTGAGTGCGAGACATTCACTTAGATTATTATCTTGGTATTCACCACGCCAATTATCATCTTCAAAAATTGGTGGCATCGGAATTCTCAGCACTTCAGAATACAAATTTTGGTGTTTTTCCATTTCTTTAATGCATTCATCAATAACATATAGGAAACAGCACGAATCTTCTATAGCAGGTGCTTTGAAGAATTGTGAGAGGATAAATTCTACTTTTTCTTCACCAACCTCGAAAGTCAGTTTTCCTTTTTTCACATCTATGATGGCTCCGGCGGTGGCTAGGAATGGTCTTCCTAAAATGATAGGGATGTTTGAGTCTTCCTTAATGTCCATGATTATGAAATCTGTAGGAATATAGAATTGTCCTATGCGTACTAGAACATTTTCTAGCATTCCTAGAGGAAATTTCACTGATCGATCAGCTAGTTGTACAGACATTCTTGTTGGTCTCAGTTCTCCCATGTTGAGCCTTTTACAAATAGATAAGGGCATTAAGCTAATGCTGGCTCCTAAATCGCACAGGGCTTTGTCTATGACAAACTTTCCAATCACACATGGTATAGAAAAACTACCAGGGTCTTTTAGCTTAGGAGGCATGTTGTTTTGGATTATAGCGCTACACTCTGCAGTAAGCATAACGATTTCAATATCCTCGAGCTTTTTCTTATTAGTTAATATTTCTTTTAAGAACTTAGCATAGGAGGGCATTTGTGTGATTGCTTCTGTAAAAGGTATTGTGACATTCAATTGTTTCAGAAGTTCAACGAATTTCTTAAATTGCCCTATGTTTTTAGATTTAGCGAATCTTTGGGGATACGGGATAGGTGGTTTATAAGGTGGCGGAGGCGCATATGGTTCTTCTTTCTCTTTGGCCTCTTTACCATCATCTTTCTTTTCGTTTTCCTTTGGTTCGCCTTCTTTTTCAGACTCCTTACTAGGCTTTTGGTACATGGCTGGATTTTCGATCCTTGGGTCAGTGGGTCCTTCTAGTTCCGTTCCACTCCGAAGTGTTATAGCATTTGCATGTCCCTTCGGATTAAGTTGAGTTTGTCCTGGAAGATTACCAGCTGGGGCAGCGGTAACTGCTTGTTGTTGAGCCACTTGTGAGATTTGTGTTTCTAACATTTCGTTGTGAGTGGCTAGAGCGTCAACCTTGTTGGCTAATTGTTTGATTTGCTCATTAGTGTGAACATTCTGGTTAAGGAACTCCTTGTTTTGTTGAACTTGTGCAGCAATGAAGTTCTCCATCATCGTTTCAAGGTTAGACTTTCTAGGAACGTTAGGAACGTTAGCAGCAGGTTTTTGATATCCTGGCGGCACAGCAGGCGCTTGGCCAGGTGCATATAGAGCGTTATTATTCTTATACGAAAAGTTTGGATGGTTCTTCCAGCCAGGATTGTAGGTATTTGCATAAGGGTTTCCTTGAGCATAATTCACTTGATCAGCGGAGACTCATGCTAAAATTTGACATTCGGGGGCAGCATGTCCAGGTACTCCGCATAGTTCGCAGTTTGGAGCTACAGCAGCCACGGTGGCTGCGGGTGTTATGATCAAGTTGTCTATCTTTTGTGCAAGGGCATCTACCTTAGCATGGACATTATCAAGGCTACTAACTTCATACATTCCACCTTTCGTTTGGGCTTTTTCCACTGGCGTTCTTTCACCTCCCCATTGGTAATGGTTTTGAGCCATACTTTCGATGAGTTGATAAGCTTCGGCATAAGGTTTGTCCATAAGTGTACCACTAGCGGCGACATCTATTGTCATTCTTGTATTGTACAAGAGACCATTGTAAAACGTATGGATGACTAGCTAATCTTCAAGACCGTGATGTAGACACATCCTCATCATATCTTTGTATCTTTCCCATGCATCGTAAAGAGACTCAGTATCTTTTTGTCGAAATCCATTAATTTGGGCTCTCAGCATAACTGTTTTGCTTGGTGGGAAATATCGTGCTAAGAATACCTTTTTCAACTCATCCCACGTAGTAACGGAGTTTGATGGCAAGGATTGCAACCAAGCCCAAGCTCTGTCTCTTAATGAGAAAGGAAAAAGGCGTAATCTTATCGCGTCTGGAATTACACCATTTGCCTTCAATGTGTCTGCGTACTGCACAAACTTGGTCAAATGTTCATTAGGATCGTCCGTAGGATTTCCAGAAAATTGATGTTGTTGTACGGATGACAACAATGAGGGTTTCAACTCGAAATCGTTTCGGTTGATAGCAGGGGCAGCAATGCTGTTATGTGGTTCTTGCTGAGAAGGAGTAGCATAATACTTAAGAGGACGATTCTGTGGCCCATCAGCCATGTCTTCTTCTGATTCTGACTCAGAGTCAAGTTCTATTTCAGATTCGGATTCGGATTGAGATTCAGGTTCTGATAAAGTAAAAGGTATTTCGTGGTTTAGGCAGTATTCTTGGATTCATCTTTTTGCACTAAGAAGACGTTCAGGTTCGTCCGTCGGTCGTGTGAGGTCTTCGCCTTTTGAGCGAGTACTTGGCATACAACCGACAAATAAGGGAATTTGTTGCCTTAGTCTATACGATGCAACAAATGAATTGTACTATTGACTAAATCAGTCCCCGGCAACGACGCCAAAAATTTGATTGCGACTTTATGAGTCTATCGGGATTACTAACTGCAAGCGCACAGTTTATCGTGTAGTTTTAAAAGATATCGAACCCACAGGGACCGATAATCAAACTAGTGCTATCAGGTTGTTACTATGTTTAGCTAAGGCGGATGATTTTTTAGATTAAGGTGGAACGAAGACTATAATTAAACTAGAATTTAGATTTTATTTGAAATATAACGGAATATCGGTACGTAATTCATCAATCATCGGGAATCCAATAGATCGTCGGCTTATTAGTCAAAATAGTTTTCAGTAGAGAAATATCAATTTAAAAGTCTTTACCTCACACGCTCGTGTTATTGACTCTGACTATACTCCTAAATCACAATGTCTGCTCTCGCTAGCCCATTTGAGTTTAAAAATACTTTTTGAAAATTAATAAGTCCTAATTGGTTTTAAAGCGCTCTCGCTGTATTTAAAACCAATGTCCAGTTTCAGCTATCCGGTTAAAATCTCAAACTCCCGTTTTATTGATCGTAACCTTAGTACTTTCTTACTCTCGTAACAAAAGTTAATTAAAATAAGAAAACGGAACCAGAAAATTAAAGTGTCAAAGTTTACCTACGATCGATCGGACTCCTTTCCGATCGACTTAATTACATACCGATATAATTAATTTAGCCAGACATTTCAACAAACATACGCAAACTTAAACAATAAAACATTAATGCAGACATAATAATTAAATGTAAATGGCAATTATATTAATTGAATAAAAACCTGGAATCAACGAATCTTAAGTACGCGATCCTCCACAAGCCGGTAGGACTCGCTTTGCTCGAACAAATAAAAACTTAACGTGAAACAACTACTAAGCTAACTAATTAATTCAAGTGCAATAGTTCCCCGGTGTAGGAAACTATTGCTTTGGAAGGTAAAAAAAAAGGGAAAAGTAATGCAAGGAATGAAAAGCTCTGAACTCAGGAAAAATCTCGTAAAAACTGGGAACGGTGGAGAAAAAGGAGAGAGCCCGTCTTGTGAAGTAACTGCTTTATTTATAGCCTTTGAGAGTTGACGTGAAACAAGGAGAGAAAGTCTCAGGCAGGTGCACACGACCGAAAATATTTGAGTGACTGGTTGATCGTGGCTTGTGTTAAGTTGTAACCGTTTGAGAAGCCACGTCGTTTAAAATTAAATTCTGAGAAATTGGCTTGTGCCGGTCGTCATGTCCTTGTGCCGGTCGTCATAGCTTAAAGCTTGTGACGGTCGTCATGCCTTGTGTTACGGTCGTGACGCTTCCTTAATGCAGAATCTTATTTTTGCTGTCAAAACACTTTCTTTTCTTCTATTTTCTTCTGTTTTCCTCTTCTTTCTTCTTGCTGGTTGACTTAAAGAGAATACCTGAAAATGTGCTTAATACTCGCAAATACAATGTTAACAAACGAAAATAACGCAATAAATCAATGCAATTCAGGGCAAAATATACTATGTAATATCGCATTATCACCAATTAGGGTTCCCATTATTCCCGAATGGGTCATCCTGACATCCATTCATATTTGAGTCTATACCCAATTATTTAATTAATTAATTAATTAAATAATTCACAAATAAAATCTAAACAGCCTTTTAACATTATTTGATCATATAATTATTTAAGTCACTTTATTTGATAAAATAGCTAATATAATTAAATAAATATATTTGGCCACATAATTATTGGGATACAAATATATTATAAAATAATTAAAATATTCCAACAATCTCCCACTTGGCCAATATATTTTAATAATTATATCATAATTCTTTAAGCACGCATCCGAATGCTATTTATCTTTAGATTTCAAATTTACAATCTAGTTCACCTCATACGTAAATAATGGGATCACCGCGGTTGTTGTCATTAACATATAATGTGACGGAACCCCGACGACCACCACATCAACGTACTTGATAACATAGATCGATATGGATGAGTGACATGGAAATTTCATGCAATGTGATCTCTAAATCATGCATATTTCCAACTGATCCTACAGGAGTCTTTAGTGAGATCAAACTAAAGTTCCTTAGGTACAATTCAAAGTTATAATATTTGCACATAACAAAAAAAAACTTGATATTGTTATAATAATAATACCTAATAAGTTTTATTTTTGCAGAAAATTTAAACATAACATAAAGTTTGTACCAAAATGAAACCAAAGCATAGAACGTAAAAAATTAAGGAAAAAACTGCCACTAATCTAAGGCAATCTTAAAACCAAGATCCATATGAGCAACATGTCCATGAAAAGTCTTAGGTTCTAAACCTTTGGTTAGTGGATCAGCTAGCATGAAGTCTGTCCCTATATGTTCTACCAAGATTTGTTTCTCCTGAACTCTTTCTTTCACAACAAGATACTTGATATCGATAGATTTCAATTTTGTAGAACTCATATTGTTGTTGGAGTAAAGCACAGCTGCACTATTGTCACAATAAACCTTCAAGGGCCTTTCAATGCTCCCAACGATGCGTAGGCTTCTGACAAAATTCTGCATCCAAATTGGATGATTTGATACCTTAAAGCAAGCCACAAACTCTGCTGCCATGGTGGAAGAAGCCACTAAAGTCTGTTTAGAAGATTTCCAGGAGACGGCTCCTCTAGCCAAGAGAAAAATGTAACCAAATGTGAAACGTTTGATATCCAAGAATCTGGCAAAATCTGAGTCAGAATACCCGATGATCTCCAAGTTATCCGACTTATGATACATGAGCACGAAGTCTCTTGTTCTCTTCAGGTGGCACATTACACACTTTACTGCTATCCAGTGTTGCATACTAGGGTTGCATAGATATCTACCAAGAACTCCTACGATGAATGCTAAGTCGGGACGAGTGCAAACTTGAGCATACATAAGACTTCCCACTGCTGAAGCATATGGAACCTTATGCGTCTCTTGCTTTTCAAGATCCGTAGTGGGGCACTGTTTGAGACAAAAATTGTCTCCTTTAGCAACGGGTGTGTCTCCTGATTTACTATCTTTCATGGATAATCTATCCAAAATTGTATCAATATAGCTCCTTTGTGACAATCCTAAAATACCTCGAGAACGGTCTCTAAGTATTTGAATTCCTAAGACAAATGAGGCATCCCCAAGATCTTTCATCTCAAATTTATTTGTGAGAAATCTCTTGGTTTCGTGTAATAAGCCTATATTGTAGCTTGCCAAAAGAATATCATCTACATATAGTACCAAGAAAACTAATTTACTCCCAATGAAATTTTGGTATACACAGTTATTAAACCGGATTAGCCTCAAAACCAAATGAGGATATTACTTGATGAAATTTGTAATACCATTGACAGGAAGCTTGTTTAAGGCCATAGATGGATTTCTTGAGTTTGCAAACCATAGACTTTGGGTCTCCTGACACAAAATTTTCTGGTTGCACCATATATATTGTCTCTTCAATGTTTCCATTTAGAAATGCAGTTTTTACATCCATCTGATGCAACTCTAAATCAAAATGAGCTACCAATGCCATCATGATCCTAAGAGAGTCCTTCGAAGAAACTGGAGAGAAAGTCTCTTTATAATTAATTCCTTCCTTTTGAGTAACGCCTTTTGCGACAAGACGAGCTTTATATCTCTCAATGTTACCCTTTGAATCCCTTTTGTTTTTAAATATCCATTTACAACCAATGGGTTTCATTTCTTCAAGTAATTTAACGAGATCCCAAACATCATTTCCAGCCATCGACTTCATCTCATCCTTCATGGCATCAACCCACTTAAGAGAGTTTGGACTCCGCATAACTTGACTAAAGTTGATAGGATCTTCCTCAGTCAAACCAATGCCATCCTCACGTTCCTGAAGAAATACACCATAATCATCTAAATTGCACTCTTCCTCTCTCTAGTGGATCTTCTTAATGGTGGATCTTGAGGTTGTTGAGTTTGAACTATAGGTGGTGCTCGAGGAAGAAACTCAGTTTAAGTCTTGTTCTCACAATGATCAAGTCTTTGTACCTATCTTTGTTAAAGAAACAGTTTCTTCATCAAAGACAACACTCCTTATGCTTCCTCCCCCTCCAAACTCTACATCATTAAGGAATCTTGCATTTCCCGTTTCAAAAATTGTTCTAGTGATAGGATTGTAAAACTTGTACCCATAAGAGCGTTCGGGGTATCCAATAAAATAACAACTAATTGTTTTTGCATCTAACTTACCTTCATAAGACTTATAAGGTCTTGCTTCAGCTGGACATCCCCAAATGTGCAAGTTTCTAATGCTGGGCTTTTTCCCAGTCCAGAGCTCATAAGGGGTCTTAGCTACTACTTTACTAGGTACTCTATTAAGAATATAAACTACGATCTTTAATGCTTCTCCCCAAAAAGACTCTAGAAGAGAAGAATGACTAATCATACTTCTTACCATATTCTTAAGAGTCCGGTTTCGTCGTTCTGCAACTCCATTCATTTTGGGTTTTCCCAGCATTGTGTATTGCGGAACAATTCCACACTCATCGAGGAAAAGCACAAAGGGCCCTGGACGTTGTTCCCCTGATCCATCATACAGACCATAGTATTCACCACCATGGTCGGATTTGACAGCTTTTATTTTCATTCCAAGTTTTCGACTTCAGCTTTGAATGACTTGAACACGTCCAAAGATTGAGATTTCTCATGAATCAAATACAGGTAGCCATACCTCGAGTAATCATCTATGAACATAATAAAATATCGTTGTCCATTCCAAGAACCTGTAGGGAAAGGACCACATATATTGGTATGAATTAGTTATAAGACATCCTTAGCTCTTTCAGCATGGAAATTCCTCTTGTTTGTCTGCTTACCCTTGATACACTGAATGCATACTTGAAAGTCTGACAAATCAAGGGATCTAAGAATATCGTCTGACATAAGCCTGTGAATTCTTTGTTTAGATATATGTCCCAATTGCTTATGCCATAAAGTGGCGGAATTCTCATTTAATTTTCGTTTCGTACTGTGTGACTCTATTTGCATTATTTTGTTATAAGGACATTCAATATCAAGCTTATAAAGATTATCATTCAAAGAACCGTAACCAACAACATTTGAATCATATGAGAGGCTAAATTTATTATTTCCGAACGAACAAGTATAACCTGATTTGTCCAAAATAGAAATAGAAATTAAATTCCGTCTAATAGACGGTGCAACAAAAGTCTCAATCAAATCCAAATGAAAACTGGTCTTTAATAATAATCTAAAAGTCTTTATAGTCTTACTGGAACTTTATTGCCATCGCCCACATAGATGAATCTTTCAGCATCACTTGGCGGACGACTCCACAGGCAACCCTGCATTGACATACTAATGTGAGTAGTAGCACCAGAATCTACCCACCAAGTATCCTTAGGTACCTTAACTAAATTAATTTCAGAATAAACAAAAGTGAGAAAATTACCCTTCTTTTCACGCCATGCGACATACTTGGAACACACTTTCTTCATGCGTCCAGCCTTTTTGCAAAAGAAGCAAGTGGTCTCCTTAGGTTGTTCTTTTGCCTTCTTATTTTGAGAAAAATTTCCCGCATGTTTCTTCTTTTTATTCTGAGAACTGGTAGCCAAGTGAGCACTTTCAGTCTTCTCTCTCTTTAGCCTCTCTTCCTCTTGCACACAGTGAGATATGAACTCATTGAGAGACCATTTGTCCTTTTGAGTATTGTAACTCACTTTGAATTGCCTAAAGTGTGCTGGGAGAGAGATCAAAACCAATTGCACAATTAAATCCTCAGGAAGTTCTAACTTCAATGCCTTGAGTTCTGATGCGAGATTAGACACCTCCATGATATACTCCCTTATGCTCCCTTTGCCTTTATAAACCGTTGAAATGAGTTTGGACAAGGTACTACTTGTCTCAGCCTTATCATTTTTAGCAAAGAATTGCTCCACGATTTCGAGGAACTTCTTGGCACTTTCACTCTCAGCAATTGAGCCCCTTATCATTTCAGGTATGGATCTTTTGATCATCATAAGGCACATTCGGTTAGATCGGTCCCATTTTTCTATTTTAGTTTCATTCGGGTTCTCAACAGTGGCGGTGAGACGCTCCTCCCTCAAAGATAAGTCTAAATCCATGCATCCAAGAATGATCTCCACAGATTCTTTCTAAGACTTAAAGTTCATCCCACTCAGCATAGGGATCGAGTTAATCTGAGAAACAAAATTTGGAGCGGTAGCAGCGGCAACTGGATCCAACAAACATACAATAACATTAGTAAGCATGCTAAATAACCATATAAACATGCACAATATTCTTTATATGAAAATTAAATAAGACCTAGACAAGATACCAAAAAACACCATCAATTCTCAATCTTTGATTGAAGGAATTAACTGTAAGCGGTACTCTCACGCAATGATCAAACATTAGTAATAAGTCTTGTCAGATAATGGATGCCTTTGACATCAATCATTAACCACATGGATAACTTTGATAATTACTACATATTTATCATCACAAGTATGCAAATTTCCGGTTAAACAGTGTCTTCCTTTTAGCCGACCATAACAGTTCGCATGAAAAATTACACACTAAATCTTTTGTAATTCTAATTGAATCAAATTTAAATAACATAGATTACTTTTGCAACGTGTTGTTTTAACTAATCCAATCAAAGTCACTAGACATTATTAATTTAATAAATTAAATAGGAATGTCTTTAAAATTTACATAAACATTACTTGCAAATGTAATGTCACAATTGTATGTTTACTGGTTGCTTAATAATTTTTGTTTATATCATGTACATATCGGTGTAATAAACTGGTTATACTCAAAGGGAAAAAAGTACTTAATAAAATATACATGTTTAATTGTGTTTAAATAATATATAAAACAAATATATAATTAACCACAAAACAACCAAATAATAATAATAATTAAACAACCCTTATTTACCTTACTTGCGTACGGCTACGACATTGTGACGTAGACAAAACCGAGCATAGAAAACTTAATTTCATATAAACAACTTCAAGTGACGCAATAGAATATGGATAAGTAGTATTACTGAATCAATAAAGTTATCTCATAGCATAAAAAGATATTTGTTACGGTTCTGTGCTATAGTGATACTGATTAGACTTTAAATTACATACTAGAAACAAATACTCTACCATACGAACCTTATGCCTAATAACCACACAGTAAACACACATACATATATCTGTTACTAAATATCTGTGGTTCATCAATTTCAAAAAGTAAACCTAATGTATATTCATTTACCACATACCAATACAATTATTCAGATTTAATTTCCGTTCAGTTATAGGCAATTTTAAAACTGGCTCTAATATCATTTATTAAAATTAGATTAATAATAATGAACCAAAACATACATGTTCAAAAAATTAAAATATATAATTTAAGCGTGAAAATCGAACATGTTTAAAATTAAAAGATTGATAAATTAATTTTAGAATATCTGAATTCATAAAACAAATTTCTTTACGGTAATCCTGAAAACCCAGAAGTTGACGGCTTTTGTGATTCTTCCTCAACCGGTATTCTTTATGCCTCAAATTCTCTTCAGATTGGGAGAATAGATAATTGGCTTGTATACTGGGGACCATAGCCTATATATAGTGTGATGGTCAATTAGGATTTTCATTATTCCCAAACTGACCATCCTGACATCTACTCATATTTGAGTCCACACCCAATTATTAATTTAGTTAATTAATTAAATAATTCCCAAATAAAATATAAATAACCTTTTACCATCATTTGATCACATAATTATTTAAGACACTTTATTTAATAAAATAGTTAATATAATTAAATAAATATATTTGACTGCATAATTATTGAGATATTAATATATTATAAAATAATTAAAATAAATATATATAATTAAATAAATATATTTGACTGCATAATTATTGAAAATATATATATATATATATATATATATATATATATATATAAAAGGAACGTATCATGTGAGAATGTCAATTTTATATGAGAACATAAAAATGAATCTGAACCATTAGATTTTAAAATAAATGGTGGAGATTATGTGTCAGTTTTTTTTTCTCCTCCATCATTTATTTTAATAATGGAAGAGAGAGAAAAATAAAAACCACACATAATCTCTACAATTTATTTTAAAATATAATATTCTGATTCATTTTCATATTCTTACATAAAAATTACATTCTCATAGAATATAAATTATATATATATATATATATATATATATATATATATATATATATATATATATATATTTATTCTCTGCATAATAAAATAATTCAGATTCAAATGTCATAACCAAGTATTTGGAAAGTAAGTGCAAAAATAATGCGATCTTAATTGGTATCTGTAATGTCAAACCACTCAAACCATGTTTGCGATAACGGATCAAAATAGACTTTTAACTTGAGTGCTCTGTAACAAAGATAAAACATCAACAATAGAGCAAGTTGAAAAATAATAGTGAGTGAGAGTGATCAAATGAGAATTGGAAAAAGAGATGAATTTCATATTCATAAGAAGTCTTGTTGGACCCAATATTGAAGTCCAAAAAGATAAGTACTAGAGGATTTTATCTAGCACCCATTCTACACCCTTATAATTTAAAAAAAAATAAAAAAATCAACATTTTAACTTTCTCATTATTTATTTTTCCAAAGTTTTTTTTAATAGATTTACTTTCAAAATATCTGTAAACCACAAACATTGGGTACTTTCAACAAAAATTCGGTAGTAAATCATATTATTTACTAATAGAAAATTATGGGATTGTATCGAAATTTCAAGTAAAATGATAATTTTAGTAATTGTTTTATTGTCTTTTTGGAAAATCCGATATGTATTTGCATGTTCATCAAATTTATAAAAAAAATATGGTATACTGCATTTTTCCAACACCCTAAAATTATAATAGGCAAAATTCTGATGTTTTTTTTTTCTTTTTTTTTTTCCCATTATAATAGGTCTTAAATGGATGAAGATGCGCTGGATTGAGCTCTAGAGGATGTTATAGGGTTCTTCATCACAAAGATATGCTTTATTAATATTTTTTTCTCTTTTAATTTGAATTTTATAAAATTATGTAGGCATATTATTAATTTATTTTTTGTTATAATGGCTAAATATTACCGACGCAACAAAAAGTATTATCTGAGGAACAAACTATTGACCAATGACGCAATATTATTGCATTTACCATTCGGTCTTATACAACATTTGAGGTAAGAGAAGAACACAACAAACTAGTGTTTGGTTGTGAAAAAGGAGTAAACTATCCGAACCACGAAAAGTAGGTTGTTACTTGTAGCAAAAGGGCCAAATACCCTTTTCTATTGAAATAAGTGACAAATGGTGGTGTTTAGATCATGAAAGTTAGATGTGGTATTCACAACCATGATCTAGAAAATACAAAATACTTGGGACGCTTATGATATACTCTATCATTTAAAAAATGATGAAAGACAATTTGTTAATGATATGACAATACATAGTTAAGTGACTCTGACGACAGGAGTTACCTTTATACTTCTCAAAGTCAGGGACCTTGAATTTGACAGGGATCTTCACATTGGGTACCAAGCACAAATCATGAGCGTTCTTACCGAACAAATCTTTTCCCTTCATAGCTTTTAACTCTTTCTACAATTCTAGGAATTGATCCTGGAATTCATCCATTATCTCATAAACATCCAGATTTTCAATAGGAGCAGTGTGGAAAACATGATCCTCTTGTGGCACAACATGCACAACTGGAGGAGCGACAACCATCACAAGTTGAACTGGAGAAACTTAACTCACCAACGGAGCTTCAATAGCAGGGTTGAAATTTTCTGGCACATAATTGTGAGGCATACCCTAAGGATAATCAGCAGACGCAGAGGTCTAGTGGGCATTGTATATATAACATGAGTTGTTGCAATTTCAGAGATAACACTCACTTGAGGCTGAGACAAAGGTGGTGGTTGATTCTGAGCTGCCACCAAGGATTCTAATAGAGCATTCATTATGTCCATTCCTATCTTCAATGAATTCACTTCCTCACGAAGTTCCCTTCGCTCTTGCTCAGTAGTCTCCACCTTTCGTCTTGAGTTGGCATGAGTATTGTACCGGTGTGTCAGTCTGTCTTCTACGAAGGTGAAGGAAACAAATGAGACTCTGATAGACCACCAGAAAGTGTAAGTTCTGTGATTTATGGATTGGATCCATTTTGGTAAAACAACATGTTGTTAGCAAGATGTTAAACCAGATGTTCTGCCATGACAGTCAGACATCATGTTCAGCATGATGTTGTGACATGTGCCAGGACATGTTATATCAAAAAGTTAGGGAATGACTATTTTGGTATTTTTAATGTGATTTTTTAGTGTGCTCTGATTCACACATGTGCATAATTCATGGGAGTATATTGTGGGAATTTCTGTTATGACAGATTCTGTTAGTTTTCGTAAAAAAAATCCTTGAGCCTTTTTAGGAAAGTTTGTATTTTGTTCCTATTATTGTGCATGATGATTTGCAGTGAGATAAAACTGATTCCTATTGTTTTTGCGCGTAAAAGAAGCCCATGTTCATTATGTCTGAAGGCTATTTAAAAAAAGGTGCTAAACCTAAAGAAGATGGATTTTGAAGATTGTAAAATTTGGAGAATTAGGATTAGTTGGGTTTTGTTGGTCTTTAGGGTTTAGTGCTTGTTAATTGTATGTCACTCATGTATCTTCTGATGCATTGAGGTTGACTGATTGTTCATTGTTAATTGTTCACTCTAAAGCTTTTAAGCAAGAGTGTATTGTTTTTAGTTGAAGCTTTTAAGCAAAATCAAGTATTGTCTTGGAAGTGTGCTACTTCTATTGTTGGTTGTTGTTGAATTGTCATTGGGACTGTGACTGATTAGGAAGTGAGAGGGGGATCTCATATCTAGAAGGTGTCTAGAAAGAAGTTGCACAAGATATGGATTAGGCGAGAAATCACAAAAATGTTAAATTATTTTATTCCACAAAAAAATCACAAAAATGTTAAATTATTTTTGCTTGGTTCTTTTTGCAAAAAATCACAAAAATGTTAAATTATTTTATTCCACAAAAAAATCCAATTTATATTATTTATTTAATATAATTAGAATTTTTGTAATTAATTTCATTTTAATTGTTTCTAAACATTTTTTAAATGGAATTCTCACTTTGATCTTTCAAAATTAATTGGATTTTAAGCTTTCATTTGATTAAACTTGATTTTCCAAAATATTTTCCAAAGTGTACAACTTGTTTTTGAATATAATTGATATTTTATCCTTTATTATTTAAATTACCTTTGAAAAATGCCATGTTAATTCAAAAATTAGGGTTTCTTCCCGATTTCTAATTTTCAAACACTCTTTGGGCCTCTTGAGAGAGTGTAAGACCCAACCCCTTTGTAAATAAATAATCTTTGGGCCTCTGACGTTGTATAAGCCCCACTGTATTTTCAAAACCCTAGCGCGGCCGTCGCCTTTTAAAACAAAATCATCTGGGCCTCCCCTCGTGTTGTAAGTCCCATCTCTCTTTTCTAAAACATCTTTGGGCCTCTCCTTGAGTTGTAAGACCCATCCCTTTGTACAAAAACCCTCTCTGGGCCTCAGTCGTTGTATAAGTCCCGCTACGATATTCAAAACAACGGTGCGATCACTGTTAAACCTTGGGCTTCTCTTTGAATATAAGCCCCAACAATATTTTCAAAACAAATCCCATGTTGATTTAGATACAATATACAGTTGTTATCAAAAATTTCTTTAATTTCTTTGAACAACTAACCCTACAGCATGGAAGCTTGCTCGCCAGTAAGTTTTAACAGCTTTCATTACTCGCTTTCATACATATATAACTGTAATGTGGGAAGCTGCGCAAAGTTAGTCTTCTTTCATACTCTTTTAAATACTTGTCATATATCAACTGTATATATACGAGTATAGTTATTTAGAGTTTTCCCGACAACTAGGTCTAGAACTAAGTAAAGCCATGTTGGTCACTCTTAAATATAGACAAAACTAGATCCCCATAGGATTTCCAGACATAGTCTTGCCTTCTATTGAGCTTAAATAATATGGAACAAAGAGAAAGGCAGTATTCCTCGTGAACCTTTTCTCAGGCTGTCACTTTAGAAATTGTTAAAGAAATTCCACTCCCTAGAGTTGATCTATTCTCGGTGAATAGCATCTCTTGAGTGTCTACAAACCTCAGAACTTTCACTAAATGATCTATTCTCGGTGAATAACATTTCTTGAACTTTTCTTGGTTTGGGACTCACAGGCTTCCTAAAAGCATCCCCGCCTCTTCTTGCGCTTTGTACAAGGACCCTCCGACTTCTTAGAAGTTCTCATTGTAGCGGTAAAAATTATGAGTGTAAGCTATTGATTAACTTAACTCATAAAGCAAGAGTCGCCACCGCACTTTTATTTTATCCAAAAAGGAAAGGAAAAAAGAACGAATAAATCCTAAGAAGTCTAAAAAAGCAAAAGCTAAAAAGACAAAGAGAAATTGGTAAGGGGGTTGGTTACGCAATGGGAAGGTGTTAGCACCCAAAACGTCTATAGTACCCTATAGGAACCCTTTGAAATATCTACCTCTTTCTGGTTTGAAAATAGTTTGCTTGAAAAGAGATTGAGGAGATGAGAGGAGAATTATTTTTTAAGATTTTTGTGTTTGGAGAGACTCATCGCCTCATGCCTACGTACCCACGATGTGCAATGTAGGATCAAAACCTCATAGTTCGTGGTACAAAGAACAAAAATTTGTTTGTTATGATTGATTTTAAATGTAAAGACAAGTCTTCATTTCCAAGCGAATAATTCTGCTTAAAGAGATTAATCATGTCTAAACTTATGAAAAAGTTTAAAAGGAAAAGGTGCACAAAGCACAAAAAGAGTTTGATGAGTTTTGTATTTTTTATGTCTTTTTGAAATGGTCAAAATATGATTAATATTGATTGACATTTATTAAAGAAAATGAAGTTTAAAAATCACTTGACCAAAGTCAAGGTTTTATTATGAAAGTGGTTTTGAGTTTGAAAACAAGAAGGTTTTAAAAAAGAGAGGAGATTTTGAAAATTGAAGAAGGGGTGGAGAAGAAGTGACTATCCTAAAGCATAAAGTAAAAGCTAAGGATAAGAAAGATCTAACCACAAATGTAGCTATCTTCACCATAAACCAAACAAAAGCACAAGGCTTCAAAGTCTTCAAACCATAATTCCAAAGCAAAGGGAAAAGGTCCTAGTTATAAGTCCAAGGATCCAAGAATAACATTGAAGTCCAAGGTCTAGGTACAAAATTCCATGTCCATTGCAAAGGATAGTAACCCTAGTCCAAGATTAGAAGCACAAGTTTTTTAGTGGACAAAGAGAAAAAGGCATAAGCATAAACATGTGTCCAACGGACAAAGGAAAAATTGCGGAAGCATAAACATGTGTCCAACGGACAAAGGAAAAATTGCATAAAAACAAAAGACAGATAGGGAGCGAGAAGGAAATGTAAAGAAGTTAGAAGTTAGTGGTTAGTAGCACAAGGGCTCTAGTGCCATAAGCCTACACCGATTATTCCGTTTCGCATTTTGAACTATAGTGATTAAACAATGAACTTAGGCCAAAGTTGATGAACTTGACAGAAGATTGGTAGAACTAAAGCCTCTACAACGCCAAGTTTCAAAGGTTATGGACCTAATGCAAAAAATTAATCAACATTGGGTTGACGCGACCAATCAAGGTCCGGACCACGAAAGTTCAAATTCCGAATTAGATAAAGAGGGACAAATATTGCGCTATGTTAAGCAATCACCGAGTAATTTACGGAGTAATTACCCTACAATGAGGTCGGTCAATAGATCTTTGTGCTAATGCATGCTAGATGAACGATATGTAAATTGTCATCCGAAAGCAATACCGCACGAAAAGAAAATAGGTAGCGATCTAGTCTTGATCAAGAATTCAACAAAGAAATTCTAAGATCCATAAGACTTTCATCGATTCAAAAGGAAAAAGAAATAGATGAAGAGAAAGTGGATCTAACAAGTTATGATCCATCAACAACCAACAATTCACCAAAATGAAAATACAAGAAAATAAAATAAAAAATGTTTTTAATGATTTTTTTGGAAATGTTTAGAAAAACAAGATCAAAATTCAAAGATCTACAACAATAGTAAATCAAGGTTTAAAATAAAAAAAAAAGAAATTAAGAAGAAATTTATTAAAAGAAAACTAAAGAAAATTTTATGATAAAAAATGAGAGGGAGTTTATGAATAGAAAAGAAGGTGGTGATGAAAGCATTACTCACGGTCCGGCCCAATGCCTTGACATGAAAACATTAAAAAAAATAAAAAAAAATTAAAAAGAAAGAATCAGAATGTTGATTCATCATCTTCTTTTCATTTTCACGACCGCTAGTGTACATCCTTTTACTCTCTCTCTCTCGAAAACTTTCTGCGGCCGGTCTTCTCTCTCTTTCTCGCTCATGCGTTGCTGTTCTTTTATTTTCTTCTTATCATCCGTTTCCATCGAAAACGGCCAAAAGTGTCTCCATGCTCGGAGTTTTGTTCCAGCGAGACCTTCCGCGCTTCCGTTTCATCTAAATACCATATATCGGAGCATTCTAACAGCCTGAGGCGTGAATTCAGAGGTCGGTTGTTTGGATTCAACTTGCAACAGAACGATCCTTATACGCGAGAATAGTTCTTGCTCGATTATTTGAGAATTCTCTCCATCAGCGACAATGCGAGATGATGAAGACGAAGGATCGGGAACAAACACAACAGGAGCAACGACACTAGAAACAGGAGCAGAACAGGCGAGTACCGGTTGTTGTCGTAGTAGTAGGTTGAATTTATTACGGATTAGAGAAACGTCTCAGAGGTAAGGTTATGGAGATTCAACTTCTTTCTGCATATTTGTTGGTTTCGTTGTTGATGATTCAAAACTTGTTGAGAGAGTTTGAACTGGTTTCTGAAATTTGCAAGTTTTGATTATCTGAAGATGATATAGTTTGAGTTTTTCTAGTTTATGGAATGTTGAAGAAGAAGATTTATGGAGTGAATTGGTGAGTGAAGATTGATGATGTTGAAGCTTGAAGGTGAAGGTAGAGATTTTGGCAGAGTGATGAGGGGCTGTTCAAGCATGAAGAAATTGTGAATTGAAGGATGTATTTATAGAGAGATTTAGGTGAGAATTTTGGTTGCAATTTGAAATGAAATTGATGAAGTTTGTTACCGTTTTGTATTGCTTCCTGTTCCGTTTTGCTCATGAACATGCTCACGTAATTCTCGCTTGCCTTTCATTCGCAGTTGGCTTGGCTTTGGAGTTGTGGCATGGCATGAAGTCGAATTGGCTTTCGTATTGTGTGGCACGACTTGGATTTGCTTTGGTCACGGCTTGATAAGTTTGGCAATGTTTGTGTTTCATCGCGTATTGCTCACGTGAGGATGTGTGTTTTGTAGTATCAGGCTTGGAAGCTGAACCTCTTCTTGGCTTGTGAAGGCTTGGTAAAGGTAGCAATGGTAATAAGATGGACTGCGTGGGTAGAATGAAGTAGCAACAGCTTGAAGGCTTGTGTGGGGCTCCAATATTTCATTCAATTTTTGTTGTAATTAAAAGAAAAATGTAATGGGCCTCCCAAATTCAAGAGTAGAAAATTTGTTTGTATAATTTTTTTTATGAATGGGCTTTGTATGTGGATTTAAGAAATTTGATTTGTGAATGGACAATGATTAAGAATGGATATTGGAAAAAATATGAATATTAGAATGGATATAAATGGTAATTGAAAAAATATAGATTTTTATGGATAATTGGATGTGGATAATGAATGATTAAAAATGGATTGAAAATAAATTGGATAATTGGATATGGATCTATGGATAAGAAAATGGTTTAAAAAGAGAAATGGTTTAGAATGATGGATAATCAAAATGGATATGGAAATGGATCATGAATAGCAAATGGATAACCAAACTTTTTCACAAGCCTCTGATAAAGTGCACACAACTACCACTGAACAATCTGCAATTGAAGCCATGGCCATCTGATTCAATCATCCTTTGAACAAGTTCTGAATCACTTCAAAATTCGTCTGAATCAATTATCTGGGAAAATAAATCCACAGATGAACACAGTCGAACATTAAACTGACGAACTCTGATCATGATGAACCTGACTTTCTTAACCTAAACCTCGCATGAACCGCTTCTTAATAAACTGAAGAATCTCAACACAAGACATCTTGCCTTTGAACAACCACTACTTGAGAAATAGCCCACTGAAATAGATAACTTGCACTTGAAGCGATAGGGGTGTTCATGGGTGCGGGTCGACCCACGAACCCGTTGACCCAAACCAACCCAACCCATAAATTACCCGAACCCACTCATTTACGGGTATACCCAACCCAACCCATAACAACCCGTATAGTTTTGGGTCGGGTATCGGGTTTGAGTTTTGTAACCCACAAACCCATTGACCCAACCCATTGATGTGGCCTTAGTAATTTCTTATTATTTTTATTTTTATTTTCAATAAAAATATAAAACTAATAACCATAATTTAAAAAAAAAAAATTATTCTCCACCAATAATGCTGCTAGACGAATGGGTTTACGTAATTCTAATATTAAATGTTGTTTCTTATTTTCTTTTGTATCATTTCCAACTTACCTATTTAATGGAAATAACGTGTCTTGTTGAATTTTATACTAATATCAAGTGTTATGTCGTGTTGATGAATTTTATTAGTATTATATGATGTGTTTTTATTGAATTTAAGTGTTATAAATGAGTATGATTGTATTGAGTTGTGTTACATTTTTTTAAACCGACAAAAAGAATCATAAAAAAAAATAAATTTAAAACACAACCCGCGAACCCAACCCATAAATGAATGGGTCGGTTCGAGTCGGTTTTGACAATGAAATTGCGGGTTCGACGACTAACCCAACCCATTGAAGTTTGAATGGGTTGGGTAACGGGTTAGGCCAAATCTGGTCCAACCCAACCCGCGTACACCCCTATGAAGCGATCTCTTGATAGAGTTGACTAAGATTAGGTCAAACTTCCATCTGACCTCAACCATAATTGAATAGCCACACTTGATTCTGAGCCATACCTTTGCCATCAATCTCCCTGCAAAACCCTAATCACATAGAGAAGAAGAAATAAGCAAAAATTGCAAAATATTTTTGGTATTTTGGTTAGAGGTTAGTAAACACAAACAAATGATAAAGCAAGTAAGAATAATATACAGATGCTTAGGAGAAACAAAGATTGTGATCTTGTTTGTGATATGAGATGCAAAATGATATGTGGGATCTTAGGGGTAAAAATTAGGGTATTACACTCATGCCTTCTCTTGGGCTTAATACAAGGACCCTGACGACCTCTTAAAGGTATAAGACAGAACTTAGTCATCCTTTGCTAGAGCAGTCTTTCCAGTGTCAAACCTCATACCAATTTAGGGTTGATTCTCATCTCTTAAAACACCCGTCTCCTCTTGGGCATCATACAAAAGATAAAACTCTTCCACACAAGTAAATTCGGACAGTCTAATCCCCTTGAGTCTCAAAGACATTCTAAAGTTCCCTACAAATATAGGAAGAAACCCTGGTCATTTTTTAGCAATCTCCAACAGAGCTGAAACCTAGTCTTTTTCTTGGAAATTCCCCAACCAGGGTTAGGTTATCATCAGTATAACACTATCCCAAATCAGAACCTCAAGGTTCCTGATACCTCAACTCTTCTGTAATCCTCAGCAAGAGTTGATTCCCCATTTGGACCTACCTCGGGATCTCAATGATCCCCGGCAGAAGATAGCCTCCTCTTAGGCTTTGGATAATGACCTTTCCTCAGCACAAATAGCCTCCTCTTGGGCTTTGTACAATGATTCTCCCCAGCGGAGTTAACCTTTTCAGACTCTCTTGTTGAGTCAATCAACTTTCAGACTCTCTTGTTGAGTCAATCACCTTTTCAAACTCTCTTGTTGAGTCCATAACTATTCAGACTCTCTTGTTGAGTTAACTCACCTGTTCAGACTCTCTTGTTGAGTCAACCTTTTTTAGCCTCAATCTTGGGATTTGTACAAGACAGATAAAAATACTCTCTTGTTGAGTCAATCTTTTTCCAGCCCCATCTTAGGCTTGGTATAAAGATTTCCCCTAGCAAAAGTCAGCCTTCTCTTAGGCTTTGTATAATGATTTCTCCAGCTTGTTCAGCTACAATCCCGGGCTTTGTACAGGACAGATAAAAATACTCTCTTGTTGAGTCAAACCCTTTTAGCCTCAATCTTGGGCTTTGTACAAGACATAAATCTCCATAACCTTATCTTAAGCTTGGGACAAATATCTTCCCCAGAAAAGTCAATTCCCCCTAGCCTTCTTTAGGCTTCGAGAAATAAATTCCCCAAGCAGAGTCAAACTCATTTAAGCCTAAATCTTGGGCTTCGTACAAGACACATAAAAATATTCTCGCTCGAGTCAGTTAAATTTCCCATTTCAACCTCAATCTTGGGCTTTGTACAAGACACATACAAATCTCCCCGGAGGAGTCAAAAAACCTTTTGGCCTCACTCTTGGGCTTTGTACAAGACAGATAAAACATTTTCCCCGGAAAAGTCAAACTTCCAGCCTCCTCTTAGGCTTTGCATAATGATATCTCCAAAGAGTCAGTCTCGACGAGATAGAAGAGACTTAAATATAACAATAAACCCATTTTTTTTTGCCCTAAGAGACCACAAAATGATATGATTATGCAAATGATATGCAAACACGAGACCTCCGTGGGGAGAAATGCCACGGGAGACAAACAAAAACTAGGGAGCAAATGGAAAAGACTCCACCGGGGGAAAACAAAAGAGGGAAAACACATCCCAACAGGGGAGGAAAAAAATCTCCACTGGGGAAGAGAAAGGAGTAAGATTTCACTGAGGGAAAGTTACCAACACCAGAAATGAAAGAGGGATAACATCAGCCCAACATGGAGAGAAAAATCTTCGCTGGGGAAAATATCGTCTAATACCGGACATCTGTTAATAGTATGATCAAAATGAAAGATTGCCAACTACCAACCAAGTGATAGCTACAACAAGGCAGTCAATCAAAAGGATATGAGAAGAATTACCTACTACCAACAAAGGGCAAGACGACAAAGGTAATAATCTCACAAAGGGGAACGAGAAGCATCACCTACTACCAACACAGGGCAGGACGACAAAGGTGATAAACTCGAACAAGGAAAAATATCACCAACTATTGTTGTACCCCAAAATTTTCCCTTAGATTCATTGATCCGTCTGCATAGCATCCTAGGTCAATCTTTCGTGCATAACTAACCGTTTTATCTAGGCTTTGTTGTTTGTTTAATTCGTGAAGACAAGTGCTATTGCGGAAGGTGCAGGGTCTTAAAGGATGTGTGTGTATGCTTGTGGAGTATCTCTGGCCCTTGCAAATCTGTCTTGAATTCCTATAAAGATATGCCTTCAGGCCATCCTTGATTGCATCCTAAGCCATCAGTCATATATGGGCCATTGGATTTAAGGATATTTCAAGATAACCCAAGTCACTTAAGATGATTTTAAGGGTCTCAAAGCATGCTTATCATTTCCAATCATTGGAAGAGAGAACAAAAGCTTAGTTTGCTACACAAGAGATTAAATTTAAAATCAACAAACTCAAGAATCGAGATTTACAAGAAATTATGAGAATTCGTACGCTACGAGTGACGGAGTTCAAATAAAGGCCAATTAGTTAAGGACCAAGTTTTAAGTTGAAATTCTAAGTCTTTTAAGGCCATTACAAGATTTGAGATTGGTTGAATTATATTTCCAAGTGCACGACCTCAAGTTCATTTACCAATTACAAAACTTCTTTGTTAGTCTAAAACATATTTTGACACAAGATTCACGAGCTTGAACTTGTTATGGTTCAAAAGCATTTCCAACACAACACCGTATATATGTGAGATCCTTTACATTTCAAAATCCATCCAAGACTTAGCTTCAAATTCATGTGTTTATAAGTTGCATTACAAAAAGGATTTCCATTTAGAAGCATGACGTGTTTCAATGTGCAAGACAATAACCAAATCATGATTTCCAGATTATGAGTGTTGTTTTATTTTGGTTATCAACCATATCTAGACTTGCTTCAAAACATGAACTCCATTAAGCCATGTCTACTTTGGCGCATTTTTACGCAAGGCTATGATAGTAACAAGTATTAAGCCAACAAGATTCATTCGCCAATTAGCAAAGCAAGGGAATCAGCGGTTCATGCTACATTTCCTTTTCAAGTTTATTCTTACAAGTGTACATAATGTAAGTACTTTTTCAAAAAAGAGTACAACTGAAATGAATCATAAGAGGACCCTAAGACTTTCTATTACAACATCACTTTCTAATATTGGTCGCTGGTTTGGAAAAGATACTGATTGACGGTGAGACTTCTGCGGCTCATAAATTGAAGCTCAGCTTTTGGTCCTACATGATATTAACAGCTCCAGTTTACAAGACGACACCTCATATAATGGGACCTACCACCTAGTATTGCAAGTGCTTACTGGGATTAACTCCAAAATAGACAACTATCTTAATGGCTCAGCATCCACCGCCAGTGATTTGCTTTGAGAAAATCCAAGACATCACATGAAAGTCAAAGAGAAGATCAAAAGTTATAAGCATTAATTTCTGGGAAATACGTCTCAAACATGATCAAACATAAAAGGAAAACTCAACAAACATTATCCAAACATGTCAAAACAAGGAATTATGGCCTATGTCTGTTTCCAAAACCATCTCCAAATGGACTCAGTTTGTTCCCAAAACAAGATCAGACATGCCTCAGACAACTTTCAAAAACTTTCTAAAACCACAACAACATGTCTTAGACACAACTTCAAATACTTTCCTAATGCTAGTAGACATGCTTCAGACACTAATTAATTGCCATTCAACAAGGTTGTTTTCCTAAGGCCTATATAAACAAATCAGTACACGCACAAGGGTAGACCAGAAACCTCAATCCCACGCAGTACATCAACCAATTTCATATCAGTCTTGCTCAAACACAAAATCCCATACCAGAAAATTCTCAAACCAGTCACGAACCACTCATCATCGCTACACCAGAAAAACAAATAACATTAGTTACAACAGAAAGCCATCCACAAATATCATTCACAACCAAAACATCACACCATTCTTCATATCAAGTGCATAACACATGCACCATGCCCAATTCATAAACAACCATCGCATACCACAAACAAAAAACCCCAATTATACAAAAATCACCACAACGACCAAAAAATCGTCAATAACATTTTCCAAACCCATACAAATACAGAGACTCAGAAGAATATTGTTCATCACCATCTCTCAGAAATCACAACAACAAAGAGGGCAAACGACAAATTTCAAATCATAAAGAGGTAAAGAGATGAAAGAAGTTATTCCCTGAACGAAATCCGTGGAGCTACTTGCCATCATCGCCGACCTCATTTTCCCCTTTTTACGCCGCTTTGCGTGAAATTCATCGTATTTGTAACATGTAATCACCATGAAAACTAATGAAATGGGGCTGGGAATCGTGGGGTGGGGTTTTGTTTGTTTATGGTTGTTGATCGAGGGAGAAGATGAGTGAGACGAGAGGCAGCAGTAGCGATTTAGGGTTTCTCAAACCCTTTTCTAAGAGAAAAAAAGAGAGAAAGTTTGCACAGAGAAAAGCGAGAGAGTGAGAGAGACGTTTGGTCACCTTCCTTTTTCCCTTTGTTTTTGCACAATGATCTAGTGCACACGGGCACACACTGTACACACATACTCCCTCCGTTTAGATCATAGATTTATCCCGTTTATGCACCCAACGACTGAGATCTGAGGGTCCACATTGGACCCTCTCTCCCTGGCATGCACCGTATCCCTCTGTTTCATTTAATTAATCAGCCTTTTGTCTTTACTAATTTAACCTCATTTTAACAACTAAATTCATGTTTAACTCCTTCTAAATAATTAACTTTGTTTTTAAACAAAACCCATCCTTTTAAAATATAACCTTTTAAGATTATAATCTCCTTTTATATTTAAAATACCACTTTTTATGATAAATATAACTTCTCTTCTTTTTTTAAAATATAACTAAAAAAATTTATTAATTATAACTTTTGAAATAATAAACCTTAAAAATAAATCAAAACTCTTTAGATCCCTCGTGCCGAAGTGAATCGCATGTTGTGTGCTATTTTGTGATTGATATCATGTATTGCTTGTGCTTTTGTATGTTATCTCTACTTGACGTGTATGTTTTCTTTTTGTCAAACCTTTCAAAACATTAAAAACTCTCGATCCAACGTCGAGTCCATTTTCTACCCATGTAAGTCGATTGCCTTTAGGCATCGCCATCAACCTTTGGTCACTATACACTAAAGCTAGCCCACTTTGCTAGTGCGCATAAATTAATATTAAGTTAGTAATCCCCTTTAATCATTCCAAAGGAAAGGTACCCTAGCATTGACTGCCAAGTCATAGGACTAACGCTCTTAGAACCTTTTCTTACCCTTGGCCTTAGGAATGGAGTATCCGCACTCCACGTCTCGCCGCATACATTTAGTATCTTAGCTTTAGGATTGGAGTATCCGTACTCCACATAAATGCTTCTCAGTGAACATTTACAATCCTACCCCTTTTAAACAAACCTACAACTTTAGAGGCGCCGTACTCTACGTAACGTCTTGCCATAGACATTACTTCCCCCTGGAACCTTGACCAGTCAAGAAGTTCCTCATCCTCTTTGAAGAGAACTATGGATACTCTGATTCTACTCCCGTCAGGATACGTAGGCACAAGATGCGGTATCTTGCCGAATATACTTAGATACTAACCCCTAGGGCTTCAGCCTTTAGCATAACACCCTTAGCAAGCAAGTAATAGATAACATAAGTATTAACAAGAGGTTCCTGTAGAGTACTATAGACGTTTAGGATGCTAATACCTTCCCTTGGCGTAACCAACCCCCAAACCTTAGATCTCTTATGTTTTTCTCGTTCTTGAACCTTACCTTTGGGTAAATCAAAGACAATGGCGAACATTTAAAGAACTGTGATTCAAGTTAATATAATAGCTTGACATCCTATTCTCACCGCAACAGCTATCAACCAAGTGACAACTATAACAAGGCAACCAAACCGGGCTATATTACCTACTACCAACAAAGGGCAAGACGACAAAGGTAATAAGCTAGCTAAAGAAAGATTACCAATCATCAACCAAGTGACAGTTACAACAAAGTAATCAACCAAGGGTATGAGAAAGATTACCTACTACCAACAAAGGGTAGGACGACAAAGGTAATAATCTCAAAGGGGTCGAGAAGTATCACCTACTACCAACATAGGGCAGGACTACAAAGGTGATAAACTCGAACATAGGAGGGAAAGATTACCAACTATCAAACAAGTGATAGCTACAACAACGTAATCAAACCCGACTATGTTACCTACTACCAACTAAAGGGCAGGACGACAAAGGTAACAAGCCAACTATATCATCTACTACCAACTTGACGGGTAGGACAACAAAGGTGATAAGCTAAAAAGAGGGATTAGCAACTAGCCGGGGAACATACTGCATAACTACTGAGACTCAGCTGAGTAAAAGATTCAAACTGGGGATAACTGTATATGGAAATAAACCATAACACAACAGGGATATAACTCAATAGGGAAGACTTAGCACAACAAGGCTCCACTGGGGAAAATCAATACCTCAATAATGAACTATCTCTAGCATACTGAAGAGACTAACCATCCATCGGAGTAGAAAACCTCAACAACAAACTGTCCCATCTAACCGAAGAGACTTACCATTCATCGGAGTAACAGAAATCTCAACAACGAACTATCCCGTCTAGCCGAAGAGACTTACCATTCATCGGAGTAACAAATCTCAAAAACGAACTGTCCCGTCTAGTCGAAGAGACTTACCATTCATCGGAGTAACAAATCTCAACAACGAACTGTCCCGTCTAACCGAAGAGACTTACCATTCATCGGAGTAACAAAATCTCAACAACAAACTGTCCGGTCTAACCAAAGAGACTTACCATTCATCGAAGTAACAAAACTCAACAACGAACTGTCCCATCTAACCGAAGAGACTTACCATTCATCAGAGTAACAAAATCTCAACAACGAACTGTCCCATCTAACCGAAAAGACTTACCATTCATCGGAGTAACAAAATCTCAACAACGAACTGTCCCGTCTAACCGAAGAGACTTACCATTCATTGGAATACCTTTTACCAAGTTTTTGTTTAGAAATGTGTCAACCATCAAAAATTACTGGGGAATCTATTGCCAAGATCAACCAGAGAACCTTCAAATGAAACACCTTCTGCCGAGATATTGCATGTAATTACTACTGCCAAGGATTAATCGAGAACATGCATGCTACCGAGGCTCTGCTGAAAGATCTTTTAAGGATTCTACTGTCGAGATCCTAAAAAGAAAATACTTTCTGCCGAGGTTGCTGTAATCCTTTTTTTTTGTTGAAATTATCCGATAAATCTACTGTCGAGATTCTTGGAAAGAAAATACCTTTTGCCGAGGCTTGTTGCAAATTCTATTTTAAAACTCACTGGAGAATCTACTACCGAGATCAACCAACGAAATCTGAAATAAAGCCATCTTCTGCCGAGGTTTACTGGAAATATTTTGAAAATATCCAAGAAATTTACTGCCGAGATTCTTGGAAAGAAAATACCTTCTGCCGAGGTCAACTAGAAATCTTCTGCCGAGATTTGCCAGGAACTAGGAATCAATAATTCTACCAGGGATCTTCACAGGAGATATGGGCAAGTTAGATCACACAACTGACTTCTCAAATAAAGAGACAACCATCTGTTGGAAATTCACAACAAACTTCTCTGACGGGTACAACCTGAGAGATACCATTTGATGGAAAAGATAACGTCTGATAACTGGGGACACACAAGTTTCTCAAATAAAGAGGCTACTGCTTGTTGTCATGCAATGGATTCCAAAAGAGTGTTGCAACAACACTGCTGGAGGAAACAAAATCTTCATCTTCTGATGGTAACCATAAAAATATAATCTGCTTAGGAATACAAAATCCTCAAAAGTGAAAAATAAATACACTCCCAATCATCTAGGTTACATAACCTAGAAAGCTTCAAAGCAGTCACAGCCGGAGACCAAAGTTCAATCCAGGAAGAAATTGGAGAGAAACGGTCAAACAAGACTCATCCCGAGGAGGAAATATCTCAACTGGGGATTAATTCCAACCAAATAAATGAACTGGGGATGAAGGCTAAAAAAACATCTTCCACGAGGAATAAACTCGGTGGGGAATTAGAAAGGATAAACCCTTTCTGCTTAAGGTCGACACTCTATTGTAGAGAGGACACACACACACATACTCTGCAGAGGATAACCACACCAGAGAGCCGAGAAGCACTAAAACAGATGAAAAATGCATAATGCAACAACAACAATGCTATGCACAATAAAAGAATGCGTATGAGTATGAATATGCTGACAAAATAGGCACAAGGACGAACAGAGGATGAATAAACACCACAGTTCAGCTGAATACTCGGCTAATCTCAACAAGATAGAGATACCAAAAGAGATCCTGTCATGGAGTACACACAAAGCCAATCCTAATGGGGATATCAACCAATTGGGGGAATAAGAAGTCAACATTACTCTTTGCTTGGGGAGTGATCAAAGCAATCACAACGAGAGGTAAAACTCTGTGCGAGGATTCCACATCAAGGAGAAACATCACCCCAAAACTTCACAAATGCTTGATCATAACTTGGTTGGAGAATAGAATCATACTCAGCTGGGGAAATCTGAATCAAGACTTAGTCAGAGGAATACCCAAAATAGTACTTGGACAGGAAATACTCAAACTGGCGCTCAATTGGGAAATAATGGATTTCAAGAGTCCAACACCTCACAACAATCCATCATCTGATTAACAACTTGATTACATCCACAAGAACAAATTTGCTTATGTGCATTGAATTCACCATTTAACTTTTGCCACAGACTGCATGGTCTGCAAAGGATTTTACACCAAAAGGAAACTTTGTACCATAATGACTTGAGATAATCTGTCCCAGTGTCTTCAAAGTCTGAGAGATTTGTTGAATCTCGACGTAACTGCCCCAGATTTACTGAACTAGGCACACTCTTCAATCAATAGAGTCCTCCAGCTTTGCCCCATGTGAAAACATCTACTAGGAAAACACACTTGCTCATGCTCAACAAAATCTTCAGGCAACATGCCCCTGGATATGATCATTCCTTGAAATGATTTGCCAATTACTCATCAGAGCTTCAGGCTTCAAAATATTAAGTTCATCACTGATGCTCATATGTAAGCTTCTATGGTGTCAACAAATGTATGCAAGCAGAAAATGTCAATTCTGAGAATGATAATTCTAATGCAATTACACATGTTTATCTTGAAGTTTTTACTAAAAATATGTCGCAAAACCTTGTGAATGAATCACTAGTTTAGATACGACATTTATTTTTGAATGCACATGCAATACCAATAAAGATCTTTTAGCGCAACTCATGGGAATCAGGAACGCTATATCGTTTGGAGTATGCTCTCAAAATAAACCCTACTTCAATTAGGTCTTTTGAGGGTTATAACTTGGCCTGGTTCACGGTTTTCAGAAAAAAGGATTTTTTGGCTCAAAATTTATTTGTACCTGCCCAATCTCCGTGATGTTCTTCAGTCCTATATTCAGCTAATTTGACATGAATATTCATCTCTCAAAAGGATTTGTGATGGTTTAAGAACTAATGAGGTTTTATGGAGAATAACAGTCACCCTTTTGTCTGTAGTGACACAGATTTGTTCAAGATTTTTCCTTGTAATCCTTTCTTTTCGCTTTTTGCACTTTTCATTATTTTGTTTTTCCCTAACTTTTGCCTAGATTGATTTTTTTTCTGAATTTTTGATGTCCAGCGGGATGCCCCAATTTTTGCCTAAGTCACTTGTTTTCAATTTTTTCGACTTAGCGGGCTTTTATTTTTATTTTGATTTATTTCTTTCCTTTTTTCAACAAATCATGTGACATTGGCTTATTTGACTTGTTTGAAAGGTTGTGACTGCCTCTTCCCTTTGGAATGAGGGATAACCATTGTGGTTTCCTTAGACGCACACTCCTCTTGAAATTTGGATACTTGGTCAAATTAACTGAAGACTACCCTGCCCCAAGGTTAAATGTGAGGGCTTTTTTTTATAGAAAGAAATTCCTACTCCAAGGCTCAAAGGGGTTAATGAGGGATTATCTTCCTTATATCTCTGGTGTTTGGGAATTTGAAACAATGTCTGTACATCATCAGCAGGGTCTTATTCAAAAGCATACAACCGAAAATTTTGCTTTTTCACTTCATCATCCTCCCTCCAAGAGTTTAAACAAGAAGTTGGTATTGCAAATGCAGAAAACAAAATACGAGCGAATGCGAATGGGTTACTTCAAGACAAACATACTTATTGCATTATGATTAATATCCAAAACAAACAAGTTCTACATGCAAACAAAGCAATATCAATCATAAAAGATTACAAATGAAAATGCAGTAAATGAACTAAAGATCTGAGGAAACTGTGTCAGCTTGAGCTTGAAAGAACATTATCAACTTTCTTGGGAGACACAGAAGCAAACATACAACCACAACGAGTCACTCTACTAATATCAGCATAAAGACGTTCCATTCACAAATGCGCTTCCTTCTTTGAAGGTCAACACATCATCATCGATCATCTCTGTCACAGGGTGGACATTCTGAGAATTTGGCATACACCTTGAAAATTAAGAATCTTTTTCAACAACTTGACCAACCAGATCATTTTGCACAGGCCGGGACCGAGTAGGAACATCCACTTGTGGAACATCGTCATCCAGAGGAGAATCATACATCGGATTGGTCATCATTGTAAAGCCTGAAATAAGATCTTCATCTTTTGTTCTCTCCATATTTCTTCAGTAACTACCTCAAACTTGGTACGAATGCCAGAAAATCAGCTGATTGGTACAAGGACATAAGGACAAATGAGTCTGTGTTTAGGGAACTGCATGTATGCAAATGATAAATGCAAATTTTTTTATTTTATTTCATGTTTTCAGGAAATCAACCCGATTATTACAAACATGGGAAGCATCAAGTATATGAGTATCACAACTTTTATTCAAAATTTTTTCCAAAGGGACATTTGCCTTGTCCATATTTGTAATAGTCTGAGTTGTTTTCCTTGAAAACGGCTGAGATGATGAATGTATGGATGCATGGATGCAACAACCACAAACAAGATCACACAAAGCACACGGGTCAAGGTTTTAAGTCACGAGCATGGAGCCAAGGGCAAGAACCAATCCCACAAAGGTGTGTACTAAGGTTTTTTCTTCATTGTACCTGCATAAAACAGCGGTTCTAAGAGAGTGCCCAGGGTCCACAATCCACTATCAGACACACCAGCGCACCGATTTGCTCAGAGGTTAGTAGTTATCCTCAAGAGAATCTAACCTGAGTGTGGCATCGCGTGACAGCTAAGTTAGATTTGCATCCTCATAGCTTCCGCGCCACGATCCTAAAAAGGCTAAGATGGGTTAAGGGTTACTACTGTCCTCAGTGTTATAGGCTTCTATGGAAAAAATAATGCCTTCACGATCGCTCGATCCACATCAGTAATTCCAAAGAGGCAACCACCGAGTGGATGGATTCTCAATTTCTGCTTTTTCGGGATTCGACTCCCTCAAAGCTCCCTTGACTATACCATCCTCCTATCTTAAAGTACACTCTGGTCCGGGTATATGACCTATCTCACACACACAGAGGAAATCCCAAACAGAACAAACAGGTAACAAGGAAATCAGACAAAAAGTAGTAAATAAATCAAAGTAGGCTAAAGCCCTCAAGGGATTATTCCCTAGCAGAGTCGCCACTTTTCTGTAGCGGTAAAAATTGCGAGTGTAAGCTATTGATTAACTTAACTCATAAAGCAAGAGTCGCCACTGCACTTTTATTTTATCCAAAAAGGAAAGGAAAATAGAGCGAATAAATCCTAAGAAGTCTAAAAAATAAAAAGCTAAAAAGACAAAGAGAAATGGGTAAGGGGGATTGGTTACGCAATGGGAAGATGTTAGCACCCAAAACGTCTATAGTACCCTATAGGAACCCTTTGAAATATCTACCACTTTTTGGTTTGAAAATGGTTTGCTTGAAAAGAGATTGAGGAGATGAGAGGAGAATTATTTTTTAAGATTTTTGTGTTTGGAGAGACTTATCGCCTCAGGCCTACGTACCCATGATGTGCAATGTAGGATCAAAATCTCGTAGTTCGTGGTACAAAGAAGAAAATTTTGTTTGTTATGATTGATTTTAAATGTAAAGACAAGTCGTCATTTCCAAGCGAATAATTCCGCTTAAAGAGATGAATCATGTCTAAACTTATGAAAAAGTTTAAAAGGAAAAGGTGCACAAAGCACAAAAAGAGTTTGATGAGTTTTGTATTTTTTATGTCTTTTTGAAATGGTCAAAATATGATTAATATTGATTGGCATTTATTAAAGAAAATGAAGTTTAAAAATCACTTGACCAAAGTCAAGGTTTTATTATGAAAGTGGTTTTGAGTTTGAAAACAAGAAGGTTTTGAAAAAGAGAGGAGATTTTGAAAATTGAAGAAGGGGTGGAGAAGAAGTGACTATCCTAAAGCATAAAGTAAAAGCCAAGGATAAGAAAGATCTTACCACAAATGTAGCTATCTTCACCATAAACCAAACAAAAGCACAAGGCTTCAAAGTCTTCAAACCATAATTCCAAAGCAAAGGGAAAAGGTCCTAGTTCTAAGTCCAAGGATCCAAGAATAGCATTGAAGTCCAAGGTCTAGGTACAAAATTCTATGTCCATTGCAAAGGATAGTAACCATAGTCCATGATTAGAAGCACAAGTTTTTTAGTGGTTTAATCCTTTATTAGTATTTTTGGCCCAAGTGGACAAAGAGAAAAAGGCATAAGCATAAACATGTGTCCAACGGACAAAGGAAAAATTGCGGAAGCATAAACATGTGTCCAACGGACAAAGGAAAAATTGCATAAAAATAAAAGAGAGATAGGGAGCGAGAAGGAAATTTAAAGAAGTTAGAAGTTAGTGGTTAGTAGCACAAGGGCTATAGTGCCATAAGCCTTCACCGATTATTCCGTTTCGCGTTTTGAACTATAGTGATTAAACAATGCACTTAGGCCAAAGTTGATGAACTTGACAGAAGATTGGTAGAACCAAAGCCTCTACAACGCCAAGTTTCAAAGGTTATGGACCTAATGTAAAAAGTTAATCAACATTGGGTTGACGCGACCAATCAAGGTCCGGACCACGAAAGTTCAAATTCCGAATTGGATAAAGAGAGACAAATGTTGCGCTATGTTAAGCAATCGCCGAGTAATTTACGGAGTAATTACCCTACAATGAGGCCGATCAATAGATCTTTGTGCTAATGCATGCTAGACGAACGATATGTAAATCGTCATCCGAAAGCAATACCGCACAAAAAGAAAATAGGTAGCGATCTAGTCTTGATCAAGAATTCAACAAAGAAATTCTAAGATACATAAGACTTTCATCGATTCAAAAGGAAAAAGAAATAGATGAAGAGAAAGTGGATCAAACAAGTTATGATCCATCAACAACCAACAATTCACCAAAATGAAAATACAAGAAAATAAAAGAAAAATGTTTTTAATGATTTTTTTGGAAATGTTTAGAAAAACAAGATCAAAATTCAAAGATCTACAACAATAGTAAATCAATGTTTAAAGTTAAAAAAAAAAGAAATTAAGAAGAAATTTATTAAAAAAAAATTAAAGAAAATTTTATGATAAAAAATGAGAGGGAGGTTATGAATAGAAAAGAAGGTGGTGATGAAAGCATTACTCACTGTCCGGCCCAATGCCTTGACATGAAAACATTAAAAAAAATAAAATAAAATTAAAATAAAAAAAGAAAGAATCAAAATGTTGATTCATCTCCTTCTTTTCTTCTCACGGCCGCTACTGTACATCCTTTTACTCTCTCTCGAAAACTTTCCGCGGTCGGTATTCTCTCTCTTTCTCGCTCATGCGTTGCTGTTCTTCTATTTTCTTCTCATCACCGTTTCCATCGCAAACGGCCAAAAGTGTCTCCATGCTCGGAGTTTTGTTCCAGCGAGACCTTCCGCGCTTCCGTTTCATCTAAATACCATAGATCGGAGCATTCTAACAGTCTGAGGAGTGAATTCAGAGGTCGGTTGTTTGGATTCAACTTGCAACATAATGATCCTTATACGCGAGAATAGTTCTTGCTCGATTATTTGAGAATTTTCTCCATCAGCGACAATGCGAGAGGACGAAGACGAAGGATCAGGAACAAATGCAATAGGAGCAACGACAGTAGAAACAGAAGCGGAACGGGCGAATACCGGTTGTTGTCGTAGTAGTAGGTTGAATTTATTGCGGATTAGAGAAATGTCTCAGAGGTAAGGTTATGGAGATTCAACTTCTTTCTGCATATTTGTTGGTTTCGTTGTTGATGATTCAAAACTTATTGAGAGAGTTTGAACTGGTTTCTGGAATTTGTAAGTTTTAATTATGTGAAGATGATATAGTTTGAGTTTTTCTAGTTTATGGAATGTTGAAGAAGAAGATTTATGAAGTGAATTGGTGAGTGAAGATTGATGATGTTGAAGCTTGAAGGTGAGGGTAGAGATTTTGGCAGAGTGATGAGGGGTTGTTCAAGCTTGAAGAAATTGTGAATTAAACGCAATATTTAGAGAGAGATTTAGGTGAGAATTTTGGTTGCAATTTTAAATGAAATTGATGAAGTTTGTTGCCATTTTGTATTGCTTCCTGTTGCATTTTTCTCATGAACACGCTCACGTAATTATCGCTTGCCTTTCATTCGCAGCTGGCTTGGCTTTGGAGTTATGGCATGGCATGAAGTCGTATTGGCTTTCGTATTGTGTGGCACGGCTTGGATTTGCTTTAGTCACGACTTGATACGTTTGGCAATGTTTGTGTTTCATCGCGTATTGCTCACGTGAGGCTGTGTGTTTTGTAGTATCAGGCTTGGAAGCTGAACCTCTTCTTGGCTTGTGAAGGCTTGGTAAAGGTAGCATTGGTAATAAGATGGCCTGCATGGGTAGAATGAAGTAGCAGCAGCTTAAAGGCTTGTGTGGGGCTCCAATATTTCATTCAATTTTTGTTGTAAATAAAAGAAAAATGTAATGGGCCTCCTAAATTCAAGAGTAGAAAAAATTTTTGTCGATTTTTTTTTATGAATGGGCTTTGTATGTGGATTTAAGAAATTTGATTTGTGAATGGACAATGATTAAGAATGGATATTGGAAAAAATATGGATATTAGAATGGATATAAATGGTAATTGAAAAAATATAGATTTTTATGGATAATTGGATGTGGATAATGAATGATTAAAAATGGATTGAAAATAAATTGGATAATTGGATATGGATCTATGGATAAGAAAATGGTTTAGAAATTGGTTTAAAAAGATAAATGGTTTAGAATGATGGATAATCAAAATGGATATGGAAATGGATCATGAATAGCAAATGGATAACCAAACTTTTTCACAAGCCTCTGATAAAGTGCACATAGCTACCACTGAACAATCTGCAACTGAAGCCATGGACATCTGATTCAATCATCCTTTGAACAAGTTCTGAATCACTTCAAAATTAGTCTGAATCAATTATCTGGGAAAATAAATCCACAGATGAACACAGTCGAACATTAAACTGACGAACTATGATCATAATGAACCTGACTTTCTTAACCCAAACCTCGCATAAACCATTGCTTGATAAACTGAAGAATCTCAACACAAGACATCTTGCCTTTGAACAGCCACTACTTGAGAAATAGCCCACTGAAATAGATAACTTGCACTTGAAGTGATCTCTTGATAGAGTTGACCAAGATTAGGTCAAACTCCCATCTGACCTCAACCACAATTGAATAGCCACACTTGATTCCGAGCCATAACTTTGCCATCAATCTCCCTGCAAAACCCTAATCACACAGAGAAGAAGAAACAAGCAAAAATTGCAAAATGTTTTTGGTATTTTGGTTAGAGGTTAGTAAACACAAACAAATGATAAAGTAAGTAAGAATAATATACAGATACTCAGGAGAAACAAAGATTGTGATCTTGTTTGTGACATGAGATGCAAAATGATATGTGGGATCTTAGGGGTAAAAATTAGGGTATTACACTCATGCCTTCTCTTGGGCTTAATACAAGGACCCTGACGACTCTTAAAGGTATAAGACAGAACTTAGTCATCCTTTGCTAAAGCAGTCTTTCCAGTGTCAATCCTCAGACCAATTTAGGGTTGATCCTCATCCATTAAAACACCCGCCTCCTCTTGGGTATCATACAAAAGATAAAACTCTTCCACACAAGTAGACTCAGACAGTCTAATCACCTTGAGTCTCAAAGACATTCTCAAGTTCCCTAAAAACATAGGAAGAAACCCCGGTCATTTTTTATCAATCTCTAGCAGAGCTGAAACCTAGTCTATCTCCTGGAAATTCCCCAACCAGGGTTAGGTTATCATCAGTATAACACTATCACAAATCAGAACCTCAAGGTTCCTGATACCTCAACTCTTCTGTAATCCTCAGCAAGAGTTGATTCCCCACTTGGACCTACCTCGGGATCTCAATGATCCCCTGCAGAAGATAACCTCTTCTTAGGCTTTATATAATGACCTTTCCTCAGCACAGATAGCCTCCTCTTGGGCTTTGTCCAATGATTCTCCCCAGCGGAGTTAACCTTTTCAGACTCTCTTGTTGAGTCAATCAACTTTCATACTCTCTTGTTAAGTCAATCACCTTTTCAGACTCTCTTGTTGAGTCCATCAATGTTCAGACTCTCTTGTTGAGTCGACTCACCTGTTCAGACTCTCTTGTTGAGTCAACCTTTTTTAGCCTCAATCTTGGACTTTGTACAAGATAGATAAAAATACTCTCTTATTGAGTCAATCTTTTTCCGGCCCCATCTTAGGCTTGGTATAAAGATTTCCCCTAGAAAAAGTTAGCCTCCTCTTAGGCTTTGTATAATGATTTCTCCAGCTTGTTCAGCCACAATCCTGGGCTTTATGCAGGACAAATAAAAATACTCTCTTGTTGAGTTAAACCCTTTTAGCCTCAATCTTGGGCTTTGTACAAGACATAAATCTCCATAACCTTCTCTTAAGCTTGGGATAAATATCTTCCCTAGCAAAGTCAATTCCCCCTAGCCTTCTTTAGGCTTCGAGAAATAAATTCCCCAAGCAGAGTCAAACTCATTTAAGCCTCAATCTTGGGCTTCGTACAAGACACATAAAAATATTCTCGCTCGAGTCAGTTAAATTTCCCATTTCAACCTTAATCTTGGGCTTCGTACAAGACACATACAAATCTCCCCGGCGGAGTCAAAAAACCTTTTAGCCTCACTCTTTGGCTTTGTACAAGACAGATAGAACATTTTCCCCAAAAAAGTCAAACTTTCAGCCTCCTCTTAGGCTTTGTATAATGATATCCCCAAAGAGTCGGTCTCTTTTTTTTGCCTCAATCTTGGGCTTTGTACAAGACACCAATATATACACTCTCTTGTTAAGTCGATCTTATCCAGGCTCCTCTTAGGCTTTGGGTAAGGATTCCCCCAGTCGAGTCAATCAACCTCTTAGCTTCAACCTTGGGCTTTGATTTAGGCACACAAAAATCAACAATACTTCTTTAGAGATGACAAATTCTCTCTTAGTCAAAACCTTTTAGCTTCAATCTTGGGCTTTGAACAAGACACCAAAACATCTTTTTCCTCCCTTAGAATAGGGGGAACTACGATTGCTCTGATTTCCCTGTTTCGTTTAAACGGGAATACGTAGGCATAATATTGCGAAATCTTAGCGAGCATACTAATAAAAAACTTTAGGTCCAATACCTTCATACACCAGTCAAAGACTTTGGGTTTCATACCTTAGTCATCCTTCATCCCTATTTTCCACAGAAAAGATCAACTCACTCACTCACTCATATTTCCCAAGAAACTTTCCCAACCCATTAACGGATAAACACTATCAAGTACACAATGAAACCTAAAGCTAATATCCTGTGGATAACCACATATAGGATGGGTAATTGACAACTCCCCATTGTATAACCTGACCCCGACTCCCCGAATCTCTTTTAAGCATTTGTTCAGTTAAACATTCGCGTGCAAGGTTAGTTTTAGATAGCTTCCCTTTCCCTTCAAGCTTCATGGGATAAATAAGAAATCAGAAAGTAGCACCTCCTACCATTGCGGTGAGGAAAACCCAGCGATAAGGTGGTCGCGTCACCGACAAAAATCGCTCGCTACAGTAAAATGGCGACTCTGCTGGGGAGTCATTTTATTTGTTAGGACTAGGATTATAGCTCTTAAGAGGTTTAGGATGTTAGTTTTAGGAATAAATATATATATATATATATATATATATATATATATATATATATCGCTTTTCCTACTTGATATCCGTGTTTATTTTTCTGCTAATGGGACTGCGGGTGATGCCGCATCTGGAAAGTTTGAGTGACACCTAAGATAAGTGATGGAACTAGACGGGTAATCTTACAGGGAGTGACTCCCAAATAAGAGACCCTGGTCGACCATCGAATCAGTGGAGACACCCTTTGCGGATTCAATGCCTATACGACTTCGGTTGTTGAAAGTAGATTGTTCGATTGTGGCGTCCGTGAAACTGAGGATTTAGTAGGCTGAGACCATGTTACTATTTTTTTGTAGTGCGGAAGCTATCGGAAATAGTTGTCACGCGATACTACCCTCATTTGAGATTACTCTAAGATACTGCAGCTCGCTCGGGTGAACCATCCTGCTGTTGTTATCCTAAGAGGGGTCAATGATTTTGAGGACAGGTACAAAAAATCACCAGTACAACCTTTGGGGATGGGTAGAGCCATAACTTCATGACACCGAACCTTTGACCCCATGTTTTTTCTATATTTTTGTGTGCTGCATTCATGCATTCATTTCATTAAAAAACATTAAACCAAAGAAAAATTCTCTCTTCTAGTCTCTCTTTTTCAAATTAAACTAAGACAATGATTACAAATGTCAGAAAAAAAAGATTGCGTTATGGATTTCGGTAGAAGGAAGACTCACAAGTACACCTTTAAGGTTCCAAAACTTGAGGATTTGAGGGGGTTGGCAAGGATGATCACCAACCCTGATGCTTTCAGAGCTAGGTACGGTGGACTGATGTCTCTGTTAAGGGTCCATGTAATTGAAGGAATCCTGGCTACGCTCATTTAGTTCTACGATCCGGTCTATCACTGTTTTACATTCCCGAATTATCAACTTGCACAAACACTTGAGGAGTACTCTCACCTGACTGATTTACCCATCACTGACCAAGGTCCCTTTTCTAGACTGGAAGAAATTCCAAAGGATCAAACCATTGCAAGAGCAATCTATTTGGACGAGTCAGAAGTCAGGACTCACATGACCACTAAGGGTGGAATCCAAGGTTTGCCAGCCCAATTTTTGGTAAAGAAAGCCCTGTACTTTGCTAGCATAGGGAACGTGACCGCTTTCGAGAGCGTCTTTGTTTTGCTCACCTATGGGTTATTTCTGTTTCCCAACCTTGTTAACTTCGTTGATATTAATGCCATTAATATTTTTCTAATTGGAAACCCTATACTGACCTTGCTCGTAGATGCTTATCATTCTGTACACCTAAGGAATTTGTATAGCGGAGGAATGATCACATGTTGTGTACCCCTGCTATACAAATGGTTTACTTCCCATTTACCTAAGTCCGCTGCTTTTTGGGATCATAAGAGTGCTTTACGTTGGTCGTAGAGAATCATGTCTCTTACCAACTCTGACATCAATTGGTAAAATCAGATTTATGACGGGATAAGAATCATTGACCACTGTGGAAACTTCCCTAATGTACTCCTCATAGGAATTAAAGGAGGAATCAATTATCATCCAGTTTTAATTCATCATCAATTTGGATACCCAATAAGACATGTCCCGCGTAATGTTCATCTGGATGGTCTTTTATTCAAGGAAGGAGAAAATGACAGGGCACTAAAGACAGAAATAGTGCATGCTTGGAAACATGTTCACAGGAAAGGAAGAGAGTCTCTAGGAAAACCAAACTGTGTCTCTGTAGAACCTTATCTCCACTAGGTACAAACTAGAGCTCTCAAACTGAGGGTGCCCTACCCTCATCAAGAAGTTCTTCCATTAAAGGAATCTGTCCTTTATTTTATGTCTGATACGGAAAAACTCCAGGTCACCCTCAACAAAGTTCAATAGGAGAGGAAATCTTGGAAGAACAAGTACCACATTCTCAATGTGGAGTGTAACAAAATATAGCAACTATTAAAAGAAAAAGATGCTCTGATCGAGATTTTGGAGCAACATGCTGTAGAAAATCAAATGACCAAAGGAATTTGCTCGCTCCTTTCACTTGGCAAAGGAATGAGAATCCGACAACGACTCAAGAGCCCCGGCTAAAGAAAAGGAAAGTACCAAAACCAGCACCTGAGCCCTCCTCAGAGAGGACTCAGGATCCATAAGTTTAGACATTTCCTTTTACAACACTTTGTAAATTACTGTATTTCCATTTCCGCAATCTTTGAATTCAATAAAACGGGGTTTCCCCACTGTATGATATTTGCAATCCAATTGTTGAAGTTTCTTTTGATTAAACAAAAAAAAAACTAATATAATCATTGCATATCATTCATTATTCTCACATAACACATTCTTCTTACCTACGAATCTCACGTTTGTGTCTCGATTCTAGAGTCAAATTGTCTCATTCGTACAATACTCTGGCCAATCGACAAAAGAAGATGGATAATCTCGAGGAAGAGAACAGAGAATTGAGAGGAGAACTTGACACTTTGAAAGAAAATCTGAGGAAACTTCACAATGACATGCAAGCTCTGGCAGCAGCTCAAATACAAAGGACTGTGATTTCAGAGATCACATCGACGCCCATAGTGGAAACGTATGATCCTCGGTATAACATGCCTAAAGATCGTTGTCGCATCTGCGAGAAACAACCGGCGAGAAGCTAGAACAGAAGAGTCGCCATCGAATGTTATTTATCCCAACGCAGGGAAAGGAAACGATCGAAGAAAACCTAAGAGGGAAAGACATGGTCGTCACAACCATAGTTTGGGTTCGGGAGTCGGTTACGCGAGGGGAAGGTATTAGCACCCCCACGCGTCCATCGTACTCGATGGGATCCACGCTTGTTATCTAAACAAAGGGTGAGTTATCCTAAAGTCTACGGCTAAATAGAAAACGGGGACGGGGAAGACTAAGACGGACTCGCAAGGATTATCGCAATCCAATGCCTACGTATCTTCGTGGACGAACGAAGAATCAGAGTTAACGTAGTTTGATGGACTACGCAAAAGGGGGGAAGGTTGCTCGCCGAGATATCGCATCTCGTGCCTACGTATCCTCAATCGGACGAGAGAGAGGAAATCAGAACAGTCGTAGTTTGACCTAACAAGGTCGATAAGTGTTTTTTACGTGAGCGACGAGTTCTCTTCTGAAAACGGTTTGAAACTCAACAATCTCGAAGGATAAAAAGCTTTGAGTTTGTTTTCGTGTTTTTTAGACAGAAGTGGATTGAAGTTAGTTTGTAACTTGCATTGCACCAAAGTCTATGACGTAGGAACGAATGCATAGCAAATCGTCCCAAGATGGGACATCCACCAAACACTCTAGAAAAATGAGAGGAAACCCCTCATTCCTCATTCCCCACATACAAGGCTCATGCGCAATACACGTTACCTTTATTAAGTGTTTTAGAGTTGTTGTGAGATGAGAAGAGAAGACTCAAGTTGAAAAGAAAATGCTACGGGAATTCTATCCTAATGTTGTCATGCAAAGATGGCCCTAATGTTGAGGTAAGAGGGGAAAATTCTACCTAATGTTAGCATGCATGGTTCGAATCCTAATGTCTACCCTACCCCAATTTTAATCAAAGATTAAGTTGGACTAGGGAACCCTAAGGGAGCATACAAAAACAAAGCAAAACCCAAATAAATAAAACTAAAAACAACGGCTACAACAGCGCTCCAGCACCTGCACATCGGTAAAGCCTAGCAAAAAATCCAAATAGTATTTAACAGCTCAAGTTTCCAGCACAAAACAGGTTTAAAAGACAGCAGGTAGCAAGGGTATACAATTGACAGCACATAGACAATTCAGAACAGCAGCTGTAAAAAGCAGGGCAGCATGCAAAGCATCTAAACTAATACCCAATCAATGCTCCAAGCAAGCAACAATTGCACACAAGCATACATATCTAGACAATTTGAGCATATGAATTGCAAGTATCAAGAATGAACAACAATGATCATGTTAATAATTCAAGAACAAATACTCAACAAAGTTGCACAACTCAAACATTGATCAAAACATCATGCACAATCAACCACGAAAACAAACAACAATCACACATCACATGTCCAGTAAGTTGAGCATTAATCAAGAATTACTATGATTCAAATGTGTGTGCATCATGTTTATTACATCAAGTAATCAACAACGCAAACATAAACATTCATCGATGAAAACCAAGAATCACGTGTCGAAGAATCGTGTTCATGCAATGGTGTGAGATGAAATAGCTCAAGAATAATCCACAAATCATCAACATATTAATCCATGAAGTTTAGACATGCAAATGATCTCAAACAAACAAGAAAATGTAAGAAAATCACATTCTGCAGCAGTGTTAACCGGTTATCAGATATGCTGTAACCGGTTACTCAGTTCAAAATAGCCAAAAATTACGCAGAAAACAACAGGGTAACCGGTTAGCAGATATGCTGTAACCGGTTACTCTGCAACAAAATTAAAAAAAATAGCATCCAAAATCATTTTTCAGTAGCTTATCACTTCTTCAAACATCCAAAGGATCATGCAATCAATTAATCACGAAATTCACATCAAATATCAGTAATCAAACACCAATTAGATCCAATAATCATCAACATTAAGAATCAAACTCAAGCAAAATGGATCCAAATCAACAACAACCAAAGATCTACATTGAATAAGTTGTAAATAAGCTAAATCAAGTATAGATCTAAAGAAAACCAACCTACAAAGCTGAGAATTGCTTTGGTGATTGTTGCAAACGAAAATTGATGAATCCAAGCAAGAAATCCAAGATCTATGCAAGAAACTTCAAGATCCTAGCAAGAAACTTCAAGATCCAAACAATGTGATGATTTTGCTTCAAGCTTTCTCCAAAATCAGTTCCAAAAGCTCAAATCTAAGAGTAAAACAGTAGCAAATTCAAGATTCTTTCAAGAATTAGTGAATGGATGAAGGTTTAGTTGCAAGATCAATAAATTTCAATGCAAAATTTGTTGAACTTTGATGAAGGAACTTTGAGTGAGGGTTTTGAAATGAGAGAAAAGTTGAGCGAAAATGGAGTGAGATGTATAGAAAATTCAAAAAATGGATCAAAGTTATGTGAGGTTTGGAATGAGTTGATTTAAATAAAAGCTAGGTTAGGAATTCAAATGTGGTTTGGAGTGTGGGTTAATGAGTGGAATGGAGATTAGGAATGGAATTTGAAAAAAAATGAATGGGGAATTAGAGTGGAAAATGTTGGAAGAAATTTGAACTTTGGGTGAAAAATGATGAAAATAAATCAATTCTAGATCCTTCCCACACATGCACAAGCCAAGCACATGATCACAAATGATGAAAACACAATTTTTTCAAATTGTGCCCAGAGTAACCTGTTACAGCATATATGCTAACCAGTTACTTAGTTCAAGAAACTTGGAAATGCGCAGAAAAACAAAGGAGTAACCGGTTATCAGATATGCTGTAACCGGTTACTCAGCTCAAATTTTGAATTTTGGTGCCTTTTGGAGAGAAACTTGGAAAAGTGACCTCTGACAGTTGTTTTGAACCCCGTTAAGCCTCCGAAACTCAAAACTTGATATTGCTACTGAGTAACACCTTAAATGAAACACAAATTCTTGCTGACACCTCAGAATATTCTGCGGAATTAATAATGTCTAATACCGGATCGCTTGATAATAAATGACTGCCAGAGCTTCTGATTATCAAAACGTCTAATGAGCAAAATAAAAAGCTCAAAAGACCTTGAAAGCTATTTGCTTGGCTCTGAATACTGATGAAAATCACACTGGAACTGATAACGCCATGAGCTACTGTAAAATACCTTGATCCCATGCCCAAAAGAAACATGCCAATGCAAAATGACGACGCGAATGAAATGAAACCTAAGCCAGTTAGAGTTAGAAACAAGGGGCAAAGTTTGAGGTGTTACAGCTGCCCCTATTCAAACTTCTTGGATCAGAGGGTATGGGAGCCAAGGTTTCCAGACGGTCGGGATACATGGAGATTGAATACCAAATAACCGCACAAATTTGCATCCTGCAAAAGGAGAGACGACTCCACTGGGGAACAAGTAATAAAAAGAAATAAGATCATAACACGGACGAGTGTCAGAGATCAATACGGATGAAGTATTGACCTGGATTGAAACAAACACGAATGAGCGTTGACTGCGATGGGGGATAAACATGGATGAGTGCCAAAATGGTTCAAACACGGATGGGTGCTGAAAGAACACGGACAGGTGTCTAAGGTCAAACACGAACGGGTGCTGAAAGAACACGGACGGGAGTCAAAGTTTAAACACGGACGGGTGCTGAAAGAACACGGACGAGTGACAAAGGTCAATACAGACGGGTATTGAAATAAAAGTTCAAACACGGACGAGTGTCAAAGGTCAATACGGACGAGTATTGGCTAAAAAGTTCAAACATGGACGGGTGCTGAAAGAACACGGACGGGTGTTAAAGGTCAATACGGATGGGTATTGAAATAAAAGTTCAAACACAGACGGGTGCTGAAAGAACACAGACAGGTGTCTCAAAGGTTAATACGGATGAGTATTGTCTAAAAAGTTCAAACACGGACGGGTGCTGAAAGAACACGGACGGGTGTCAAAGGTTAATACAGACGGGTGCTGAAAGAACACAAACATGTGTCTCAAAGGTAAATACAGACGAGTATTGGCTAAAAAGTTCAAACACAGACGGGTGCTGAAAGAACACGGACGGGTGTCAAAGGTCAATACGGACGGGTATTGAAATAAAAGTTCAAACACGGACGGGTGCTGAAAGAACACGAACGGGTGTCTCAAAGGTCAATACGGACGGGTATTGGATAAAAAGTTCAAACACGGACGGGTGCTGAAAGAACACGGATGGGTGTCAAAGGTCAATATGGACGAGTGCTAAAAGAACACGGACGGGTATCTCAAAGGTCAATACGGACGGGTATTGGCTAAAAAGTTCAAACACGGACGGGTGCTGAAAGAACACGGACAGGTGTCAAAGGTCAACACGGACGGGTATTGAAATAAAAGTTCAAACACGGACGGGTGCTGAAAGAACACAGACGGGAGTCTAAAAGGTCAATACGGATGGGTATTGGCTAAAAAGTTCAAACACGGACGGGTGCTGAAAGAACACGAACGGGTGTCTAAAAGGTCAATACGGACGAGTATTGAATAAAAGGTTCAAACACGGACGGGTGCTGAAAGGACACGGACGGGTGTCAAAGGTCAATACGGATGGGTATTGAAAAAGTTCAAACACGGACGGGTGCTGAAAGAACACGGACAGATGTCTAAAAGGTCAATACGGACGGGTATTGGCTAAAAAGTTCAAACATGGAGGGGTGCTGAAAGGACACGGATGGGTGTCAAAGGTCAAACACGGACGGGTGCTAAAAGGACACGGACAGGTGTCTAAAAGGTCAATACGGATGAGTATTAGCTAAAAAGTTTAAACACGGACGGGTGCTGAAAGAACACGGACGGGTGTCTCAAAGGTCAATACGGACGGGTAATGAAATAAAGGTTCAAACACGGACGGGTGCTGAAAGAACACGGACGAGTGTCAAAGGTCAAACACGGACGGGTGTTGAAAGAACACGGACGGGTGTCTCAAAGGTCAATACGAACGGGTATTGGCTAAAAAGTTCAAACACGGACGGGTGCTGAAAGAACACGGACGGGTGTCAAAGGTCAATAGGGACGGGTGTTGAAATAAAAGTTCAAACACAAACGGGTGCTGAAAGAGCACAGACGGGTGTCTCATAGGTCAATACGGACAGGTATTGAATAAAGAAGAGAACACAGATGAGTGTTTAAAATCAATACGGACGGGTATTGAAGAAAAAGTTCAAAAGGAGACTTTACTGGGGATTGAAATGCTAAACCGGACACGGACGAGTGCTGGGATAACACGGACGAGTGTTTAAAATCAATACGGACGAAGTATTGAGGAAATGAAAAAGAACACGGACGAGTGTTTAAAATCAATACGGATGAAGTATTGAGGAAATGAAAAAGAACACGGACGAGTGTTTAAAATCAATACGGACGAAGTATTGATGCAACGGAAAAGAACACAGACGGGTGTTTAATGCTAACAATCTTGAGGAAATGAATCAAAAGACCACCAAATGACTAAGTCCATCGCTTGGGGTATAAAGTTGGATGATATCTCCTGAATTATAGCTTTTCTCGTTGGGGAACTCCTGGCAAACGAGAACTCAAACCTGGCTTATGCTTCGAATGCATATGTTTGAATTTTTCTATGGCGTAATGCTTCATACGAAATGGAAATGCTACGCTTTTGGGAGGATGTCATGCACAATGCTCATGTAATGCAAAGGATCGCTCCAGAAAAATAAATGTTGAAGACAAAAGCAACTCCACCCAGGATGACAAACTAAATTGTCTCCGAGAATAAAACCTTGCTGAGGAAAGACACACTGAACAACTTTCTTGACCACAACCTCTGCTGGAGATGAAAACTCCAAGAGAACTTCCACTCTGTTGGGGATGAAGAAAAATAACTACTGAAGATGGAACCCAAAGATCTGCTACGGAATACGGTGCCAATAACCATTGGGCTTAAAACCTGCTGAGGATGTCAACCAAATATTGATCAAACCGTTGCGAGGATTACCACCAACTCTGCTTGAGGATACCATTGAGCTTAAATTGCTGCTGAGGAAATAACTTTACCCTCACCCTGCTGGGGATTAGATCAAACCGCTGTCGACAAGACTATACTTCCCGACCGACTGAAGAAAGTAGACACCAAGACTCTGTGGGGACGATAAAATCTTTGTCTGGGGAAGATATTCCACAAGTCTCCTGCTGGAGATACAACAACATCAACCTCTGAATGCTTACTAGGGAATAATAATCCAAACACGACTTTGGCTGGATAAACAAACTTCTGTACTATGGCTAGGGAGAGCAACAATCTACTGAGGATGATGAAATTTCAATGATGGGGAGAATAACTCTACTGGGGAGAAACCTTGCTACCTTGCCTGACCTGCCTTTATGGTCATAAATGGCCCTTTGAACTTTCCACCTGCCCAGACCACCAGGTCTAATGGAAGGAATCATCTCAGAGGATTTTATAGAAGACCGAGTGTTCACACTGCCCCAGGGTCTTCAAACTCTTGGAGAGATTCATCAGATCTCGACATAACCGCCCCCAGACTGCATACTCTATGAAGTAACTTGCCTCAAAAGGATTTTATAGAAGACGTAGCATCCAAAATGCCCCAGTGTCTTCAAACTCTTGGAGAGGTGCTTCTAACTAACCGACTTTTGGAAAGGATGACTTCTTGTACTCTCAAGGTGGCCTGCCTCGAGTCTTGAAGAAACTTTGGCCCTGAATGATCTTAGAGAGATTTGTCATATCGACCTGATTGCCCCATATTAAATGCTTGTGGAGAGATTTATCGAATCTCGACATAATTGCCCCAGTTTGGCTGAACTTTGAAGAAATTTTCTCAACATGAATACCCATGATTGATTGAACTCTGAAAAGACTTTCTCGACTTGAATGCCCTAGCTTGGCTAAATCTTAACATAACTTGCTAGGAAAACTCATGCTCAACATGGTCTTTCATCACCATGACCTTTGATATGACTGTCCTCTGGGGTCTTCAGGCACTTCAACTTGGCAGGATCAAGCTTCTCAACTGATGTTCATCATGTAAGCTTCTTTGATCTCAAACAAATGTATGCAAGCAAAAAATATTTATTCTGAAAATGATTACTCTAATGCAACACACATGTTAATCTCGAAGTCTTTTATTGAAAAGATGTCGGAAGGCCACGTGAGCGAATCACTACTTAGAATACGACATTGATTTTTGAATGCACATGCAATACCAACAAGATCTTTTAGCACCACTCATGGGAGTCAGGAACGCTATCTCATCGGAGTAAGCTCTCGAAATAAACCCTATTTAAATTAGGAATTTTGAGGGTTGTATCGTGGCCTGGTTCACGGTTTTGAGAAAAAAGGATTTAAGGCTCAAAGTTTATCGGTGCCCACCCACTCTTCGTGATGTTCTCCAGTCCTACGTTCAGCTAATCTGACACAAGCGCTCATCTCTCAAAATGTTTTATGATCTTTAAGGAACCCATGCAATTGATGGTTTGAGACCAGATGAGATTTTGGAGCAACAGTCACCCCATTTGTCTGTTGTGTCTGTAGCCACACGACTTTGTTCTTATCGAGGATTTTTCTTTGTAATCCTTTTAGCTTTTCGCTTTCTCATTCTTTTGCTTTTTGTTCCCTATTTTTTTCCAGGACTGACTCTTTTGAGTTTTCAATTTTGAAGGCCAGCGGGATGCCTTAACTTTTGCCTAAGTTGCTTGTTTTCAAGTTTCGACTTAGCGGCTTTTTTTCTTTTCTCTTTTTTTTTTGTTTTTTGAACAAATCGTGTGACACTGGTTTGTCTGACTTATTTAAAAGGGTTGTGACTGCCTCACTCCTTGATCATTGATGGATAACCATTGTGGTCTCACATCTTTTGACCTCTTGATGGTGTGGAATAGAAGGTAATGGATCCTCAGATGCACACTCCTTTCAAAATTTGAACGCTCTGTCAAATTAACTGACACCTACCCTGCCCATAGGTTAAATGTGAGGGTTTTTCATATGAAAGAAACTCCTACTTCAAGGCTCAAAGGGGTTAACGAGGGTCTATCTCCCTTTTATCTCCAATGTTTGGGGATTTGAAACAATGCATGTACATCCTCAACAGGGTTCTATCCAAAAACATACAACCATAGATTTTTGCGTTTTCAAATCATCATCCTCCCTCAAAGAGTTTAAGCAAGAAAGTCAGTATTGCAATGCACATGAACATTTAAGAGTGAAAACAAATGGATTACTTCAAGAAAAACATGCTTATTGTATTATGATTGTCATTCAAAAAACAAACAAGTTTCTACATGCAGACAATGTTTAAACAAACAAGCAAGATACAAATGAAAATGCAGTAAAGAAACAGGAAATTGCCATCGTTGAGGAGACTTGGCTCCATCTAGACTTGTTGATCTTGGGGACTTTCAGCAGTCAGCAGTCTGGATGTTCATTCTATTACTGGGTTGATGCCAGATTCCCACCTTTTTCTGGTGTGAACACAATGGTCTTGGAGTCAAAAAGATCCTGGACCTTGTCTTTACCCTTGTCTCTGAATGACTTACAATCTTCAATTAAATGGACAGGTTCCCCAGAATGGTAATCACAGTAGGCATCGGGATCAATCCCCACAGGATAAGGAGAAATAACCGGAACTAATCGCTTGATTTCCCCCAATGAAAGCTGAACAATTAAGGGAACAACTGGATATGAGGCACATGAACTGTGTCGAACCCCCTTGTTGGTTTCCTATGCTTTTGATGACCTGCATGAGCATTCAGATGATACCGATTCTGATTGATCATCTGATTATCATTACCTGGAGCAAAAAATGGCTGTTGGGAAGATGCCCTTAGAAGTACAGGTTGCGAATGATATTCATGAGTTACCCCTTGAATTCACTTGATGAATGGGAACTAGCCGCTGACAAGAAATTCCAGAAACCGCAAGGTTGTGGAAGAGATCCACAAAGTGCTTCATGGTTTGAAGGAGATTCCAAAGAGATAGGAGGAGTGAGAATTTATGTTACAGAAATGGGCACATGATTGCTTTCCTTTCTTAACACCGCATTCAAGATTTCCATAACTAGACTCATCCGAGTCTTCATCTGATTGACTTCCTCTCTCTATAGTTGTTGACCTTGAGATAATGCCTGCACGTCCACCATAAAATGCCCCATCTGAACTTTCATCTCAGCCAACTCTACAGGGATCTGTTCCATAGCTGAACTCTGATTGTTGGAAGTTGAGTAGTGATGAGAATTCAAGTTGGAAATTCTGAAGGGAAGAGCAAGTCAGAATGAGAAATCTGCTCCGGAGCACCTGTTATGCATATGAGTATGAAAATGCAAATGCAAAATGCCATGTTCGAATATTTCCAAGGAACCATTCTGCTTTGATTCAAGTTTTTCTCACATACGAACCACAAGAAATAGATGGAAATGCTCAACAACGAGTCTCAAAGTTAAGATCCTTGGAAATACGAGAACATGTATGTCAGAATGCATAATGATAATGCAGATGCACACATGGAATCAAAGGTGCCACATAAACTGGACAACTGATGTGTTGAACTAACTAAATAAGTTCATAGGTCTGCTCTGAAGAGAACACCAGAATACCAGAATATCCGAATAACGAGAATACCAGGCTGATAAGTCCACACTGATAGGAAAACCAGAATACCAGGTATATTAAGGGTCAAGGTTACCTGCAAACCTGTAAACATCCCGCCCCTCTCACATGTGGGTTCTAGAAAACAAGAGGTCCTCAGCTTTTGGCACTGAGGTCGAGAAGCAATAATACATTCATCCTTCCGGGTACAGTACTATCGCCAATCGAGGAGTGCCTCCACTGATTCTCTTTCAAAAAGGACATCCTATAGCAAGTTCCCAGCATTGGGTCCTCGGATCAAGAAGTATAATGAGTTTGCCATTTTTGGTCTGCCATTACTACCTCTCGGGAGGAGTGCTGCAACTGAGTCCTTGGGAAAAAGGGTCGCCAGAGTCGAGAGCTCTCTAGATCAACACCCCAAAATGCACAAGACGCGCACGTCAGAATATCTCCCAAGAAAACCTCATTTGGATGTGAATTTCGTGAACACCAAACGTACCAAGACGCTACGTAGGTCCCACTACTTTCCACTCTAGTCCTAGGTGTGTACTCAAGCATGTGTATTGGACTTATCTCTCGTCAATCCAACCCACCCAACAACACAGCAACAGCAGAACAACAAGATAAGAGTAATCAAATGCAATAAAATACAGTAAAAATACAGTAATATACAACAAAATAAAGCACAACAGTAAACACCCAATGAAATAAAACAGACAAGCGCTAGGATTGGCTCGCATAGGGGATGGACCAGCAAGAGGTTAACCTATCCCCAGCAGAGTCGCCAGCTGTCGTATCTGCGAAAAACAACCGGCGAGAAACTAGAACAGAAGAGTCGCCACCGAACGTTATTTATCCCAACGCAGGGAAAGGAAATGATCGAAGAAAACCTAAGAGGGAAAGACATGGTCGTCGCAACCATAGTCTGGGTTCAGGAGTCGGTTACGCGAGGGGAAGGTATTAGCACCCCCATGCATCCATCGTACTCGATGGGATCCACGCTTGTTGTCTAAACAAAGGGTGAGTTATCCTAAAGTCTACGGCTAAACAGAAAACAGGGACGGGGAAGACTAAGACGGACTCACAAGGATTATCGCAATCCAATGCCTACGTATCTTCGTGGACGAACGAAGAATCAGAATCAACGTAGTTCGACAGACTACGCAAAAGGGGGAAAGGTTTCTCGCTGAGATATCGCATCTCATGCCTACGTATCCTCAATAGGATGAGAGAGAGGAAATCAGAGTAGTCGTAGTTTGACCTAACAAGGTCGGTAAGTGTTTTTTACGTGAGTGACGAGCTCTCTTCTGAAAACGGTTTGAAACTCAACAATCCCGAAGGATAAAAAGCTTTGAATTTGTTTTCGTGTTTTTTAGACAGAAGTGGATTGAAGTTAGTTTGTAACTTGCATTGTACCGAAGTCTATGACGTAGGAACCAATGCATAACAAATCATCCCAAGATGGGACGTCCACCAAACACTCTAGAAAAATGAGAGGAAACCCCTCATTCCTCATTCCCCACATACAAGGAACATGCGCAATACACATTACCTTTATTAAGTGTTTTAGAGTTGTTGTGAGATGAGAAGAGAAGACTCAAGTCGAAAAGAAAACGCTACGGGAATTCTATCCTAGTGTTGTCATGCAAAGATGGCCCTAATGTTGAGGTAAGAGGAGAAAATTCTACCTAATGTTAGCATGCATGGTTCGAATCCTAATGTCTACCCTACCCCAATCTTAATCAAAGATTACGTTGGACTAGGAAACCTTAAGGGTGCATACAAAAACAAAGCAAAAACCCAAGAAATAAAACTAAAAACAACGGCTACAATAGCGCTCCAGCACCTGCACAACGTTAAAACACAGCAGAAACTTCAAACAGTATTTAACAGCTCAAGTTTCCAGCACAAAATAAGTGTAAAAGACAGTAGAAAGCAATGGTATACAATTGACAACACATAAACAATTCAGAACAGTAGCTGTAAAAAGCAGGGCAGCATGCAAAACATATAAACAAATACCCAATCAATGCTCCAAGCAAGCAACAATTGCACACAAGCATACATATCTAGACAATTTGAGCATATGAATTGTAAGTATCAAGAATGAACAATAATGATCATGTTAACAATTCAAGAACAAATACTCAACAAAGTTGCACAACTCAAACATTGATCAAAACATCATGCACAATCAACCACGGAAACAAACAACAATCACGGACACATGTCCAGCAAGTTGAGCATTAATCAAGAATTAACATGATTCAAATGTGTGTGTATCATGTTTATCGCATCAAGTAATCAACAACGCAAACATAAACATTCATCGATGAAAACCAAGAATCACGTGTCGAAGAATCGTGTTCATGCAATGGTGTGAGGTGAAACAGCTCAAGAATAATCCACAAATCATCAACATATTAATCCATGAAGTTTAGACATGCAAAGGATCTCAAACAAACAAGAAAATGCAAGAAAATCACATTCTGAAGCAGTGGTAACCGGTTATCACATATGCTGTAACCGGTTAATCAGTTCAAAATAGCCAAAAAGTATGCAGAAAACAACAGGGTAACCGGTTAGCAGATATACTGTAACCGGTTACTCTGCAACAGAATTAAAAAAAATAGTGTCCAAAATCACTTTTCAGCAGCTTATCACTTCTCCAAACATCCAAAGGATCATGCAATCAATTAATCACGTAATTCACATCAAATATCAGTAATCAAACACCAATTAGATCCAATAATCATCAACATTAAGAATCAAATTCAAACAAAAAGGATCCAAATCAACAACAACCAAAGATCTACATTGAATAAGTTGTAAATAAGCTAAATCAAGTATAGATCTAAGGAAAACCAACTTACAAAGTTGAGAATTGCTTTGGTGATTGTTGCAAACGAAAATTGATGAATCCAAGCAAGAAATCCAAGATCTATGCAAAAAACTTCAAGATCCTAGCAAGAAACTTCAAGATCCAAACAATGTGATGATTTTGCTTCAAGCTTTCTCCAAAATCAGTTCCAAAAGCTCAAATCCAAGAGTAAAACAGTAGCAAATTCAAGATTCTTTCAAGAATTAGTGAATGGATGAAGGTTTAGTTCCAAGATCAATAAATTTCAATGCAAAATTTGTTGAACTTTGATGAAGGAACTTTGAGTGAGGGTTTTGAAATGAGAGAAAAGTTGAGAGAAAATGGAGTGAGATGTATAGAAAATTCAGAAAATGGACCAAAGTTATGTGAGGTTTGGAATGAATTAATTTAAATAGAAGCTAGGTTAGGAATTCAAATGTGGTTTGGAGTGTGGGTTAATGAGTGGAATGGATATGAGGAATGGAATTTGAAAAAAAAGAATGGGGAATTAGAGTGGAAAATGTTGGAAGAAATTTGAACTTTGGGTGGAAAATGATGAAAATAAATCAATTCTAGATCCTTCCCACACATGCACAAGCCAAACACATGATCGCAAATGATGAAAACGCAATTTTTTCAAACTGTGCCCAGAGTAACCGGTTACAACATATATGCTAACCGGTTACTTAGTTCAAGAAACCTGGAAATGCGCAGAAAAACAAAGGAGTAACCGGTTATCAGATATGCTGTAACCAGTTACTCAGCTCAAATTTTGAATTTTGGCGCCTTTTGGAGGAAAACTTGGAAAAGTGACCCCTGACAGCTGTTTCGAACTCCGTTAAGCCTCCGAAACTCAAAACTTGATATTGCTACTGAGTAACACCTGAAATGAAACACAAATTCTTGCTGACACCTCAGAATATCCTGCATAATTAATAATGTCTGATACCGAATCACTTGATAAAAAATGACTGCCAGAGCTTCTGATTATCAAAACGTCTAATGAGCAAAATAAAAAGCTCAAAAGACCTTGAAAGCTATTTGCTTGCCTCTGAATACTGCTGAAAATCATACTGGAACTTATAACGCCATGAGCTGCTGGAAAATACCTTGATCTCATGCCCAAAAGAAACATGCCAATGCAAAATGACGACGCGAATGAAATGAAACCTAAGTCAGTTAGAGTTAGAAACAAGGGGGCAAATTTTGAGGTGTTACAATCGTCCCTGGGGCATGCATATTAACTATATCCCGAAAGGATATATTCCGGCCATCACGGAAGATCCAAAAACTGCAGCAGGAACCGTTGGGCCTGAAGGTTACAAACTTCGGGAAAGCGATGATGCAAGGGGTATGACAGCAACTCCTGAAGGTTACAAACTTCGGGAGAGGGAAGCACCAAGAGTCGCTGCCGTAATGACTATACCACCGCCCATAATACACACTGTCCCGGGAGGATAGATTCCACAGATACCGTCTGGTGGAAACGAAAGTATGGACGACAGAATGAGGGAATTCCAGGAGCAATTCCTGGCGATGCAGAAGGAACTGCAAGCTATTCGCGTCTAGGATCTATTTGGAAAGGACGCCTCAGACCTTTGTTTGGTCCCCAATGTGAAAATTCCGCACAAGTTCAAGGTGCCAGAATTTGAAAAGTACAAGGGTAACTCTTGCCCTCAAAGTCATTTGGTGATGTACGCTCGGAGGATGTCAACTCAGATAGAGAACCAACAACTACTGATCCACTATTTCCAAGATAGTTTAACCGGTGCCGCACTCAAATGGTACATGAGTTTAAATCGCACTAAGATCATCACTTTCCGAGATCTTGGCGCTGCCTTTGTTCAACAATACAAGTACAACCTGGACATGGCACCGGACATAGATCAACTTAGAGCCATGTCGCAGAAAGACAAAGAAACGTTTAAGAAATATGCTCAGAGATGGTGTGAAATTGCCGCCCATATTTTTCCACCTCTTGAGGAAAAATAGATGACAAAGATCTTCTAGAAAACCTTGAGCTCCTTTTACTACGACAAAATGGTCGCCAGTGCGCCCAGTGACTTTACTGAGATGGTAGGCATGGGAGTTCGTCTGGAAGAAGCAGTCCGAGAAGGACGTTTAATAAAAGACGCTGGACCATCAAGCAGTACCAAAAGATACGGTAGTGCTCTCCCTAAGAAAAAAGAGCAAGATATTGGTAATATCTCTCTCGGAAAGCAAAGGCGATGGTACCAACCAGTAGCAGCTGTAACTCCTGCTATCAACCCTGCGCCTGCTCCAACATACCAACCTCAGGTTGCTTAGAGCCAACCGAATCAACAACAATATCAGTAAAGGACACAACAACCTCTTCAGCAGGCTCATCCTCAATACAACAACAATCGTACAACGTGACCACCAGGGTTCGACCCTATACCAATGTTGTACGCAGAACTGTTTCCATTACTACTGGTTAAAGGGCACATCCAAACCAGGTCTCCTCTTACAGTATCAAAAAATCTTCCTTTTTAGTTCAAAGCGGATCAGACTTGCCCTTACCATCAAGGGGGACCAGGGCATAACATAGAAAGCTATCTCAGCTTCAAATCCGATGTGCAGAAGCTTGTCAGGAGTGGGGTCTCATCCTTCAAGGATACAAATCCGAATGTTCAGACGAACCCGTTACCTCAACACGAGAAGGTTGTGGTAAATTTGATAGAAGGAGAGTTTAAGCACAACTATCAAATTCATGATGTACTCTTATTGCGAACCAACCTGGTCAAGATGCATCACAAACAGAGTGGATATGGTCATGTACCGTCTCATAACTATCACCAGTGTGATACCTGCTCTAAGGACGATCAAGGGTGTTCTGTGGTGCAGTTAGCTCTACAAGAACAGATGGATCTCGGATGGATCCAAGATCACCGAATTTGTGAAGTCAACATGACTTATACGAATTCCAACATCATTCAAAACCACGACATCCGTACGATGATGTCAACTTGGTGGCAATGCACTCAAGGAAAAGCCAACATCATAACCTGCCATGGCACGATTACGATTTCTGTCTGGTCTGCTCGGTAAATAATCAGGGATGCTCTTTTGTTCAAGAGGCCCTCCAGTGTCAGATGGATCTTGGATGGATTCAGGATTACCACGATAGAAGTCATTATAAAGTGAATATGATTCAAATCTTTGATATTCGCTTGATGAATACCAGCTTGGTGGAGTTACACGCTACACAAGTCCAGCTCGATTTTCTGACTTCGCATGATTATCAGAACTGCAAAGTGTGTCGTGAGAGTGACCAAGGATGTGCACTCGTTCAAAGGACACTGCAACACTTGTTGAACCAGTGGTGGCTTCCGATCTATCTAGATGGAGACAGATAATAAGTCATCATGATTAACAGGAACCCTACTAGGCATCAAAGTCAGGATGTTCGATCAATGGAAACAGATCTAGTAAGGTTACACTGCATACAGAGTGAACGTGGCCAGGTGCCACCACACAACTATGAGGGCTGTAGAGTTTGCTCTGAGAATAATCAAGGATGCTACCTCGTGCGAGCAACCCTTCAAGGTCAGTTGGACCATAAGGAGACTCAACCATGGTCAAACTCTGGTTCAATGTTAGACTATTATCCTAATCAAGGAAAAGATGTTGTCTTGATCCCTAAGCGAGAAATGGACAAAGATGTGTGTGCCATAATCCCTTTACTCCATGAATCAAGAGTTCCTCTGGATGGTGGAAGGATTCTCAACCTCGAACCAATTGAGGTCGGCTATGATGGTCAGAAAAATCAAAAGGCTCCCGTAGTTATCTATCTGCCGGGACCAGTACCGTACAAATCCAATAAGGTTATCCATTACAAGTACGGTGCAACAATAATTGAAAATGGAAAAGAAGTTCCATTACCCTCCGTCGTGAATATTGCCGACATCAGTCGAGTAACACGGAGCGGTCAAATCTTCAACTGAGGAGTTGGAGAACCTACCAGAGACAAGGAACCTCAAACAGAAGTTCCTAATTAACCAGTCGATCAGTCCAGTGATCCCGACCTTTCAAAGAGCAATGATGAGATGATGAAGCTCATCCAAAAGAGTGAATATAGCATTGTTGATCAGCTGTTGCAAACTCCTTCAAAAATCTTAGTGTTATCTCTTTTACTCAGTTCCGAAGCCCACCGAGAGGCTCTACAGAAAGTCTTAGAGCAAGCCTTTATGGAACAAGATGTAATAATAAGACAATTCGATAACATCATCTCCAACATCACTTCCTGCAACAACTTGGGATTCAGTGATGAGGAACTGCCGGAAGAGGGCCAAAATCATAATATGGCACTCAATATTACAGTCAACTGCCAGGACGATGCTTTAGCCAGCATACTGGTAGACACCGGATCAGCTCTAAACGTGATGCCAAAGTCCACTCTAATGCATCTATCATTCAAAGGATCTCCGATGAGAGGCAGTGAGGTCATCGTCAAAGCATTTGACGGATCCTAAAAAATAGTTATCGGCAAAGTTGACCTTCCCATAACTATCGGTCCTCACACGTTCCAAGTCACTTTCCAGGTCATGGACATCCGGACAGCATACAACTGTTTGTTAGGAAGACCTTGGATACACGAGGCTGCGGCAGTCACTTCGACGCTTCACCCGAAACTGAAGTTTGTCAAGGATGACCAACTAGTCACAGTCAGCGGAGAGCAAGCCTTGATCGTGAGTAACTTATTGTCATCCACTTATGTGGAACCAGAGGAGGTTATTGGAACCCAGTTCCAAGCACTTTCGGTGAGCAATGAGAATCAATCAGAAAAGGGAACATCGATTTCCTCGGACAAAGATGCTCTCGAAGTGATCAAAAGTAACAAGGCAAAAGGATGGGGACAGCTCGTCATTCCTACTGATAACAAAACAAAGAAAGGTCTTGGTTTTTCTTCCAACTGTACCCGGACTGCTATTAATGATGAGAGTCTTCATGCCATTCAGAACTTCTTCCATAGTGGAGGTTTCCTTCACCCAATGTCTCAAGAAGTACATACCATCAACGAGGGTGACTCCTCTAATACAGATGAGGAATAGAAGTCATATCTTAACGAGGACGGTTATATGTCTCAAGGAGAGGTACCTATGCCATTTTGCTACCCCGCACAGAGTCCGAGGTATATACCAAGGTCAGACGTCAAGATGATATACGGAGATTGTGATTCGGAAGGATGCCATGCTCCACCAAATTCATTAGAGGAAGACACGTTGATAAAAAACAAATTTGACCACGATTATTATGGCCCAATGGATGGCCTACCTATCTGGAAGTCGTACCCAGGAGACTTGGGGCAAAAGAGTCAGCCGAACGATGCATATCAGCTGAGCATCATTGAAAAGAATACATGCATCCCCACCGAATCATGGGATCATTACTCAGGGCATTCAGAAAATATCCAGTACGACGATGAATTTGCAATGATTGCAGGACAAGAGTTCCTTAATTATGCTTTTCCCGATGTCAACGTCATCGAAAGGGATGACTCCTCCAGTTTCAAAGAAGTGTGGGACACCTTAGGATAACCAAGTGGCAAATTCGACTTCTTAGTCAAGTACACTGCTCTCGAGAGCTCTCGTATCAGGCTCGAAGACATCCAGCCAATTGGATGGGAAGATACCCCTGAGAGTGCAAACACTGTGCAAGATACAGCTGAAGAATCTTCCTACGACAACTTTGCCTGGGAGACAGATTCCAATGATCCGACTCTACCAGAAATCAGCGTTATTTCTGAGGACAAGCCAAGAAAGAAGGTACCAGACTTTGTGATTCACCAGAGAGTTTGCCGTCAATGGGTTGTTGTCAACGTTCCGAAAGTTATTCATAAGTCTAAGTAATTGCCGTCTTTATCTTAGCCTTTCACCTTGCCCAGGTGAAACGGATGTTTTGATAGGGCTTACTTTCTATAAATGTACCTCTTTGCTTCGTCCAAAGCGACAGAGTTTTGTTTTATAGGGCTGTAGTTTTAAGAATCGACAAAATCATAAATAAAATAACGTCGTTATGTAATTTCCGTATTTATTGCTGTTTTCTCTTTTCGCTTTTTCAGAAAATGGTAATCCTAAAAAACAACTCAAACAATAAAAACAAGCATGTTTCAAAAATTACATTGCACACACTCTTGCATTCTCTCTATCTCTTCTAAAAAAAATCATCACGTCATGCAGATTGCTTGTTTTAAACCCCATTGAAACATACGATCTAATGCCTTCTCCCAACTTTGAATTCTCGGTATTTGAGGCTGAAGAAGAAAACGACGAAGAAATTCCAGAAGAGATCTCCCGATTAATCAGACAAGAGGAAAGGTCCATTGAACCTCACAAAGAGCCATTGGAAACGGTTAACTTGGGTTCAGAAAAAGAGAGAAAAGAAGTCAAGATTGGGGCACTGCTCAGTTCGATTGTCAAAGAAGGTTTGATAAAGCTTCTCAAAAAGTTTCCAAATGTGTTCGCTTGGTCCTATCAGGACATGCCAGGGTTGGATACCAGCATCGTGGAACATCATCTACCGCTAAGATCAGAATGTCCGCCAGTAAAACAAAGGTTGAGGCGGACTCATCCAGACATGGCCATCAAAATAAAAGAAGAAGTACAGAAACAGATTGACGCGTGTTTCCTCGCCACATCAGAATATCCTCAATGGCTAGCCAACATAGTACCAGTTCCAAAAAAGGATGGAAAAGTTAGAATGTGTGTAGACTACAGGGATCTGAACAAAGCAAGTCCAAAGGACGACTTTCCCTTACCGCACATTGACATGCTGGTTGACAGTACAACAAAGTTCAAAGTATTCTTCTTCATGGATGGATTCTTGAGCTGTAATCAAATCAAAATGGCACTGGAAGACATGGAGAAAACTTCGTTCATCACCCCATGGGGCACCTTTTGTCACAAGGTAATGCCATTCGGTTTGAAGAATGTTGGGGTAACCTATCAAAGGGCCATGACTACTTTATTTCATGACATGATACACAAAGAAATCGAAGTGTATGTCGATGATATAATTGCCAAATTTAAGACAGAAGAGGAGCATGTGACCCACCTGTTAAAATAGTTCGAGCGGTTGAGAATGTACAACCTCCGCTTGAATCCCAATAAGTGCATATTTGGTGTCCGCTCAGGAAAACTTTTAGGGTTCATCGTCAGCCAGAAAGGAATTGAGGTTGATCCTGACAAGGTCAAGGCCATTCAAGAAATGCCTTCTCCAAAGATTGAAAAACAAGTCAGGGGATTCTTGGGACGTTTGAATTACATTTCCAGATTCATATTCCTCATGATCGCGACATGTGCGCCAATCTTTAAATTACTCAAAAAGAATCAGGACTGCGTTTGGACAGAAGATTGTCAAATCTCCTTCGACAGTATCAAGGAATATTTGTTAAATCCACCGATTCTATCACCTCCAGTGGAAGGAAGACACTGATCATATACCTAATAGTCTTGGAAGACTCCATGGGTTGTGTACTTGGCCAACAAGATGAAACCAAAAGGAAAGTGTCTGCCATTTACTATTTAAGTAAAAAATTCACTGATTGTGAAACTCGATACACTATGCTTGAGAAAACTTGTTGTGCTTTGGCTTGGGCAGCCAAATGTCTTCGTCAGTATATGATTTGTCACACTACTTGGTTAATCTTCGAAATGGATCCAATCAAGTATGTCTTTAAAAAACCTGTTCTCACGGGAAGGATAACCCGTTGGCAGATGTTGCTATCAGAATACGACATTGAGTACCATGCTCAGTAGGCCATCAAAGGAAGTATTTTATCCGACCATTTGGATCATCAACCAAATGACGATCAAGAATCAATCGGGTTTAACTTCCCAGACGAAGATTCCATGTATTTAAAAATGAAAGTTTGCGATGAACCACTACCCAGTGACGGGCCAGAACCAGGTTCCCAATGGGGACTAATCTTTGACGGAGCTGTCGATCATTATGGAAACGAAATTGGGGCAATCATTATAACACCTCAGGGTACCCACATTCCTTTCACTGCCAGATTGACACTCAAGTGTACAAATAACGAGGCCGAATACGAAGCTTGTATCATGGGTATCGAAGAAGCGAATGACTTAAGGATTAAGAACTTGGATGTATATGGCGACTCAACCCTGGTTATCAATCAGATCAAAGGAGATTGGAACACATACCAATCAGGGCTGATTCCTTACAAAGATTACGCGAGAAGGTTGTTACCGTTCTTCGACAGAATCGAGTTTCATCACATCCCTCGTGAAGAGAATCACATAGCTGATGCATCAGCCACTCTCTCTTCCATGATTAGTGTAGGTCAATGGAATGACATACCTAAGATTGACATAATGCGCCTTGAACGGCCCGCTTATATCTTCACGGTTGAAGCAGTCATAGAAGACAAACCTTGGTATCATGATATCAAATGCTTCCTTCAGAAACAAGAATACCCACCTGGGGCCTTAAGAAAAGACAAAAAAACCCTCCGAAGGCTGGCTGGAAACTTCTTCCTGAGCGGTGGTACACTCTACAAAAGAAACTTCGACATGGTCTTTCTTCGATGCGTAGATAGACCAGAAGCAAACATGCTGATAAAAGAAATTCACGAAGGATCCTTTGACACTCATGCCAATGGACACACAATGGCGAGAAAAATTCTAAGAGCAGGATACTATTGGTTGACCATGGAATCCGATTGCTATAAGTATATGAGAAGGTGTCACAAGTGTCAGATATACGCTGACAAAATCCATGTACCTCCAACGCATCTCAAAGTCCTTTCTTCCCCATGGCCTTTTTCCATATGTGGAATCGACATGATTGGTATGATTGAACCCAAGGCTTCAAACGGACATCGGTTCATCCTGGTAGCCATTGACTACTTCACCAAGTGGGTCGAAGCAGCGTCATACGCCAATGTAACCCGACAAGTCGTGGTCCGTTTTATCAAAAACAGTCTCATATGCCATTATGGTGTTCCGAGCCAGATCATTATTGACAATGGATCCAACTTGAACAATAAGATGATGAAAGAGTTGTGTGATGAGTTCAAAATAGAACACCATAACTCATCTCCCTACCGACCCAAGATGAACAGAGTGGTAGAAGCGGCTAACAAGAACATTAAGAAGATTGTTCAGAAGATGGTTGTAACCTACAAAGACTAACACGAGATGCTACCCTTTGCTCTTCACGATTATCGCACAACTGTCTGCACTTCAATAGGGGCAACCCCTTTTTCTCTAGTATATGGCATGGAAGCAGTCCTTCTCGGAGAAGTCGAGATCCCATCAATTCAGGTATTGATGGAAGCTAAGTTAACAGAAGTTGAATGGTGTCAAAGTCGACACGATGAACTGAATCTGATAGAAGAAAAGCGAATAACGACTCCATGCCATGGTCAGTTGTATCAACAAAGAATGAAGAAGGCGTTTGACAAAAGGGTACGACCTCGCGTCTTCAGAAAAGGAGACCTCGTGCTCAAGAAGATACAATCTTTTCTCACTGATTCCCGGGGAAAATGGACTCCGAATTATGACGGCCCCTATGTGGTCAAGAAAGCTTTCTCAAGCGGCGCATTGAGATTCGCAACCATGGACGGAGAGGAATTTGCCTACCCCACAAATGTTGACGTAGTCAAGAAATACTTCGCCTAAATAAAAAAAAACGTTTCGGTGGATTGAAAACCCGAAAGGGCGGTCCAGGTAAAAATTAGAGAAATAAGCAAAAATCATCCCGATGGATTGAAAATCTCAAAAGACAATCTAGGCAAAAATTAGGGATTAATGGCAAGTAACTACGTCTGACAAGGTTAAATCCCTCAGCAGTAATGCAATCCATCAGGAAAACTCCAGTCAAAGTCATCTTCGACGGAAGTTCAGGATGTCCAGAATTTAAAGTTGGTAGAAGGATAGTGGTCGTTATGTTTCAATGTAGCCCTTTTCCCGTAAATTACCATTTTCTAACTTCGTAAATACTCAATGGAATCACGCGCTTGGCTGATTTCCATCCTATCAATAAAATCTGAGCCCTAGTGCTTTTGTTTACAATTCTTATTTGTTTTAGCTTTACAGAACGACATTTTAACATGATTAACGATTCTTGAAATATAACAAAAATGAATTTACTTGTCAAATTTTTTTTTAAATAAAGATGGCAATTTCTTTTGATTGTTGAACATCGAAAGAACATTGATCGCTTCTCCAAAGGCGATTAAGCTTAAAAAAGCATAATCGAAGTACTCCTTCTAGGCCAGTGCGCCTGAATGAAGGATCAGCTGTGTCAGATGCAAATATTTCATACGACACCCCCAGCCGAGTTCTTATCTCCTAAGCCCGACCAACGTTGTTCCCCACAGCGACTATCCCTCCTAAGCAAGGCATAATTGCTATCTTGAACAAATGATTTTCTTCGTCCCCTGCAGTGGCTGAGTATCTAGTCGTGTTCATCTATTCGTTTGTATGTCGCGTTAGTTTTGTCAGCATAAACATACATACACCATGCATAATTGATTCACATGCATATTCATATTGCATCACTATCACTCTGGTCAGTCTTATCCCCAAGTGATAAAAGTCCTCTTATCAATCGAGTTGTCAATTCTTTCCTCGTCAGGAAGCGAATCATCTAAACAATCTCTCCTCCAGTTTATTTCTGGAATGGGGACGATCCTCGACCACTTTGATAACTTGAACCTCTGAAAAGCAAGAAAACTTTCGACAAATGTCACTCTTCGCCATTGAAGATGATACCTTCGCTTTCCCGGATTAATGAAAATCCCCAGAGAAGGCCCCTTTATCAAAGATTCGGCAATACAGCAGTTTTCTCTGGAGAATTTGCTGACGAAAAGGTCATCAGCACCTCAAAATTGGATTACAACAAATGGCGTTTTTCCGAGAAGATCTCGAGGAAAAGTATGATGTAATATCCCCAAGTGGGAAACAGTCTCTCAAGAGACTCGTATTCCCTAGTAGAGTCAATAAATGGCGTCTCTAACAGAGAAGTTTGTACACCTCTACAGCTCAGATGAATGGGTTTCCCCAGCAAGTCTGACATCAAAACTTTTTTCCATCAAATGGCGTCTCCCCAGGAAAATTCGGCGAGAAGTTTGAGGAAAAACGCTAACAAATAGTGTACCTTGTCAAGAAAGTTTATTGACAAAAGAAACTGAGACCAGTTCCTTGGCTGAAGACCAGGATTGAGGGGAAGTTTATATCAGAAACTGATACCAGTTCTGTGGATGAAGACCCGGATCGAGGCGGAGTCTATATCAGAAACTGAGACCAATTCCGTGGATGAAGACCCGGATCGAGGGGAAGTTTATATCAGAAACTGAGACCAGTTCCATGGTTGAAGACCAGGATCGATGGGAAGTTTTCACCTTTTCTAAAAGCATCATTGCTTAGCAAAAAGAAGATGAATGAGCAAACAGCCGTTCATAACCACCATCAAAATTTTGGGTATTCCGATATTTAATCCTCTTGTACCCCGAATGGCCGAATACCTTCGCCATTCACACTTTTGGGTCCAAGAAGATTAAATAGGGGCATCTGTCATACCCCAAATTTTAACCACCAAGATTTCCCATCATTGTGCAAGACATCATCACAATATGGATATACCTTCATACCTCATCAATCTCCTTAAGGATTGTTGAGCATTCATCGCAAACAAGAATTAGGACCACAATTAAGAATTGATCCAAGAAGCTTGATCTATAAGTTTCAATTTCATCAGGACCACAATTAGGGTTTCGAGGGAAAGTCAAATGTACCTTTAACTTTTAACTAAGACATGCTCCCAAACCTTGGGACATGATTCAATACACCCTATAACACCTATGGAATGTATCCATTAGGTTTGATTTAGGTCAAGGACTTGATTTCACCAAGGATCGCACAGTTTGAATTTCATCCGATAAAAAGTCAACTGTGCACAAAATCAAGTTTGACTTTTTGGAATTTTTCACAATTATGGTTCTTTGACCTTAAAACAATGTTAATATGTGATTGGAGTCATCATTCATCAAGAAAAATAAAAAAATGTGAGTTAACTTGTAAAAGGGGTAACCATAAAAAACTTAAAATTTTTCTAAGTTATGGAACAAAGTGGCTAGGGTACCAACTTCCAAGGACCATAGCTTGAGATCCAAGCAACCATTTTTGATGGTTCAAAGCTGGATTTTTAGCTCTCATGGCATAATTTAAAAGTGTCAACTACATCTCATTCCAATTCTTCATGGATTTTAAGTTATGGAGTGATCAAAATGGCTGAAAACATGAAAATGACATTTTTCCAACACTTAGTGAAGTTTTCACTAAGTCAAAATCTGCCTTACTTTTTCCAAAATGTAGGGGCAGTTTTCACCTTGATCCAAGTCAAACCAGGTCTAGGGGTGGACATCAAAGTTAAAGTATGCCATAAGGGCTTTTCAACAAGTACCAGATCATCTCCAAATTCAATTTGAGCAGGGAGATACATCCCTTGAAACATGGCATCATGAACTGATTCTTTTCAAGGCAGATTTGGCAGATTTTGTGCATTTTGCTTGATTTGTCCAAATTTGATAAATCTAAGCCTTGTCATCAATTTGGACACATCTGAGGATCAAATCCAAGGGGGATGATCTGATCTCCAAGCCTCCAAAGTCCATGAATCTACAAGTAGCCATGCCAAACCTAAAAGAGCTAAAAAGGTGCTAAGACTCCAATTTTGTTGCAATACATTTAATGGATACACCAAGGTGGCATGGACTGATACATTCCTAACTGAATGAGTCAAGGATAAGCTCTGAATCAAAGAACCATAGGCCTGTGCCCTAACCTCTAGTCAATGGCTAGAGGAGACTTGAGATTCCTTTTGCATAACATTGCCCAAGGGCCTGCTGCAGCCACCATTCACTATTGCTTGCAAAACAAACTTGCTCTACTATAAATAGAGCTCATTTGTGCTCAGTTTAAGTACACCAAAGCAACCAAACTGATGCTTTCCTCAAAATCCCTCTCTTTAGGCCAAAATGCCTTCTTATGCAAGGTATCTCAGAGTTTTTGAGTTAGAGAGCAATTCCATCATAACTCATGATCCAAACACATCTAATATATCATATCTAAGCTGTCCAAACTCTCATATGTGACCTGTAACACCAAAATCATAAAGTCCCCTCTCAAAACCTCAAAATTGGACCTTTTTTTGCATTTTTCAAGCCATGTCTTGATTCAGTCACTTTAAAAACCAGATAAAACCTCAAACACACTCCAAATATCATCCCTGAACTGTCCCAAATGGTTCCCCACATCTGGAACACTATTTGAGAGAGTTGCCATATTGGTCACTTTTGCCCCGTTTGCAAGAAAGAGCTCAAACTTATTCCTGAGGATTCCGACTGGTTATAACCATCCTAAAAGCTTCTAAGGGGTCAATTGAGAGTGTCTAAAGCATCAAATCACTTCTGGCACAAGAAACTTGGCAGATTGCATAAGAAGCTCTAAGAGGTAAGTGCATCATCACTTGAACTTTCTAAATTATGCATTGTTTTGTAGTCCACTGATCATAAACCTCTCATGCATGTTATATATGTTGTGTTTGAACCAATTCTCCATGTAATCCTTGCCTGTACCATGTGTTAGTATAGAAAATGCAATTATAGGCCTATTTCAAAAACACTATCAAGTTTTTAAATAGGGACCTCATCTGAAAAACCCAAGGGCACCATTGGATTCTTTGTGAAATTCTAGGCAGGATAGACCTAAATTTTGTCCCAATCCATGGAGAAATGAGAAAGTTATAGCCTTTACGTTTTTGGTCCAAAACCTTGCCTTGGCCAGGCCTAAAACAAGGCATGCCTTATGTATTTCTAGGGTGGCTTTGATACACGGATGTATCACCTCCCCAGTGGTAGAAGGCGCGCACTGCAACCTAGAGGTCTGGGGTTCGAATCCCCCTCGCCCAGACCCCTTTTTTAGCCCTTTCTCCATTTTTTTAAATATTTGTCGTATTATTTTAAATGATTTGGAAAATTAATTTCTCTCTCACTTTTAATTATTTTTGCTTGGTTCTTTTTGAAAAAAATCACAAAAATGTTAAAATATTTTATTCCACAAAAAATCCAATTTATATTATTTATTTAATATAATTATAATTTTTGTAATTAATTTCATTTTAATTGTTTCTAAACATTTTTTTAAATAGAATTCTCACTTTGATCTTTCAAAATTAATTGGATTTTAAGCTTTCATATGATTAAACTTGATTTTCCAAAATATTTTCCAAAGTGTACAACTTGTTTTTGAATATAATTGATATTTTATCCTTTATTATTTAAATTACCTTTGAAAAATGCCATGTTAATTCAAAAATTAGGGTTTCTTCCCGATTTCTAATTTTCAAACACTCTTTGGGCCTCTTGAGAGAGTGTAAGACCCAACCCCTTTGTAAATAAATAATCTTTGGGCCTCCTACGTTGTATAAGCCCCATTGTATTTTCAAAACCCCGACACGGTCGTCGCCTTTTAAAACAAAATCATTTGGGCCTCCCCTCGTGTTGTAAGTCCCATCTCTCTTTTCTAAAACATCTTTGGGCCTCTCCTTGAGTTGTAAAACCCATCCCTTTGTACATAAAACCTCTCTGGGCCTCAGTCGTTGTATAAGTCCCGATACTATATTCAAAACAATAGTGCAATCACTGTTAAACCTTGGGCTTCTCTTTGAATATAAGCCCCAACAATATTTTCAAAACAAATCCCCTGTTGATTTAGATTCAATATACAGTTGCTATCAAAACTTTCTTTAATTTCTTTGAACAACTAACCCTATAGCATGGAAGCTCGCTCACTTGTAAGTTTTAACAGCTTTCATTTACTCGCTTTCATACATATATAACTGTATTGTGGGAAGCTGCGCACGGTTAGTCTTCTTTCACACTCTTTTAAATACTTGTCATATATCAACTGTATATATACTAGTATAGTTATTTAGAGTTTTCCCCGACAACTAGGTCTAGAACTAAGTAAAGCCATGTTGGTCACTCTTAAATACAGACAAAACTAGATCCCTATAGGATTTCCAGATACAGTCTTGCCTTCTCTTGGGCTTAAACAATATGGAACAAAGAGAAAGGCAGTATTCCTCGTGAACCTTTTCTCAGGCTGTCACTTTAGAAATTGTCAAAGAAATTCTACTCCCCAGAGTTGATCTATTCTCGGTGAATAGCATCTCTCGAGTTTCTTCAAACCTCAGAACTTTCACTAAATGATCTATTCTCGGTGAATAGCATTTCTTGAACTTTTCTTGGTTTGGGACCCACATGGTTCCTAAAAGCATCCCCGCCTCCTCTTGGGGTTTGTACAAGGACCCTCCGGCTTCTTAGAAGTTCTCGTGCCTTCTCTTAGGCTTAATACAAGGACCCTGACAACCTCTTAAAGGTATAAGAGAGAACTTAGTCATCCTTTGCTAGAGCAGTTTTTCCAGTGTCAAACCTCAGACCAATTTAGGGTTGATTCTCATCCCTTAAAACACTCGCCTCCTCTTGGGCATCATACAAAAGATAAAACTCTTCCACACTAGTAGACTCAGACAGTCTAATCCCCTTGAGTCTCAAAGACATTCTCAAGTTCCCTACAAACATAGGAAGAAACCCCGGTCATTTTTGATCAATCTCCAGCAGAGTTGAAACCCAGTTTCTCTCCTGGAAATTCCCAACCAGGGTTAGGTTATCATCAGTATAACACTATCCCAAATCAGAACCTCAAGATTCCTGATACCTCAACTCTTCTATAATCCTCAACAAGAATTGATTCCCCATTTGGACCTACCTCGGGATCTCAATGATCCCCGGCAGAAGATAACCTCCTCTTAGGCTTTGTATAACGACCTTCCTCAGCATAGATAACCTCCTATTGGGCTTTGTCCAATGATTCTCCCCAGCAGAGTTAACCTTTTCAGACTCTCTTGTTGAGTCAATCAACTTTCAGACTCTCTTGTTGAGTCGATCACCTTTTCAGACTCTCTTGTTGAGTCTATCACTGTTCAGACTCTCTCATTGAGTCAACTCACCTGTTCAGACTCTCTTGTTGAGTCAACCTCTTTTAGCCTCAATCTTGGGCTTTGTACAAGACAGATAAAAATACTCTGTTGTTGAGTCAATCTTTTTCCAGCCCCATCTTAGGCTTTGTATAAAGCTTTCCCCTAGCAAAAGTCAGCCTCCTCTTAGGCTTTGTATAATGATTTCTCCAGCTTGTTCAGCCATAATCCTGGGCTTTGTACAGGAGAGATAAAAATACTCTCTTATTGAGTCAAACCCTTTTAGCCTTAATCTTGGGCTTTGTACAAGACATAAATCTCCATAACCTTCTCTTAAGCTTGGGACAAATATCTTCCCCAGTAAAGTCAATTCCCCCTAGCCTTCTTTAGGCTTCGAGAAATAAATTCCCCAAGCAGATTCAAACTCATTTAAGCCTCAATCTTGGGCTTCGTACAAGACACATAAAAATATTCTCGCTCGAGTCAGTTAAATTTCCCATTTCAGCCTCAATCTAGGGCTTTGTACAAGACACATACAAATCTCCCCGGCGGAGTCAAAAACCCTTTTAGCCTCAATCTTGGGCTTGTACAAGACAGATAGAACATTTTCCCCAGAAAAGTCAAACTTCCAGCCTCCTATTAGGCTTTGTATAATGATATCCCCAAAGAGTCGGTCTTTTTTTTGCCTCAATCTCGGGTTTTGTACAAAACACCAATATATACACTCTCTTGTTGAGTCGGTCTTATCCAGCCTCCTCTTAGGCTTTGGGTAAGGATTCCCCCAGTGGAGTCAATCAACCTCTTAGCTTCAACCTTGGGATTTGATCAAGGCACACAAAAATCAACAATACCTCTTTAGAGATGACAAATTCTCTCTCAGTCAAAACCTTTTAGCTTCAATTTTGGGCTTTGAACAAGACACCAAAACATATTTTTCCTCCCTTAGAATAGGGGGAACTACGATTGCTCTGATTTCCCTGTTTCGTTTAAATGGGAATACGTAGGCATAAGATTGCGAAATCTTAGCGAGCATACTAATCAAAAACTTTAGGTCCAGTACCTTCATACATCAGTCAAAGACTTTGGGTTTCATACCTTAGTCATCCTTCATCCCCATTTTCCACAGAAAACATTAACTCACTCACTCATATTTCCCAAGAAACTTTCCCAACCCATTAACGGATAAACACTATCAAGTACAAAGCGAAACCTAAAGCTAATATCCTGTGGATAACCACTCATAGGATGGGTAATTGACAACTCCCCAATGTATAACCTGACCCCGACTCCCCGAATCTCTTTTATGCGTTTGTTCAATTAAACATTCACGTGCAAGGTTAGTTTTAGATAGCTTCCCTTTCCCTTCGAGCTTCATGGGATAAATAAGAAATCAGAAAGTAGCACCCCTCCTACCATTGCGGTGAGGAAAACCCAACGATAAGGTGGTCGCGTCATCGACAAAAATCACTCGCTAGAATCATAGTCTACCCCATGAATTTGTTTATATTCTGTAGCAACCAGTCTTGCCTTATAGGTATGTACCTTGCCATCCATGCCAGTCTTCTTTTTGAAGACCCACTTACATCCTATAGGATTAACTCCTACAGGAGGCTCTACCAAGGTTCAAACCTGGTTTGTGTACATGGAATCCATTTCAGATTTCATGGCTTCTAGCCACTTCTCAGACTCAAGACCAGTTATGGCCTCTTGGTAGGTTACAGGCTCATCTTGATCCATAAGTAATACATCACCTTGAACAGTTACAAGATATCCATATCTATGTGGTTGGTGACATATCCTGCTCGACCTATGCTGGTCTTGTTCTACTTGAGCAGGTTTCTCTTCCACAACTACTTGCAATTCCTGCTCTAATTCCTCCATAGGTGTATCAATGCTTTGTGATTCTTGAATTTCTTCAAGCTCTACTTTGCTCCGACTGGTTCCTTTGGAAATAAAGTCTTTTTTCAAGAAAACTCCAGTTCGAGCGACAAACACTTTGCCCTCAGAAGGATTGTAAAAGTAATACTCTTGTTTCTTTAGGATACCCCATAAATAAGCATTTGCCAGATTTGGGCTCAAGATTAGTTGAAATTTTTTGTTTCACATAAACTTCACAACCCCAAATCTTCATGTAAGACATATGTCATTTCTTACCACTCCATATCTCATTTGGTGTCTTCTCAATCTTTTTGGATGGAACACGGTTAAGTGTGTAAGCTGCTGTCAGAAGTGCATGTCCCCAAATGGAGTTTGGAAGATCGACATGACTCATCATGGAACGGACCATGTCTAACAAGGTTCGATTTCTTCTCTCAGATACACCATTCAATTGTGGTGTTCCAGAAGGAGTGAGTTGGGATAGAATCCCACACTCTTATAGATGGTCATCAAACTCTAGGCTTAAATATTCACCGCCTTGATCCGATCAAAGAGTTTTAATATGCTTATCTAGTTGGTTTTGTACTACATACTTGAACTCCTTGAACTTTTCAAAGGATTCAGATTTGTGTTTCATTAAATACACATAACCATATCTACCGAAATCATCAGTAAATGTGATGAAGTATTGAAAACCTCCTCTGGCTGATATGTTCAGTAGTCCACATACATTAATATGTATTAGGGCCAAAATATCATTAGCCCTTTCACCTTTTCCTAATGGGGACTTTGTCATCTTTCCAATTAAACAAGATCTGCATGTATCATATGATTCGTAATCAAAAGAGTCCAAGAGTCCATCTTTATGGAGTTTGGAGACGCGCTTCTCATTTATATGGCCTAAGCAACAATGCCAAAGGTAACTTGGATTTAACTCATTAGGTTTCATCCTTTTAGTATTAATGTTATAAATTGGCATTTCAAGATCAAGGACATACAATCCATTCTTCATTTGTGCAGTAACATAGAATATATCATTCAAATAAATGGAGCAACAATTGTTCTTTATTATGAATGAAAAACCAAACTTGTCCAAATAAGAAACGAAAATAATACTCCTGCTAATTGAAGGAACATAATAATAGTTCTCTAACTGAATTATTAAACCACTAGGTAAAGTCAATACTTAAGTTCCTACATCTAAAGCAACAACCTTTGATCCATTGCCAACTCGTAAGTCAACTTCAACTTTTGCCAAATCCCTACTCCTTTTTAGCCCCTGGACATTAGTACAAATGTGAGAACCACATCCAGTATCCAATACCCATGAGGCAGAAGTAGGTAAATTTATTTCTATAACAAAAATACCTGAATTCGAAGTCTTCACTCCATTCTTCTTATCTTCCAGATACTTTGGTCAATTTCTCTTCTAGTGTCCGGTCTTACCGCAATAGAAGCAAGTGCCCTCCTTTGTTATGCCTCCTTTGGGTTTCAAAGCATGATCAGTAGGTTTGGGTCTAGCAACTTCCTTGCCCTCCCCTTTACTGCCCTGCTTGGTGAGCCTTTTGTTCTGCTTCTTTCCATTACAAACCATCAGAATGAACTTCCCTTTTGACTTCAAATTCCGCTCAGCAGTTCTGGGAGACTTTTGTCCATATCATTCATGTTGAAATTCAGGAAAAATTGACTGAAGCTCTCCGGCTACCATTATAGGATCAAACCAGTCGCAAGCTCCTTTTTGAAAGGAAAACCCAATTTTTCAAGGTTCTCCACATACCCAATCATCTTGAGTACATGGGACCTACTGGGGCTCCCTTAGCTAGCTTTCCTGGAAAAGGGGATTTTGAAACTTCAAATCTCTCATGCCTTGCCTGCTCTTGATAGAGCATCTTCAGGTGTTCGATCATATCAAACGCTGCCATGTTTTCATGTTACTTTTGGAATTCAGAATTCATGGTAGCCAGCATGAGGCAAACAGTTTCATTGGCATCATCGACATACTTCTTATAAGTGTCTCTTTCAGCCTTAGAGCAAAACTAGGAGGCTCCTCTTCAGGAACAAGTGTCTCTAAGATGTACAACTTTTTGTCATGTTTGAGGACAATCCTCAGGTTTCGGTGTCAATCTATAAAATTTGTCCCAGAAAAATTTTCCTTATCAAGGATTGATTGCAAAATATTGTTAGAGGTGTTTGTTGTCATGGTAATCTACATAAAAAATTGTGAAATTATAAGTATCAATTAAAACCAACATATTTAATTAGGCCTTTAATTAAATATGCTCCCACTATTTTACTTAAACCAAATGACCCTCACCATTTGATTCGAAAAATCCCGTTGAAAGATTTTCTAGTGGATCGAGATCCATATTTCACTTTGTTTTAAGTCAGCGTTAGGATGATTACACAAAACTCAGTTATTTAGGTAGGAACTCCTTCCAATTGTATCTAATACAATTCTCAAATATTTTCAGTTGCGTGAATAACTCCTTATTCTAATCCATTATATGGATCATTCTCAACTCTTGCTTCTAAACGTATATAATCTTATTATAATTTGTTTAGTTAAGTTTGACCCATTGTTTTAGAAATTGGATATTACATTTATCCCATCGTACCTTACCAATATAAAACATGCACCTCGCGTTAGGCGAAACCTACATTATTCGATACTAGTCTTGATGAGTTCTAAAACTTGGAAAGCATAAACTTAATATTCAATTTTGAGGGAATTTTTCATTAGTTTGATCGTACCAGCTTATTTATCAAATAAATCATCTCTCACATGCATCAACATACATTCACATGCATCAACATACATACAAAATGAAACAGTTATGGCCCCTATCGTAGTTGTTCTCCCAAGCTAATTAGAGAACCTAAGCTAATCATAATAACGATATACACTTCTACAAGCAAGATCTCCAAGGTTGTCCTCATTTGATATTGTATTCTTCTCTTTCTTCATAATATTACATTACATCAAAGAATACTCATTTTACATACGAGGGAGTGAGATGAGAAAATAAGTTACATCAAGAGATTAAAAGAGAGGCACGACATGCAGGTCGTATTTTAAAATCCCAAAACAAAATAAAGGAAAACTAAGGCCATAACTGATCACCACAAGAAAACAATAATAAATACATTTTTATTACTATTAATTTAAATCCTGTTAATTAAAAAAATTAAATTAAATTTCAGCGAATGATCACACTACACAGAGATAGTTGGGGGTTCCACTATCAACAATTCATTTGAAATCGACGTCGATTTTCACGTCAACACTTGATATTTTCCATAAACATTAAAGCACAACTTTTGTGCCATCGCAACCGTAATCGCATACCTCTTTGATAGCACAACCCTTGTGCCATCATAAACCCTAATGAAACAATTTCATATCATCAAAACACCATGATTGAAAATTCAGTATGATTGATCAACATGCCATTGCTTCACCATACTAATGCCGGATTCCGAAGCAAATGAACATGGATCGCTCAAAGGAATAACAATCATTACGTGATTGAATGGACGAAATAGAAACAATATATCCAATATACCATATTTGTGTCAGAGTTACTTATATCACATATAAAAATTTGATCGATCATATTTGTGTAACTTAAGGACGATCGATATATCGCTGCTTCACCACACTAATGCCGGATTTCGAAGCATAGTCAATATCGATCATCCAAATCGTACATAGGCTAATGCCAAAATTCAATTACTCGATTATAATTAATTTATTCTATGTTTTAATTAAATTAAAACATAAAGACAGAAAATAAACATTTATCAGATGCATGGTTTTGTAAGTGGCTTTGATACCACTGAAGGGAAATCGCGATCCAAAACGTAGCGGAAAATATAAAAAATCTCTTTAGTGATCCTTACGAATGGTCATGATCAGTTATAGAACGGTTACCTCTTGTGGCGATGAAACCTTTGATTCTGAATCAAATGAGTGATCACGAGCGATGTATGATGAACAACGCCTCTACTCAGTCCACACGAACAAATTCCTTGAATCTCAGTGCTAGCTGCTACGGTTGAAGGCTTTGAGTGAGAGGGAATAAGAGAGAAATACGACCAGGGTTTCACCAGATGAATTTCATCAAGTTTTTAAAAGCTTCTACACAAGGGTTGTATTTATAGAACCACTTGTGTGGGCTGCTAGCTAAAAGTCCCAACTTAAGTGCACAATATAATAATAATAATGATAATAAGAATAATAATATAATAACCATTATTATAATAAACATAGTTTATTATTATTATATTTAATAACTATAATAATAATAATAATAATAATAATAATAATAATAATAATAATAATAATAATAATAATAATAATAATAACTCTTATTATTATATTATACGATGTTCCATATTTCACTTAAATACATCATACCGTACGGTGTTCCATAATTCTCTCAAGTACACCGTACCTTGCAGTGTTCATTATTTATTATATCTCTCATCAATCTGTCCTTATTGTGTGACCCTGTAGGTTCTCGTGACGCTGGCAATTATATTAAATCATATATTTAATATAATAAACAGTGAGCCGTATCTAGCAACACATCACTGCTACCCAAGTCACAAAAATGTCATGTGATCTGACAAAAATGTTTGTGATAGTACTTGTGTGTACAATTACCCTTTTGCCCTTATGTCTATATTGAACATAAGGTATATACCGTGTCATCCTTGTCCAATTCAATATTGGGCCTTAGGCATTTATCCTGTTATGCAGGATGGACAAATTCCATCTAGGTCACTCATGTCCCTCAGCATGCTTTGTGGAGTAACCATCAACTGTCTTTATGGTCATCCAGTTACAAACAATGTTAGACCAGTAATAAAGTACTCGACTCTACATCTAGGGTCCATAGTGGTTTCAGGTCGAAGGGTGGTATATACCACTATCACCATGAGAGTAACTTATGACACTTTGCATAACATTCTATGTAGTATTCTCATAGCGGGTCAAGCCAGTATAAATATTACTCCTAATATTCATACCTATGTTAAGACTTGATAACTCCTTATCCATGATCCATGAGACGTGATCATCAGTCTATATCCACAATAGTTTTACTGCTTTAAGGTTATCTCACTTCATAGCAAAGTTCGACTACAGATACTTTAAGAATAGTGTCCCTATGTTTAATGGGATCTCATGATTAAGTCACACTTAATATTTCATTAAATGAACTAGATACTCTAGAGACTTTATTATTCTAGAAAAATGACCATAATAAAGAAATGCCTTTTATTAATAATAAGTAATTCGATACAAGTACCAAAAGTATTGGCCACTAGGGCTTAAACCAACAATTATAGGTGGAATCTTAGGGGTAAAAATTAGAGTATGAGAGTTACCCTTATATTTTTTGATAGAATGCCACAGATAGTCTTTGGTAGAATTTGTTGCATCAAGACATGACAATGATGAGATTTTAAGCCAACTAATTCAAGATCTTTCATGCCTCTTGGCAAACTATCTACCACATTAGCTTTCTTGAAAACATCTACTCCAATATCACAAAGCATATCTTCTAAAGTATCATTCATAATATCATAATCATCTTCAACTGTATTTTATAGAGGTCTTTTTTTCCTTCATCATGCCATACCCATTTCGTTTAATTTGAATAATTCCATCACAACCTAAATGATTGAATATAACAACAATTGGATGTTTTTGCATATTTCGAAAAATTTTACAAGGACACCAAAAAATCTCATTATTGTTAGAAAGGTTTTTTTTTGCGAATTCAAGAAAATGAATCACTCCATTCTCATTCTCTTTATTTAATCTATTGGCTTTCATCCAACTATGAACCATAATCACATACAACTTCTGAAAATAAAATAAAAATAGTACATAACCAACAAAAATGAATCATATAAGTCTTTAAAACCATAATAACTACAACGACGATGACAACAACAACAACAGAAACAACAACAACAACAACAAACAACAGCAAGAACAACAATAGTAATGGAGAATTTGTACATACCAGAAATGCGATCAGAGACTCAAAGGAAAGTGTTGGTTTGAGGTTCGAGTTTGCTTACTCCTTGAAGAATAATGGTGCTTCAGTTTTGTTCGTTGGAGAAGAATAGCTTTTCAGTTTCGTTCGCTAGATAGGGCGGAAAAAGTGAATGAAACACAACATTAAATTTGAAGGAATAAAATTTTTTTAGAGAGTTTTTTGGTGGGCAGGTTTGTAACACATATATCTAACTTTTGACCGTTCAGAATTTCAATACAACGTCTGAGGTGAAATTTATTTGCTTCGAACTGAAGCTCCAATTTTGGGAAATAATTTCAGCTTTTGATTCTTATTTGTAAACTAGTTTGATTTGTCATTTGCAGTTGTTATCACTAGTTTGTGAATCACTTTAAGACTCTCTTGTACCTTTAATTGATTATAGTGGAGTTATTTCTTTGGTCTGGACGACTCGTGGTTTTTACTCTCATATTGAGAGGTTTTCCACATTAAAAATTTTTGGTGTTCTTTTGTGCCTTTATTTGTTTGATTTGCCGTCTTATATTTGTTGTTGATCCTCAAGGTTCCTACAAGTTTGGGAAGTTTTATATCCGCTGCATATTGGTCTATTATTATGTCTTAATTTCCCATCAAAGTGGCATCTGAGCTCTTGGTTAAGGGCTATTTTACTTGTTTGAATGATGGAGTCAAATACAAAATGAAGATGGTATTGTTGAATGGTTCTAATTATCATTTATGGAAGGGCAAGATGAAAGACTTACTATTTGTGAAGAAATTGCATTTACTGATTTTTAGTTCCACAAAGCCGGATTCTGTGTCTGATGAAGAATGGGAGTTTGAACATTAACAAGTATGTGGTTTTATTCGACAATATGTAGAAGATAATGTTTATAATCATATTGCTAATGAGACACATGCAAAAACTTTGTGGGAGAAGATAGAGTCCTTGTATGCCTCTAAATCAGGGAATAATAAATTATTCTTGTTGAATAACTTCATAAGTTTGAAGTATAAGGAGGGGACTTCTATTTCAGATCACTTGAGTGAATTTCAAGGCCTCCTTGATCAGATGTCAGGAATGAGTATCAAATTTGATGATGAACTTTTGGGACTATTTCTATAGATATCTTTATTAGAATCTTGGGAGACATTTCAGGTTTCTATCACAAGTTCTTCTCCTAGAGATGTTGTTTCTTTGGAAACAGCTAATGGTGGTATTCTTAATGAGGAGATGAGAAGGAAGACACATGGTTCTTCATCTCAACCCGAAGTACTTGTCACGGAAAATAGGGGGAGAAGTCATAAAAAAGAACCGAATGGTGGTAGAGAGAATAGCAGAAGCAAGTCCAAGCCGCGATACAAGAATCTGCAGTGTCATTATTATCACAAAATAGGGCACGTACTGAAGTATTTCTATCAGTGGAAAAGAGATAACAAAGGAAAGAAGGGTAAGTCTAAACAAAGAGACCATGAAGATCATGATGATGATCGTGTTACTACTGCTACTAATGATGATCTTGTTAGTCTCCATGATCATGAGTCTGTTAATCTTGTATCAGACGAGAGCATGTGGATAATTGACAGTGGTGCTACATTACACGTTACACCAAGGAAGGACTTCTTCACATCTTATACTTATGGTGATTTTGGAGTGTTGAAGATGGGTAATGATGGTGTATCTAAGGTAATTAGTGTTGGTGATGTTTGCTTGCAAACCAACATAGGAATGCAATTATTGCTTAGAGGTGTCAAACATGCTCCAGATGTCCGCTTTAATTTGATCTCTATGCATATGCTAGATGATTATGGTTATGATAATCACTTTGGTTCTGGAAAGTGGAAACTCAACAAAGGTAACTTGGTTGTGGCTAGAGGCGAAAAGCTTTCTAAATTGTATTGGACAAAAGCTTTGGTTGCTAGGGACAATGTGAATGCTATTGGCATGGAAGCCTTTTTGTGGCACCAAAGACTTAGTTAAAAAAGGATGTTCTTCCTGGATTAAAGAATGTAGATTTGGAGAAGTGTTCTCATTGCTTGGCTGGTAAACAGACTAAAGTATCTTTCAAGAGACATCCTCCATCAAGGAAGTCAAAGTTGCTTCAATTGGAACATTCCGATGTTTATGGTCCATTAAAGGTATAATCCTTTAGTAGTGCACTTTATTTTGGTACCTTTATTAATGATTGGTCCAGGAAACTATGGGTTTATGCCTTGAAGACAAAAGACCAAGTTTTGGAAAAGTTCAAAGAATTCCATGCTTTGGTTGAGAGGCAGACATGCAAGAAGCTGAAATGTGTTCGTTCAGACAATGGTGGAGAGTATTGTGGACCATTTGATTCCTATTGCAAGCAGCATGGTATTGCACATGAAAAACTCCTCCTAAAACTCCTCAATTGAATGATTTAGCAGAGAGGATGAATCAAACACTAATTGAGAGAGTAAGGTGTATGCTTTCTGAAGCTAAGATTCCCAATCATTATTGGGGGTGAGACACTTTACACGGAAGTGCATGTTCTTAATCTCACCCCTACTGTTGCTTTGAACAGTGAAGTTCTAGACAAAATTTGGTTTGGAAAGAATGTCAAGTATGGTCATCTGAGAGTCTTTGGTTGTAAGGATTTTGTGCATATTCCAAAGGATGAAAGATCCAAGTTGGATAAAAAGTCAAAACAATGTATCTTCATCGACTATGGGTAAGATGAGTTTGGCTATAGGTTGTATGATCCCGTAGGGAAGAATTTTATTTGAAGCCGCGATGTGGTGTTTATGGAAGACCAAACTATTGAAGATATTGATAAGGTAGAGAAGGCTACACCCAAGAAAGATATTAGTTTGTCTAATGTTGATCCAGTTCGGTTACCTAGCCATAATCTGGATGCTATTGGTGGTGAATATCACAATGGTGAGCCATATGATTATGTTGATGATCAAAACATGGAGATGAGGTAAATATTCCAACTAATGATGGTGAAGGGGAGAGCGATTTGTCACAGGATGAGAATCTTGGCGAAACTCCAGAATCATCTCAAGTTCAACCTAGGAGGTCTAACAGGCAGAGACAACCTTCTACAAGGTATAATTCTATGAGTATGTGACCTTGACTGATGAGGGTGAACCGTTTTCAAGAGGCCATGGAAAGTGATGAAAATCAAAACTGGATGGATGCAATGCATGATGAGATGAAATCATTGCGTGATAATTACACTTATGATTTAGTGAAGTTGCCTAAAGGCAAAATGGCTTTGGAAAATAGATGGATTTATAGAGTTAAACATGAGAGCAACTCTAATTCTCCAAGATATAAAGCCAGATTAGTGATGAAAGGTTTCCGTCAAAAAAAGGGTGTTGATTTTAATGATATTTTCTCACCTGTTGTAAAGATGTCAATAATTAGAACCGTGCTGAGTTTGACTGCTACTCTTGATTTAGAGGTTAAGCAAATGGATGTGAAAATGACTTTCCTTCATGGCGATTTGGAGGAAGAGATCTACATGAAACAACCCGATGGTTTTCAAGTTAAAGGTAAAAAAGATCATTTGTGTAGATTGAGAAAGAGTTTATATGGGTTGAAGCAAGCTCCAAGGCAGTGGTACAAGAAGTTTGAGTATGTTATGTGTGATCAAGAATACCAGAAGACTACTTCAGATCATTGAGTTTTTGTTAGAAAATTTTCTAACGATGACTTCATAATCCTGTTGTTATATGTTGATGATATGCTTATTGTAGGGAAAAGTATTTCTAACATTAACATGTTAAAGAAGCAATTGGGAGAGTCATTTGCCATGAAAGACATGGGAGCAACTAAACAAATTCTTGGAATTAGAATCATGCGTGACAGAAAAGAGAAGAAACTTTGGATGTCACAAGAAAATTATATCGAAAGAGTGCTGCAAAGATTCAAAATGGAAAGTTCTAAGGCGGTAAACACTCATCTCGCTACTCATTTCAAGTTTAGTTATAATCAAAGTCCTTCAAGTGAAGATGAAGCGTTTGATAGGAAATGTGTTCCTTATGCGTCTTCTGTGGGTAGTTTGATGTATGCAATGATGTGTACAAGACCAAATATAACACATGTTGTTGGTACAGTTAATAGATTTTTGTCAAATCCAGGTAGAGAGCATTGGAATGCTGTAAAATGGATTTTAAGGTATCTTTGCGGTACTACTTCTATGAGGCTTTGTTTTGGAGGAGATAAGCCTACTCTAGTGGGGTACTCTGACTCTGATATAACTAGAGACAATGATTCAAGAAAGTCCACTTCGGGCTACATGATTAAATTTGCAGGGGGGGCTGTTGCTTGGCAGTCCAGATTGCAAAAGTGTGTAGTACTATCTACTACAGAGGTTGAGTTCATTGCAATTACCGAAGCATGCAATGAGTTACTATGGTTGAAAAAAATTTTGTAGGAGCTTGGTTTTGTTCAAGACAAATATGTGTTATTTGTTGATAGTCAAAGCGCTATTCATCTTGGTAAGAATCTGAATTTTTATAATATGTTCAAACACATTGACGTGAGATATCATTGGATACTTGATGTTTTGGATGCTAATGTGTTGGAGTTGGCTAAAGTTCATATAGATGATAATTGTTCTGATATGATGACTAAAACATTACCAAAAGCCAAATTTGAAGCTTGTTGTGATATCGCCGGTTTCGTGATTTCCTCCACATAGTTGTGAGGGGGAGATTTGTTGGGTTTGAGCTCCCTTCCTATGTGGAGAAAAACCCAAATATGATTAGCCCATTTATCTCACTTATTTAAGTGGAGAGGATCAATTTTAGGGTCAAGAGAGATAGAGAAAAATAAGGATTCAAAAGAGAGAAAATGGGAGAGAAACTCATTCCCGTTTTTCTGCAACCAGTATCCCTAAATCGAAGATCCCCGATTTGTTAACCGTTGGATCGAGCTCAAATTTGGTGGGCAGGTTCGTAACACATATATCTAACTTTTGACCGTTAATACAATGTCTGAGGTGAAAGTTATTTACTTCGCACTGAAGCTGCAATTTTGGGAAAAAATCCAGCTTTTGATTCTTATTTGTAAACTAGTTTGATTTGTGATTTTCGGTTGTTAGCACTAGTTTGTGAATCACTTTAAGACTCTATTGTACCCTTAATTGATTATAGTGGAGCTATTTCTTTGGTCTGGATGACTCGTGGTTTTTACTCTCATATTGAGGGGTTTTCCACGTTAAAATTTTTCGGTGTTCTTTTGTGCCTTTATTTGTTCGATTTGCCTTCTTATATTTATTGTTGGTCCTCAAGGTTCCTACGAGTTTGAGAAGTTTTATATCCGCTGTGTATTGGTCTATTATTGTGTCTTAATTTCCCATCACATATCTGACATAAAAACTATAAAAAATAAATGTGTCTGTTTAGTCTAAATAAAACATAAAATTGCAAGCGCTAAAAATCGAAGATCTAACATCTGAGTAACTTGTTATGTCGGTTTTATTAAAAAACTAAGATAAAAAACTAAAATTAAAAAAATGACACATTGCAAATCATTTGACCTCGATTTTTCAATAGATGAAATGAAAATTTCATCACAAAATGAATTATTTATATTAGTGGGAGATGATAATTTCATGGCTTGCCATCAAACTGATTATTATAAATTATTCTCATTAGCCTTGCCATCAAGCTAGTGGCATTGACTTGTACTTGTTTTACTGAATATGAAATTAGGGAATGAATCTAAAGGGAATGGAACTATATGCAAGTGATGAATGACCATAACAATACATTAATTTGGTATTTAAAATAGGCGTCTGTTTCTGGATTCTCAGGTTGAGGTTCTTGTTTTGGGTTGCGTCGTTATGTCTTTTGTCCGGGTTTGGATAAGTACCATGTGGGTATGGAACCGTGCTGTCTACTTTTGCCAATTTTTGGCTAAAAAGAGGGAGAATGGGTGTGTATTCATCTCGGTTGTGTATTGGTTTTACAACACACAATTGATATTCTTCTTGGTGGGGAGTTCATCCTTGTAGTTGTTTTGTAAGGATGTTGGATGAGATGTTCTAACATCCTTTTTGAGTCTTTCCCTTGTGCCTTGTGATCTGAGTTATGAAGCAGGTTATGTCTGGTGACCTAAGTTACATACTCTATGGACTGTGTGTTACGTATGATACATCTGTTTCTTCTTAAGCTCTTTCTGGATATTCTTATGGGTTCTCTTATGCCCCTTAAGAGGAAGATTTATCCCTCCTTGGCAAGTATAGGTTTGAGGGGCAGTGTGTTATATACTCTTCCTCATATACACCAATAGACAACTAGGAATTTCAGGGGTAAGAAGGAGTCTCAGAAGTGTGCCAATCATAATCACCATTCTCTGGAAGAAATTCAATGACATTTGGACTTTCTTTCTCTACCGAAGAAGTTTTAACCAAAAATTTGTCAAAAGGGGGAGCTTGAAGGCTCTGCATATTTGAGCAAATTTTTGGTAAAATAGGATGTTGGGCAAGATGTTCCAACATGAAAAAGTCTGGTGGAAGAAGACTTGTCAGGCATGATGTCCTAACCTGTGTCTCGACATCTTGACCTAATATAGCAGGTTATTGCTAATCTGGTCCAAGATTTAAGGAGCAATTAGAACATGGATCAAGGAAGAAATAAATAGAAGATTCGAAGCCCAAGGAAGCAGAAGACTATAAAAGAAAACCAAGACCTAGGACTGAATAACTAATCCTTATCGTAACACTTGTGTATAGTAGAAAATAGGGTTTAGGGTTTTGAGAGTCGTAGGCTTGTGTTGTAAGTCTCCCTCTGTATTAGTTTGATACATTGTGGAATACATAGTTGCTTGTACAGATTCATAAACATGTAGGTAATGAATCGTGTATTGATCTTGGATGAAGCTTTGAAGCAAATCCAAGTTGTGTTGTTAGTCGAGAATGCTCGACTAAACTTTGTATTGAAAGAGGTGTCTTTTAAGTAGGATGATGCAATCATTGTGACTATAACTGTTAGATAATCACAGGTTGTGATTTAGGGAGTGAGATGGGTTTCTCTTATCAATTGATGTGACTTCTGAAGGTGTGAGAAAAACACAAGAAAATGGGGGTTTGAATTGGGTTTTCCAAAATGAAAGCTTTTATGAAACTCAAACAAAGATCATAAATAAACTAACAATAGAGAAAGACACACGATATATCCTGGTTCACTTGAAAACTATCAAGTTAATCTAGTCCACCCGCCAAGGTGATTTTGTCTTATACACAAGGACTTAATCCACTATAACTAAACTGATTACAACTACACTAACAAACTGCCGGTGACTAACAACAACCTCTAAGAATTCTGACCCAACTGGTCTCTTAAGGAATACGACGCACAAGCCATCAGCAAGTGACTAACAACACTAAAACACATTGTCTTAGACTTCTTAAGAATTATGACCCAACTGGTCTCTTAAGGAATACAACACACAAGCCAACTACAAGTGACTAACAACACTAAAACACACTGTCTTAGTCTTTTTAAGAATTCTGACCCAACTGGTCTCTTAAGGAAACACAAACAATCTGTTTGTTGCAATGGTTTGTTTACAATAATAATGCTTATACACAAGCAGAGTAAACATAAATTTTAAGCTCAATCTAACTTAGAGCGAAACTATTTAGTAAAAACAGTCTTCTTCTTTGTATTGTGGTTGTAGCGAGCGGTTTTGGACGTGGTTGCGAAGCACTACCGCTCTTTGGTATCTATAGCTCGATTCATTTTTTATCCTATTAAAGCTGATGAAGGAAGGGAAATAGATGTCTCAAATTAACCCTGCTTGCAAACTGAGGTTAAACAGTCAAAACTGTTGGTTTACATATGCTACAAAGATTCGGGGTTTCTCTTAGGTGTATTTTTTTAAAAGTGGTGTTCGGTCGATTGGTGGGAGGTTGGGATGTTAGGACGGATGTATGGAAGTATGGGATTTTGGGTTTTTGTTTAGTGTGCTCGCTAAGATCTTTTCTTTCAATCTTATGCCTACGTATTCCCATTTACCGAAACAGGGAAATCATAGCGTTCGTAGTTCCTCTTATTCTATGGGAGGAAGTGGTTGTTTTGGTGTCTTGTTAAAAGCCCAAGACGTGAAGCGAAAGGTAGTTTGTATCTTGTTCAAAGCCCAAGATGTGAAGCTAAAGAGTCTATTTGTATCTTGTTCAAAGCCCAAGATGTGAAGCTAAAAGGTCTCAACTTTAGAGAGAATTTGTCATCTCTAAAGAGGGGTTTGTTTGTCACAACTGTTTATAAAGGAGAATTACTTTAACCGGGGTATGTGAATCCGGCAATGCCATAATTTCCTTTATAGGGTATTTCCAACCTAAAGGAGAAGACTTTAACTCAGTGTAGAGCAATGCTATCTTTCCTTAGGAATTTCTCATGCTAAAAGAGGGACAGTGGCATGGATGTAGATGATCCAGAGGCTTGCCGCTTACAGCGATTAAATGAAGGGGAAGGAGTTATTGATGTTTGTGTACTGTGAACGAGGCACAACTTTGATGCTAAAAGGTTAATTGGATCAACTAGTGGTTTTCTTATACAAAGCCTAAGAGGAGGCTAATATGTGTCTCGTACAAAGCCCGAGAGAGAGGCTAAAAGGTTTTCTTATACAAAGCCTAAGAGGAGGCTAAACTTTGTTTGGCTCAATAAGAACCTTTTTGTATATCGTATAAAGCCCGAGATGGAGGCGAAAGGGGTGATTGACTCAACGAGGGAGTCTCTTATGTGTCTCGTACAAAGCCCGAGAGAGAGGCTAAACGTTGTTTGACTCCGCTGGGGAGAATCATTGTACAAAGCCCAAGAGGAGGCTATGGCGCTGTTTCAGTTGAGTGACAGGTCCAGTATGCTGATTTAAAGAGAAAATCAGTTCTTATATGAGTAATGTTGGCTCTCAGTGATTTTGATTCGAGGATCAGGGATATTTCCTGTTCTTTAAGGAAGTGGGAAATCCGAAGGGTATTGAGACTGTCCGAGTCTACGGGTTTTCTTCCTATTTAACGAAGGGGTCACTTGATAATGTCTTTGAGACTCAAGGAGATTAGACTGTCCGTGTCTAGAGTTTCTTCTTTTGTACTATGCTTTGAGAAATAGTAGTAGACTCTTTGAAAGGACTGTTCTATGACTAAGTTCTGTTCCTATACCTCTAGGAGGTCATCGGGATAATTTGTACGAAGCCCAAGAGGAGGCTGGAAACTTTTAAGAAGCCGAGTGGTCCTTGTATGAAGCCCAAGAGGAGGCTATCATTCCCGGAGGAAGAGATCATTATACGAAGCCTAAGAGGAGGCTGTAAATACTTCTAAGAAGCCGACAGGTCCTTGTACTAAGCCCAAGAGAAGGCGGGGATGCTTTTAGGAAGCCTGTGGGTCCTTGTATGATGCCTAAGAGGAGGTCGATGCTTTTAAGAAGCCCGTGGGTCCCCAAACCCCGAGAAATTCAAGACAGGCTATCCACGAGGAATAGATCAAGCCAGGAAAGTTCGAGAATTTGGAAGAAACTCAAAGATGCCATTCACGGAGAATACATTCATCTCTGGGAGTAGAGTTTCTTGACAATTCCTAATGAGGACAGCCGAAGAGAAGACTGTATCTGGTGATCCTATTGGGGATCTAGCTGTCTATTTCTACGAATAAACGAAACAACTTTACCTAGTTCTAGACATAGTTACCGGGGAAACTCTAAACATCTATACTATTATTACACAGTTGATATGAGTTTATGAAAGAAGACTTACAGCGAAACAGCCCTACAATACAGTTATATGTATATGAAAGCGTATAAACACTTACTCGGTTGTAGAGCTTCCATGCTGTTTGGTTAGTTGTTCAACAAAGACAGATTGAAAACAACAGTATATTCAAAATCAAAGGAGAAAGTGCTTTGAAAAAGAAAGATTTGGGGCATACAGCTCAAGGAGAGGCCCAGGGTTTTATCAGTGAGCGCACTGTTTGAATTTGTACAGAGGGACTTATACAAGTGACTGTGGCCCAAAAATTGTTTTCTGTACAAAGGGATTTGGGTCTTACACTCTCTCAAGAGGCCCAAAAAGTTTTAAAGAAAAAGAGTGGGGCTTATAACACGAGGGTAGGCCCAAATGATTTTTCGTTTAAAATGGCGATCGTGCCGAGATTTTCTTTTAATGCAAAGGGGCTTATACAATATCTGAGGCCCAAAATTGTTTTTGGTTAAAAGGGGATTGGGTCTTACACTCTAATAGAGGCCCAAAAATTGTGAATGGGTCTTATAGCTCAAGGAGGGCCCATATGGTTTATTTTTAAACTGGCGACGATCGTGCCGAATTTAAAAATGTACAGAGGGACTTATACAATAAGTGAGGCCAAAAATATTTCTGTACAAGTGGGTTGGGTCTTACACTCTAATAGAGGCCCAAAAAGTGTTTTAAAATGATTTGTGAGGGTTGAATTAAAAAACCCTAATTTATTTCCAAAATGTATTTTAATTGAATAAAAATTCAATTAAAATGATAAAAAATTGTTTAACATGTGGGAAACAAATTATGATCTTGGATTAATGCTTCAAAAATCAAGTATTGACCTACAAAATAATTAGAAGTCACAAATCTTTACAAAATCAAGAGGGAAAAAATATTTTAAATGTCAAAAATAATTAAAATATTAATTCTTTGCAAAAATATCAATTATATGAAATAAATAATATTTTTGGGATTTTTTGGGAAAATAAAATATTTTAACATTTTTGTGAATTATTAAAAAAAGAATCAACTCAAAATCATTAAAACTCAGAGAGAAATTAATTTTTGAATCAATTAAATAAAAATCACAAAATTCAAATATTCAAATGTTGGAAAATGGCGCCAAGAACAAGGCTAAGAACACGCGCGTGTTCTGAGTTTCCCAGATTTGCATTTTCTATCCAATCTCACTGAATACTTAATCATATCATGCAATCCACATACCAATCAACTCGTTTCAACCTCACGATCAAGTCTATGACAATTAATTTCATTTAAATTAAACATAAAACAAGAAATCATGAACAAGCCTCAAGAACCCTAGATTCTGCATGAAGGCTGGGATTTTTGATACACGATTCAAACAATGCAATTAATTGAGGGGAAACATTCCATGCATGATTATGAACATATGGCCAAATTATTGTGCAGCAAAAATTGCATGGATCATAGAGTTAGAAGAGCTCATGCTTACCACTTGCAACTGGTGATCGTGATTTGTGTTGGAGGTGTTACAGATGAGTTGTGATGATCTGAACAACTTCCCTACACCCTATGGAGTGTGTTTGAATGTTTGGACTTGATTGAAATTGGCTGGATCACTTCATGGCATCTCAACTGCAACTTGGTTAAAACCTTGAGCAATTGACTGGTGATTCTGAGAAATCAGTGTCCTAGTTGTTGTTTAAGTGTTTGATCAGCTCATATGTGATGTATATGAGGTGTGTGTGTGATTGGTTTGATTGGAAAAGCTCTCAAACTCAAAACCCGATAGTGACTTGCCTTAGAAGGCAAAATTGGAGTGAAAGAAGAGATTTTGAGGAAAGCATCTGTTTGATGGCTTTGGTGTACTCAAACTGATCACAATTGAGCTCTATTTATAGTATAGCAAGTTTGTTTTGCAAGGAATAGTGAATGGCAACTGCTGAGTAGGTTTGGCCAATGTTGGCAAATGAAAATCCAAGTCTCCTCTAGCCAATCGTTAGGGCACAGGCTGCTGGTTCCCTTAGTCTTGGATAAGTCTTGACTGAATTCAGTTTCTAAGAGCTCAGTCCATGCCACCTTGATGCTTCCATTGAATGCTCCAATCCAAAATTGGAGTCTTGTCCCTATTTTAGGCAATTCTAGGTTCAACATGCTATTTCTTGTTCCAAAGACTTTGGAGGCTTGGCTCAGTGATTGTCCCCTTTAGATTTAATCCTCAGATGTGTCTAAAGTGATGACAAGGCTTGGAATTGGCTGATTTTGGCAAATCGACTAAAAGTGCAAAAATCTGCCTTGCCTTGGCAGATTTCAGCAAGGCATCTTGCCAATGTCATATCTCATAGCTCAAATTGAATTTGGTAATGTTCTTGGCCATTTTGGAAAGCCCTTACATGATACAACAACTGTATGAACATGTTTGGTTTTGATCTCTTTTGAATCCAAGTGAAAAATCCCCCTACATTTAGAAAAAAGTAAAGGCAAATTCTGACTTAGTGAAATTTTCACTAAGTGTTGGAACAAAGTGACTTTTCTTGATTTTGATCACTCCATAACTCAAAATCCATGAGGAATTTGGACATAGGTCAGTATGAAGCTTTTGTAGAGGGCAATGTGATCTACAAATCAAGCTTTGAATGGGGAACAATGGCCTTGTGGTTTAGGAGTTATGGTCCTCCAAAGTTGGCACATTAGTGTCACTTTTTCCATAACTTAGAAATTTTTCTAAGTTTTTATGGTTACCCCTATTACAAGTTATCCCACTTTCTTTGATTTTTCTTGAAGAATAATCATACATTAACATCATTTTAGGGTTAAAAATCCATTTTGGTGAAAAATCTCAAAAAGTCAAAGTTGACTTTTTATCAGATGAATTCCAAACTGTGCAATTCTTCAGAAAATCATGTCCTTGACCTAAATCAAACTTGATGGACATGTTCCATGGGTGTCATAGGGTATATTGAATCATGTCTTAGGGTTTAGGAGCATGTCCTGGTCAAAAGTGAAAGTTACAGTTGACTTTCCTCGCGAAATCCTAATTGTGGTGCAGATGAAATTGAGACTTGTTGCTCAAGCTTCTTGGATTAATCCATTGTTGCAAATGGATCAATATAGTATATTAAAGACCCTCAAATCCTCTCTTGAGGTCTTGGCTCATGATTTGTCCCAAAAGTCAACTTAGGGGTGAATTAGGTCAAGAAACCCTAATTCCTGATTTTGATGTATGCATCCCCTGAGATCAAATTGACTTGATGATTGGGTCCATGAGGTTCCATGGAGTATATCAGGTTATGTTTTGTATCATTGACTTGTGCCCAGATGAAAAATTTCCATCTGGAGGCCCTGGTCGACCAAAACCCTAATTTGGTGACACTGTCGATCTTGAGACTTGATCCACCTAGAAGGGAGCAACCTTGTGCTTAATCCTTGAAGTGGGAGTCCTTTTGATCCATTGTGGATATTTTAGAAGCTTAGACAAGTTGAAGATCAAGTCATTCCTTGATTGATCCTTTGTCTAAGGCTCTGAGAGGGCTTAAAACCCTAATTTTGATTGTAGTGAATGCTCAACAACCCTTGAGGCATTTGATGAGGCATAATGGTTCATCCATAATGTGATGATGATTTGCACAATGATGGGAAATATTAGTGGTCAAAATTTGGGGTATGACAGTGGTGCTTTACTGTTCACTCATATATTCTTCCATTTTTTGAGTTCTTTCTTCATGTGAATAGGTGATTTTCATATTTTTCCTTTTCACACTGAGTACTACATCGTTTGTTGCTTACTCACATTCATTCATTCGCATGCACACATGCTCTCGCGCATCTCATATTCGTTGAATGATCAAGTCTATATATAGCAAGAAAAAGATTCGTTGAAGGGCAGATCAGTAATATGATAAGAGTACTGGCAACTTGAAATAATGCCGTTATGCTGGGTTAAAAATCGTACACTGAAATTCTCCTTTGTACCACCAAATCAGGGTAGTGGAAAAGAACGTGCTTTATCTGTGCTATGTACTATTTTCCCATGCCAACGTTTCATCTTCTTCTATTCATCAGAGGATTCTGAGTTGATTTGATTAAAGCATGATCAGAAGAATGAATCATTGGGTCTTCAGAGTCTTGAGTCTTTAGAGTCTTCAGAACTTGTTCAGCAGAACCTTGTCTTCAGAGTCTTCACCACTTCTACTTCAGAACCCTTGGTTATCAGAATACTTAAGTCTTCAGAGGCTTCAAAACTTCGTTCAACAGAACCTTGTCTTCAGAATCTTTAGCACTTAGATTTCAGAACCTTTAATCTTCAGAATCCTTAAGTCATCAGAGTCTTCAGAACTTCGTTCAGCACAACCTTGTCTTCAAAATCTTCAGCACTTAGTCTTCAGAAGTTAACGACCTCAGAAGCTATACAGGCTTCATAAATAGAACATCAGAGTCACGCTCAGAAATTAGAATCTAAGAGACGTTACAACATCAACATAGTGTCTTCTCAGAATCTTTCTGATGCACAGTAGATTAGAACCAATATTGTTTCTTCACACAGAAGTGACCATAGAGAATGTCAGAGTGACGTAGCACATGGTCTTTATCAGAGTTAGAACCTGTTTGTTAAAACAATCAGAATAACAAACATTAGAGCACCAAAATTATTCTCACATAAATACTTCATTGTTATCATCAAAACATAGTGACAAGATGCAGAACCAAATATTGTTCTTACAATCTCCCCCTTTTTAATGATGACAAAACCATGTATTTTGATAGAACAATTTATACAGGGTAATCACCATAGTCTACAAATTCAGTGTTTAAGCTCTCGCCCCCCCTGAATCTGTTAATCTCAAAATTTCATTTATGCTATTTCAGAGTCTCCCCCTGATCCTAAGATTCACAAGATAAAATTTGAGTTTTCAGAACATGACAATACAGAAGGAATACTTCCCTACAACAACTCATCAGAGTCTGACTAGAACACTAGGTCTTCATCTCAGAACCCGGTTACTATCAGAACTTTGATGAAAAATCAAAACTTGATTTTGAATCTGATTGGATGATGCCGCGCATCTCATCTCTGAACTTCTTATCAGATCTTGATGGAGAATCACAACTTCTTAAGTATCAGAGTTTGATTGGAAGTGACTTCTCTCTTGTCCATCTTTTCTTAGATTCACCAACCTTATCAGATTCAGAGCCTGACTGATTTTATCAGAATATCATCCGTTACAGAGCGTGTCTTCTGATTCAGAGAATTGACTTGACTTGTTTTCAAGAAGATTTCTGCTTCTGACGCTTTGAGTCTGAATTTCATACTTTCAGAAAGTTTACAACTTCTGAACACTATGATATCAAACAAGATTTCTCGACTTTCAGAAAGTTCACAACTTCTGAACAGTATTGGAACATCTGTTTGAATAACCATATATTCTAAAAGTGTACAACTTCTTAACCATGAATTATCAGAGTTGAAATTATCCAAAAGATTTTCAATCTCAAAATTCGGAGAATAGGATCTTTATATTCAACCTGTCTAGAATGCTAAGTGAACTTTTTCAGAGTTCCTTAATTGAAACATCAAATAAACAGTTAGTTGCAAAAAGCATTATATAAGCATTATGTAATATTTGAGTTCGAGATTCTGAGAATAATTATTATCAAAATCATTTTACTTTCTCCCCCTTTTTGTCATAATAAAAAAGATAATGCAATAAACAGTGCAATAGAATGATAAATATGTGAGAAAGAAATTTCTAAGATAGGCCATATCACTCATAAACAAAGACAATTTAATTAATAATGGATCAAAATACATTGACATGACTCAAATACAGAGCATCCTAAAGACGAGATAGAAAACACAAGATACGACATGCTACAGATTAACCATCAAAGGCTTCACAATGTTTCTTCAACAAACCATTTTCTAGACCTTCTGACTGGACAAGTCCAACAATTCCTTCTTTAAAGAAGATTTCAGATAGAACTCTTCCAAAAGGTATGTAAGGCTTGATGAAATCGCCATTTCTGGAATCAGTAAAGGATTTTTGCAGAAAATTGAAAATAGTCTGAGGTAGATTAATTCGCACCTGAGCCATCAGGAGAAAAATGAAGACCCGATCATCATGAAATATGATATCTTTGTTTTCTTCCCGAGGATGAAAACCAGTCATCAAAAGCTTAAACCAAGCTTTGGGAATGGGAAGAAGATTTTCAGGATTGAGAGGTTCATATTTGGACTATGTGTTGTGAAGAGAGGCTAGTTCCTCAGAAATAAGATACCTAGACTAAACATGTTCAACAATGAAGCCAATGTTCTCACAACCAACTTCTAGAGCAATGGTAAAGGGAGTGATGTTTATGGGGACACCAAAAACACGATAAGAAATTGAGCGACTGTCATCATTGACATATAGTATTTTGCCAAAAATCTTTTACAAGATTTAAGTAGACTGGTTTATCCAGAATGATAAAGTATTTTGCCCACTCTTGATAGTGCATGATTAAGGTGATACTGCTAGCAATTTTTCTGTTTCCAAGATGAAGAAGGTTGATTTGTTCTTCTGATATGACCTCAAGAAGGTTCTCATCTCCTTGGAAAGTGATTAGAGACATGATGAGAAGATTTGAACAGTAAAGATAATTTTGATCTAGTAAGATCAAGCACTACAAAACATGGGAGGAGAAATGAAATATATATGTAGGAAATGAGAGACGTGACTTACTGAGAAAATGACATAGGTCAAGATGCGTATCACGCATAAGATATGCCAAGGACACAGTGGCAGAGTAAGAGACAAGAATATCATGGAATAGGAAAGGAGTGTAGCAGTCTCTTAAGTTTTGACAGGAGTCAATAACTATGAATAAATATATACTTATAAGTGGTAATTGAAGATTGACATATAGTAAAGACAGAAGAGAGTATAACTTATTTTCAAGAAAGACTTAACTCACATATGTCTTATCATTTATGAATGCACAGTCAGAGGGAAATGCGTAAAGATTTTAGCCTATTCTCAAGAAGTTTACGAAACTCAATATGTCAAACGGTTGTTACCATTATCGTTCACACGTTATTAAAATTTTAACTAAGTTATTTTGATTTAGATAAGTTAAAATTAGTCATTTTTTTCCTTTCTATGGTAATCATTATGAAAGGCAGTAAGACAAGATAAATGGAATAAGAAAAATACTTCATTGACAAAACAACAAAACGTCGGAGCGTATGACAGAAACAGAATCATAAAACAAACAACAAACAACAACAAGAACAATAGACAAAAACAACAATGAGGAAAAGAAAGAGACCAAGCAACCAAGAGACCAAGAGAAACATCCACCAACCAGCTATCTCATTCCCTCAGGATGGTTTTAGAATAGTTCATGGGAAAACACCATTCAGTATCAAGTTTCTCATTCATTCTGATTTCTTTTAAGTGAGCAACAACTCCTTGGAGATCAAGAATGTGAGAAATAACTCTGCTGTAGGGAATCTGAAACGATAACCCCGTTTGTGATGAAATAATTTCTTCTTTCAAGAAGTTGAATATGGATTGAGGCAGATTGATCTTAATCTTCGAGATTAAGAAGAAAATGAAGAGCCTATCCGTAGCAGAGAGCCTTCCTGTTCCCTTTTCCCTGGGTCTAAGATTTGTTCCCATGATTTGGTACCAGATTTTAGCCTTAGGAGAAAGAGAAGAGGGACTGTCAGCGGGTCCTTCTTGACGATAGATAATGTGAATGTGTTTAGCAAACCAGTTATTTCCTCTGTAATTTTCAACACATTCACCATCTTCTTTGCATTCAATAGCTTGAGATATGATTGAGGAATTAATCATGGTGGGAAAACCACAAACTGTAGACAGAATGCAATAAGTATTAGACTCATATGCAAGGATGCGAGCATTGGCCCAAAATTCTTTTACAAGAGCTGGGTAGATAGGTCCGTTGAGAATTCCAAAATATCTATCCCAGTCTTGGTAGATGATGTCTGAGAGAATGTTGGTATGACCATTTTCAACAAGATAATTAAGATCAATAGAGTATTCTTTCAAGAGATCCAGATCAGAGATTTCCCCTCTAATGGTTTTAGAAGACATCTTGAAAGTAAGAAGTATAGGAGTGAAAAACAAATTTGGAAATGGGTGAATAATTATGAGAAGAAGTGTGGTATATAAAGAGAGCGATGAGTGATATCCATAAATAACAATAAAGACTAGATGACTTGAGATGAGAAATTTATCATTTCCAATACAAGGAAAACAAACAAGAATAGGAATGATGAACATAAGATTCCAAAAGATTATAGACTAGTATACGTTATTGATATTATGACATCAATCAATAAATACAAATAAATGTATACTCGAAGATGAGAGGGCATAGTCTGATAGAGAATAAGGAAGAAAGATAAGTGTTAATTCCAAGAAGTCTTTGTCTTACATACACCTTTATGAATGCCTAAAGAGGAAGGAAGATGTAAAGATTTAAACAATTTTCAAGTAAATTTTCAAATCCTCTGTGTTAAAGATGATATAGGTAATAATTACTTGAAGCCAAGTCTCATGAAATCACAAAGCTCTAGGTGTCTTTTCAACAGTGGATATGATTTAATTTTAGACACATCTTGATATCCTCAGAGTTTGGAAAACTAAAAGGTTTCCATCTGATCAGAGACACTTCTGACAAGCCATCTTCTGATAACTGAGGTTAAAAACAAATGCTTCTTAGTTTAAATGAAAATCTGATATCTTCAGACTCTGACTAAACACATCTGATTCTGCTGAAATATTACTATGGACAATAGTCCATTTTCAGATGCTTCAGAATAAATAAGAATCTACCTTCAGCCAATGGTTTAGTAAAAATATCAGCCCATTGATGGTATGTATCTATAAATTTTAAACATTAAATTCCTTTCTGAACATAGTCTCTAATAAAGTGATGTTTAATTTCTATGTGCTTAGCCCTAGAATGTAAGATTGGATTCTTACTTAAACAAATAGCAGCAGTATTATCACAAAAGATATGAATGTTACTCTCATGTGTCTGATAATCTTCTAGCTGGTTCTTCATCCACAACATCTGTGTACTGAATAGAGACGCGGGTATGTACTCTGCTTCTGCTGTTGAGAGTGCAATTGTTGATTGCCTCTTGCTTGACCATGGGATCAGATTCTTCCCAAGAAACTGACAGTTTCTAGAGGTGCTTTTTCTTTCCAATCTATCTCCTACGTAATCTGCATCACAATAACCAGAAAGAAAGTAATCTGATGTTTTCTCATACATCAAGCCAAGGTTTGCAGTTCCTTTCAGATACCTCAGAATTATTTTAACAGCAGTTAAATGAGATTCTCTAGGATCTTATTGAAGTCTAGCACACAAATGAACACTGAAATAAATATCAGGTCTAGAAGCAGTTAAGTATAGAAGAGAGCCTATCATGCCACGATAGAGCTTCTGACAAACCTTTTCACTTACCTCTTCCTTTTCCAAAATACATGTTGGATGCATTCGAGTCTTAGTTGGTGTACACTCTGTCATGTTGAATTTCTTCAGAAGTTCTTTTGCATACTTGCTCTGATGAGTGTACGTTCCTTCTGATCTTTGATCAATTTGAATTCCCAGAAAGAATTTGAATTCTTCCATCAGATTCATTTAGAATTCAGCCTTTCTCATCTAGCTTGTTTCTCAACACCCATTTAGTTACAACGACGTGAACATCTTTGGGTTTCTGAACAAGATCCCAGACGTCATTTATGGTGAATTAACTCAGTTCTTCTTGCATGGCCAGAATCCACTCATTTTCTTTTAGAACTGCATCAATTGTTGTTGGCTCTATCAGAGACACTAGACCCAGAAGAGTTTCTTCGGAATGTCTGAAGGATGAACGATTTTTGACTGAATCAGCTTTATCTCCCAGAATCAATTCTTTAGAATGGGAAGTCTTTAATCTATTCTTCTTCGGATGAGATGAGTTGTTCTCAGCTTTCTGATAAGGTTGTATTTGGATCTGGAGAATTTGCATCTTCGTCTTCTTCTCTTGAATCTTCTACTTCTTAGATTCTGATGACGTGATCTTCAGATCTGCAAGCTTTTCAACTAGCTTTGACTTTTCAGAGTCAAGCTTATCATTGAATCTGAAATGAATTGATTAATCTACAATTCGTGTTTCTGTGGTATAGATTATGTAGCCTTTAGAGCATTCAGAATATTCCAACAATAAACACATTTGAGCAACGATTCCAGAGCCAATGATTTCTTCTTACTGGTTTCCTCAAAAACTGGCGAAGCCTCCAGGCTTAAATTCCAAACTTTGAAACATATGCCTTATTCTCGTCATGAGTCGCGAGCAACTACTGTTCAGTTACCATGACTAGTGTTTCAATTAAGCTGCTAATGATATTTCTAAGCAAGAGTCTGAGTCTGAGTCTGATGATATTTAGTCTCCTGGTTCTCCAAAAAATTCATCTTTGGTTGTTGCTACTAGCACAATATTTGCTTGTTCTTCATCAGATCCTTCTTCTTCAAAATTAGAGTCGTCCCAAATTGCCATTAGACCTTTCTTCGCTTTGGAGAAGTTCTTCTTAGGCTTCTTGTCCTTCTTGACCTTTGGACACTCGTTCTTGTAATGACCTGGCTCATTAAACTTCTAGCAGATAACCTTTTTTCCAGAGTTATGCTTCTTCTAGAGATTAGCGATAACTCATTTTCTGATTCTCCCTCAGCTTGATAAGTCTTTGCCTTTCCAGGTTTAGACTTAAGAACGATAAATTCACTCTTCTTCTTCTTCTTCAGCTCTATCTTATGACTTCTCAAAGAACTAACACGCTTTTCAAGACTTATGCTATTGAGATATTTTGATAGCTTTAGAGATGTTCCCATAGGTATCCATTTCTTAGGAGGACTTCTGATGATCTTTTTCACATGTTCAGTAGTTGAGTAACCTTTGTCCAAAACTTTGAGTCCTGCGACTAGCATTTGAAACCTTGAAAACATGGTCTCAACTGTTTCATCATCCTCCATTTTGAATGCCTCAAAGTTTTGGATTAAGGCAAGCGTCTTTGTCTCCTTAGCTTGAGCATTTCCTTCATGAGTCATCCTAAGAGAATAAAAAATGGATTTGGCATCATCTTCTCATACTTAGTATAAGAGATAACATTTAGCACTATGATCCTTATAATCTTTCTTCTGTTGGTTGATTATATCACTTCTGGATATTTTAACACATGTAGCATCAACTGGGTGATTTTAGCCATCAACTACCAAATCCCAAAGATCTACATCATAACCAAGAAAGAAACTTTCTATTTTGTCTTTCCAGTGGTCAAACTTTCCACCATCAAAGACTAGTGGTTTGGCACTGTAATGATATTTCTCTTCAGTAGTGGTTTTAGCAAGAGCTTCCATGATATCTCACACAAATACTGGACCGGTACTGAACACTGTTAAGTGCTAATAAACCGTTAATCACAATCACAACCAGAGCTCTGATACCAATTGAAGGTGTGAGAAAAACACAAGAAATGGGGGGTTTGAATTGGGTTTTCCAAAATGAAAGATTTTTATGAAACTCAAACAAAGATCATAAATAAAATAACAATAGAGAAAGACACACGATATCTCCTGGCTCACTTGAAAACTATCTAGTTAATCCAGTCCACCCGCCAAGGTGATTTTGCCTTATACACAAGGATTTAATCCACTATAACCAAATTGATTACAACTACACTAGAAAACTGCTGGTGACTAACAACAACCTCTAAGACACACTAGTCCTAGACTTCTTAAGAATTCTGATCCAATTGGTCTCTTAAGAAATACAATGCACAAGCCATCAGCAAGTGACTAACAACACTAAAACACATTGTCTTAGTCTTTTTAAGAATTCTGACCCAACTGGTCTCTTAAGGAATACAACGCACAAGCCAACTGCAAGTGACTAACAACACTAAAACACACTGTCTTAGTCTTCTTAAGAATTCTGACCCAACTGGTCTCTTAAGGAAACACAAATAATCTGTTTGTTGCAACGGTTTGTTTACAATAATAATGCTTCTACACAAGCAGAGTAAACATAAATTTTAAGCACAATCTAACTTAGAGCGAAACTATACAGTAAAAACTTTCTTCTTCTTTGTATTATGGTGCTTTACTGTTCACTCATATATTCTTCTATTTCTTGAGTTTTTTCTTCATGTGAATCAGTGTTTTTGATATTTTTCATTTTCACAATGAGTACTACATCATTTGTTGCTTAGTCACATTCATTCATTCTCATGCACACAAGCTCTCGCGCATCTTAGATTCATTGAATGATCAAGTTTATATAAAGCCAGAAAAAGACCCGTTGAAGGGAAGATCAGTAATATGATAAGAGTACTGGCGACTTGAAATAATGCCGTTATGCTGGGTTAAAAATCGTACACTGAAATTGTCCTTTGTACCACCAAATTAGGGTAATGGAAAAGAACGTACTTTATCTGTACTATGTACTATTTTCCCACGCAAACGTTTCATCTTCTTCTATTCATCCGAGGCTTCTGAGTTGATTTGATTGAAGCATGATCAGAAAAATGAATCATTGGGTCTTCAGAGTCTTGAGTCTTTAGAGTCTTCAGAACTTGTTCAACAAAACACTGTCTTCAGAGTCTTCAGCACTTCTACTTCAGAACCCCTGGTTATCAGAATACTTAAGTCTTTAGAGTCTTCAGAACTTCCTTCAGCAGAACCTTGTCTTCAGAATTTTCAGCACTTAGTTTTCAGAACCTTTAATCTTCAGAATCCTTAAGTCATCAGAGTCTTCAGAACTTCGTTCAACAGAACCTTGTCTTCAGAATCTTCAGCACTTAGTCTTCAGAAGTTAACGACCTCAGAAGCTATACAGGCTTCATAAATAAAACATCAGATTCACGCTCAGAAATTAGAATCCAAGAGACGTTACAACAGCAACATAGTGTCTTCTCAGATTCTTTCTGATGCACAGTAGATTAGAACCAATCTTTCTTCTTCACACAGAAGTGACCATAGAGAATGTTAGAGGGACGTAGCACATGGTCTTTATCTGAGTTAGAACCTGTTTGTTAAAACAATCAGAATAACAAACGTTAGAGCACCAAAATTGTTCTCACATAAATACTTCATTGTTATCATCAAAACATAGAGACAAGATGCAGAACCAAATCTTGTTCTTTCATTTTTGAGAGAGTCTATAGTTAACTTAAGAACTCTCAATAGGATCAAACGCTTACCACTAGGCCAAAAGCAATTGCTATTAGTCAGGGCGCAACTATATTTCCTTATAGTGAACCCCTCAAGGGGCCTACCTGGCCCACCTAACACACCTGTGTAGGCACCCATGGGTGGGATGTTCAGCCCATCGAATCCCTCAAGGAGACGCTGAATTAAATATTCCAACAATCTCCCCTCCCACAGTGTCAGTCGGGGGGATTCGAACCCATGACCTTGCTCTGATACCACTCAATAATATCAAGCGCTTACCACTAGGCCAAAAGCAATTGCTATTAGTCAGGGCGTAACTATATTTCCTTATAATAAACCCCTCAAGGGGCCTACCTGGCCCACCTAACACACCTGTGTAGGCGCCCATGGTGGGATGTTAAGCCCATCGAATCCCTCAGGGAGACGCTGAATTAAATATTCCAACAACTTCTAATGATAAAGTTTCCATTGGGTAGTGATAAGTAAACCAGAGTTTGTTTACTGTAAACCAGAGGTTGTTTGCATAAAACTATACTACTGATGGTCGATTCTTCTTCCTGGCTTGGTAGCCCCTAGATGTAGGTGATTTGCATCGAACTGGGTCATCATATTCTGTGTTATTTATCAATTTGCAATTTACAGTTCAATTTTGATTGACATGTTGTAACAGATGTCAAAACATCTGTCTTGCTGTTGTTGTTGATATTCTGGATATTAGCTTGTTTATTCTGCCCTTGTTTTAAAGTTATACAGAGAACAGTGTCGTGACATGTGTTAGGACATCTGCTATCTGCTATGCCAAAATTTCAAAGTGGACAAGTATCCAACACATTTGAACATGTGAATGTCTTTGAAGAAAACTCAAGTGACGTTGCGAGTCGAGTTAGGACTATTTGATTTTTTTGTTAAGTTTGATAACTTAAAACTTGTTATTTCGTGGATGTTACATGTTGGATGTTATGTTATCATAATTCATGTACCTTATTTTGTGTTATCATGTAACTTAAAACTATGTATTTTGTTGGAAGTTACATGTTGGATAATTTTGTGTGTAACTTGTTGGAAGTTACATGATGGATAATTTTGTGTGTAATTTGTGTGTAACTTGTTGGAAGTTAAATGATGGATAATTTTGTGTGTAATTTGTGTGTAACTTGTTGGAAGTTACAAGTTACATGTTGGATAACTCTGTGTGTAATTTGTTGGAAGTTACATGGTAGATAATTTTGTGTTTGGGAGAATTACTTAAATAACGATAATATGCTACAGGTTATTAATTAAAAAATAGGGAGAATTTTTTATTTTTTATTTTGAAAATGGGCCCGTTTTAGGGCCGAGTAACCCGCAACCCAGACAGGGCTGGGCCTGGGTAGTAAAAAAGGAGCCCATATTTAAAATGGGCTTTTTGGGCCCGGCTCGGGAAAGCCTGCGGCCTGCTAGGGCTAGCCCGTTTAGGGACGGGTAGCCCATTTTGATGGCTCTAGAGTTAGGGTTGGATTTTTTATTTTGCAACCGTGTGCATGAGGCATGAAATGCGTGAATTGGCACTTGAAACAAGTAATTTTGTGTTTGTTCAGATACGTCTCAACATAACAAACAAGTTTACATGTGCTTGTGGTCCCAAGTGAAGATTTGAGTGATTTCAAGTTTCAGGTCATGCGTGAAATGCAGAGTTTGAGGTACCGAGTTTGAGCTTAGGACAAATGAAATCCACTCGTGCGTTTTGAGATATTCTTTGTACCAAATGATCTTCTCATGGTGAAGAATCAGATGCAAAAAGAATCACATCAAAAGGATGCTTGGGGTTGAAAATGGCATTGGATCGAAGTTGAGATCGTGACCTGAAATTCTAAGCTAGGCATTAGATCGACCAGGTCTTGGGCCTACTTTTGTGCACACATGGGCAGCTGAGCAAATTCCGAAATTGATGTACTTAGAGGTCGAATTGATGTTTGACCCTTGAAGCAAAGCTGTAAAGGAGTTCAAATGTGACATTTAGCTCAAAGTAGATTCCAAAAATGTTGAGAAATGAAGAAGTTATGGTGTTTGGACCAAGTGACATGTCATACTTTATTTTAGGCCAACCAAACATGTGCCGACTTGAGGTTTTTTGCCATTTGTTGCACCCAAAGGCCCATTGATGAACACTTGGACACCAAATAAAGGGAACTTGATTGCCCTTTTGAATATTTTTGATGATTAGTTGAGAATTGGATGGAGATGGCATGGAAATAAACACATGAACCATACTTGAATCAACTCTGAAATCATGCACCCAACTTGAACTTCTCTTGATCCCATGATGTTGGATGAAGCTTGACATGCATATGACCTGTTATTTCTGTGCTTTTGTGGTTGGTATTTATTTTGCTAAAACTATTATAGCATCAAGATGTTGAATCTTAATGTTCTAAGTGGCTGCTTTCAACATGTCGAATGAAGATGTTCCATGCCAGCTCATAGGACATCGCGTTGTGAATTCAGTTTTAATGCATATTCTGGTTGTGTGAATTATTACTGAATATTCTGTGAATATTTGGTTATCCTATGTGGCATCCAAAGCATTTTTGGATTGTGGTTATTTGTTGGTTTTCGGATTTGCTGTTGTTTCTAATTATGGAGACATAATAGGAAACTTTGGATTGAAGACCTATTTTGTTGGAGTTATTTTTGCAGATTTGTGAGCAGCCTATTTGCTGCATTTTTGAAGCCCAATTCAGTCCAGATTAATTGCTATATATTGACTGATGTAAACCTAGTTTTAGGTGTGGAACTTACTTGTGTTTTTAGGGTTTTCGAGTGTATTTTGTGAGCCTAACTGGTATCATTCTGATAACAGTATAAGGACTGATTTTTGTGTTGTAAGTTCTGTCAAGTTACTCATAAGCTTTTAAGCATTGAGTTTCTTGTGTGTCAATTCTCATAAGCTGTGAAGTATTGAGAATTGTGTGTTTTTGAAAGAGTGACTTTCAGTTTGTTTCTTGTGTGGAAAGGTACCAATCACGGGTTGTGGTTGTAGAGGGATTTGAGGAGGGCCTCATACCTAGGTGAGTCTTAGGTAGAAGTCATAGGAAGGGTAGTGATTAAGTGAGCAGATTATTCGGTGTTTGTATGATCTGTGAATTGATACTATCGTATATTGGTTTCGTCCCTGGCTTGGTAGCCCCCAGAGTAGGTGTGTTAGACCAAACTGGGTAAACATATCACTGTGTTATTTAATTTCTGCACTGCTATTTTATTTTTATCTTGTTCCTTGTGTTGGATATCAGTGTCTCAACATCTGCGTAGGACATCTAATATCTGTGCCAGAATTTCAATTGGCATCAAGAGCTTGCACCCTTATTTGGTTCTGGGTGAGATTCAGGGAAGGTACTTTCTGGTACAATGGACAAAGATGGAGGATTTCTGAACAAACCACCTCTGCTTGATGGTTCTAACTATGACTATTGGAAACCTAGGATGAAAGCTTTCATCAAATCCATGGATGATCAAGCATGGAAAGCTGTTATAAAAGGATGGGAGCCCCCTAAGGTTAAAGATGAAAAAGGTACCCCTACTGATGTGGTGAAGGAAAAGGAAGACTGGGATGGTGCAGATTACAAAGGTTCCGTAGGGAATTCCAAAGCCATGAATGCATTGTTCAATGGTGTTAACAAGAATATCTTCAGGTTGATTGAACACTGCACTATTGCTAAAGAGGCATGGGAGGTCTTGAAGGTTGCTCATGAAGGGACTTCAAAGGTGAAGATGTCAAAACTTCAGCTTCTCACTAGCAAGTTTGAGAGTTTGAAGATGAAAGAGGATGAGAACATTCATGATTTTCATATGAACATTATTGAGATAGCTAATGCCTCTAGTGCCCTAGGTGAAAAGATGTCTGACAGCAAACTGGTCAGAAAGATCCTCAGATCTCTACCTAAGAGATTTGACATGAAAGTGACTGCTATAGAGGAGGCTCAGGATATAGACAAGATGAAAGTGGATGAACTGGTGGGATCTCTTCAAACATTCGAATTAGGGATCAGTGAAAAGTCTGAAAAGAAGAAGAGCATAGCTTTTGTGTCAAATACTGGTGACTTAAAAGATAAAGGTGACCTGGTCAGAGATGAAGGGGTGTCTAAAGATCTGGTATTACTTGGAAAATAATTTAACAAAGTGTTGAAAAGGATTGACTGGAAGTCGAGAGCAAATGCTCAGAATAAGTCACTCGACATCAGTAAGAACCAGGATGGAGGCAGAAGATCCAGAATTGAAGAAGACTCCAATCAAGGGAAGAGAGTTCAGTGCTTTGAATGTGAGGGATATGGGCATATAAAGACTGAGTGTCCCACGTATCTCAAAAGGCAGAAGAAGGGCCTATCAGTGTCTTGGTCAGAAGGAGAGTCTGAGAGTGATGTTGAAGAAGAATCAGCAAAATTGGTGACAACCTTGACTGGAATCTGTAAGGCTGATGGAGAAACTACCTGTGAATCTGACTCTGAGAAAGAATCCTATGTTGGAGAACTCACTAAGGAAGAAGTATTCACAGGGTTTTCAGAATTGTGTATCAAGAATGAAGAAAGGTGCCAAATAATATTGGAACAGAAGATTCTGATAGCTCAACTAGAAGCTGAGAAGGAAGAACATCTATCAACCATTACTGATCTGAAGGAGGAGGTTGAATAACAAAAGTCAAAACTTGACAATATGACCAAATCTATAAGAATGCTGAACAATGGTACCACGCAGCTGGATGAGATCCTTCAGAATGGGAAAGAAGCTGGAAATGTGCAAGGCCTTGGTTTTAACAATCAAGCAGAGACTTCCAAGAAGCCTGTATTGAAGTTTCTTCCTCAGAAAATAAAGCAAGAAGTGGGGATGTCAAATCACATGTTTCAACATCAGAAAAGAGTTTGTAGATCAAAGTATAAACCATGGAGATGCCATTACTGTGGAAAGATTAGTCACTTAAAGTCCTTTTGCTACAAGCTACATGGCTATCCCAAAACTGCTCAGCAACAAAATAAAGGACATAGTTGGGGTAAAGTGAAGAGAAGATGGATTCCTAGACAAATGATGGCTGGTCTCATAGCACATACCTCTCTTAGAGCATCTGCAAGAGAAGATTGGTACTTTGACAGTGGTTGTTCAAGACACATGACTGGTGTGAAGAGGTTCTTGTCAGATATCAGGCCTCACTCCACCAATTATGTCACCTTTGGGGATGGATCAAAGGGGGAAATAAAAAGGGTTGGAAAGCTGGACTACACAGGACAACCAAATCTGGATCGTGTTCTATTTGTCAAAGGGCTGACCGCAAATTTAATCAGTATAAGCCAACTGTGTGATGTAGGCCTCAAAGTAAATTTCACCAAATCTGAATGTCTAGTAACCAATGAGAAAGATGAAGTTGTTATGAAGGGAACCAGGTCTAAGGATAACTGCTATCTGTGGAATCCTCAAGAACCTGAAAGTTTATCTACTTGTTTGATGTCAAAGGAAGATGAAACCAAACTGTGGCATCAGAAATTGGGTCACTTACACCTGAAAGGGATGAAGAAAGTTATGTCAAGTGAAGCTGTTAGAGGTATTCCCAAGCTGAAGATTGATGAGGATAAAATATGTGGTGAATGTCAAGTTGGGAAGCAAACAAGGGTGTCACACAAGAGGCTTCAACATCTTACCACAACTTCTAGAGTTCTGGAACTTCTTCACATGGACTTAATGGGACCTATGCAGGTTGAAAGTCTTGGTGGGAAGAAGTATGCCTATGTTGTAGTAGATGATTACTCTAGGTTCACTTGGATATGTTTCATCAGAGAAAAGTCTGAAGCATTTGCAGCCTTCAAAGAGTTGTGTCAAAGGATTCAACGGGAAAAGGATTGTGGTGTTGTTCGAATCAGAAGTGACCATGGGAAGGAGTTCAAAAATAGCAGGTTTGAAGAGTTCTGCTTATCTGAGGGAATCACTCATGAATTCTCATCACCAATCACTCCTCAGCAGAATGGTGTAGTGGAACGCAAGAACAGGACTATACAAGAGTGTGCAAGAGTCATGATTCATGCCAAAAAGCTTCCATATCATTTTTGGGCTGAAGTCATGAATACTACTTGCTATATACACAATAGGGTGACTATCAGATCAGGTACTTCTGTCACTCTGTATGAGCTATGGAAAGGTAGAAAGCCAAATGTGAAGTATTTCCATGTGTTTGGTAGTAAGTGCTATATCTTAGCGGATCGTGAGCAAAGGCGAAAGATGGATCCTAAGAGTGAGTAAGGAATATTTTTGGGATACTCTACAAACAGTAAAGCATATAGGGTATTCAATTCCAGAACTCAGGTGATGATGGAATCCATAAATGTGGTGGTTGATGACTCTGTCAAAGATGAAGATGTCCCAGATGATGTTGGAGCATGTCTGCCCATGAATAATGAAATCTCTCAAGACATTGAGTCTGTAGAAGATAGTGCTCAAGAAACCAACACTAGACCTGAGAATGAAGAGGTAGAGGATGCTAACTGGGGACCCTCTATAAGGATTAAGAAGGATCACCCTAAGGAATTGATTATTGGTGATCTGAATGAAGGTGTAAGAACCAGAACGAGGGAGACTGTGTCAAATGCATGTTTTGTTTCAAAGATTGAACCAAAGAATGTCAAAGAAGCATTGACAGATGAGTTCTGGATAAGTGCTATGCAAGATGAACTTTGTCAGTTCAAGAGGAATGAAGTCTGGGAACTGGTACCATGACCAGCAGGAACAAATGTAATTGGAACAAAATGGGTTTATAAGAATAAGTCTGATGAGCAAGGAGTTGTTACCAGGAACAAAGCCAGATTAGTTGCTCAAGGATACACACAGATTGAAGGAGTAGACTTCGATGAAACATTTGCGCATGTGGCTCGATTGGAATCCATAAGATTGTTGCTAGGAGTGGCATGTTTGTTGAAATTCAGATTGTTTCAAATGGATGTCAAGAGTGCCTTTCTGAATGGCTATCTTAATGAGGAAGTCTATGTTGAGCTGCCTAAAGGGTTTGTGGATCCAAACTTTCCTGATCATGTTTACAAGCTGAAGAAGGCTTTGTATGGCCTGAAACAAGCCCCACGAGCTTGGTATGAAAGACTGACTGAGTTCTTAGTTAACAATGGGTACATGAAGGGTGGTATTGATAAAACTCTTTTTGTCAAGGAGAAGGATGGGAAACTAATGATTGCTCAGATTTATGTAGATGATATTGTGTTTGGCGGGATGTCGGATGAAATGGTCCAACATTTTGTCACTCAAATGCAGTCTGAATTTGAGATGAGCTTGGTGGGTGAATTGACCTACTTCCTTGGATTACAAGTCAAGCAGATGGAAGACTCAATTTTTATTTGTCAGAGCAAATATGCGAGGAACATTGTGAAGAAGTTTGGACTGGATAATGCCAAGCATAAGAGGACTCCTGCTCCTACTCACTTGAAGTTATCCAAAGATGAAAAGGGAGTGAATGTTGAACAAAGTCTGTATAGAAGTATGATTGGCAGTCTGCTGTATCTTACAGCAAGTAGGCCAGACATAACTTTTGATGTTGGTGTGTGTGCAAGATATCAAGCAGAACCCAAGGTCAGTCACATCAATCAAGTGAAGAGAATTCTAAAGTATGTGAGTGGTACATGTGATTATGGGATGCTTTACTCCCATGACTCAAGTCCCATTTTATTAGGTTATTGTGATGCTGATTGGGCTGGAAGTGCTGACGATAGGAAGAGTACCTCTGGAGGGTGTTTCTTTTTGGGAAATAATCTTATTTCATGGTTTAGCAAGAAGCAGAATTCAGTATCCCTTTCTACTGCTGAAGCTGAGTACATAGCAGCTGGTAGTAGTTGTGCTCAACTGGTATGGATGAAGCAGATGTTATCTAAGTATAATGTCACACAAGATGTCATGACACTATTTTGTGACAACCTGAGTGCCATTAATATTTCCAAAAATCCCATTCAACATAGCAGGACTAAGCACATTGATATCAGACATCACTTCATTAGAGAACTTGTGGAGGACAAAGTCATAACTTTTGAGCATGTGAGCACAGAAAATCAGTTTGATGACATATTTACCAAGGCTCTGGATGCAGTTCAGTTTGAAAACCTGAGGAGCAGACTTGGGGTGTGCATTCATGAAGAACTATAGCAATCAATGTTCCTTCTGGCTGCCAGATTGAAAAGACTAAAGGAGGTTCTGGTAGTGTAGTGTGTAAATGAAGGGAAAATGCTGAAGTTTGTGCATGACATTTGGGCATGTGATGTGGTGTGCATCTAATCTCTGATGAAGTTTACTCTGGTTTCTTTTTACTTTGACTTGTTCTACTTACCTTTGTCATATTTATGGCTAAAAAGGGGGAGTAGTATGTTTGTGTGGATGTTGAGTGCTTGTGTGCTTGTGTTGCTGCAGTAGTTGAGGGGGAGTTTTGCCAGGCTACTATGATGAGTTGTTTGCTGTACTGAGTGTTGTTTGCAGCTAAAGGGGAGTGCTGCTGTGATGAATATTTTTTTGTTGTGTGCTGGTGATGTTTTCGCTGCTGTCTGATATATGGATAATTTTTTGCTGTTTGGGCTTCTTTACAAGTTTGTTTGTGTGTGTGTAGTTTTAGCCAAAATAAGCCAAAGGAGGAGATTATTATTTCTGTGCTTTTGTGGTTGGCATTTATTTTGCTAAAACTATTATAGCAGCAAGATGTTGAATCTTAATGTTCTAAGTGGCTTCTTTCAACATGTCGAATGAAGATGTTCCATGCCAACTCATAGGACATCGCGCTGTGAATTCAGTTTTAATGCATATTTTGGTTGTGTGAATTGTTACTGAATATTCTGTGAATATTTGGTTATCCTATGTGGCATCCAAAGCATTTTTGGATTGTGGTTATTTGTTGGTTTTCGGATTTGCTGCTGTTTCTAATTATGGAGACATAATAGGAAACTTTGGATTGAAGACCTATTTTGTTGGAGTTATTTTTGCAGATTTGTGAGCAGTCTATTTGCTGCATTTTTGAAGCCCAATTTAGTCCAGATTAATTGCTATATATTGACTGATGTAAACCTAGTTTTAGGTGTGGAACTTACTTGTGTTTTTAGGGTTTTCGAGTGTATTTTGTGAGCCTAACTGGTATCATTCTGATAATAGTATAAGGACTGATTTTTGTGTTGTAAGTTCTGTCAAGTTACTCATAAGTTTTTAAGCATTGAGTTTCTTGTGTGTCAATTCTCATAAGCTGTGAAGTATTGAGAATTGTGTGTTTTTGAAAGAGTGACTTTCAGTTTGTTTCTTGTGTGGAAAGGTACCAATCACGGGTTGTGGTTGTAGAGGGATTTGAGGAGGGCCTCATACCTAGGTGAGTCTTAGGTAGAAGTCATAGGAAGGGTAGTGATTAAGTGAGCAGATTATTCGGTGTTTGTATGATCTGTGAATTGATACTATCATATATTGGTTTTGTCCCTGGCTTGGTAGCCCCCAGAGTAGGTGTGTTAGACCAAACTGGGTAAACATATCACTGTGTTATTTACTTTCTGCACTGCTATTTTATTTTTATCTTGTTCATTGTGTTGGATATCAGTGTCTCAACATCTGCGTAGGACATCTGATATCTGTGCCAGAATTTCATGACCTAAGAGTATAGGCCATGCCTTGAAGGAAAAACTCTTGTGGACCATTAGTTGACCAAAACTTAGCCTTTGGGAATCAAAACCCTAATTTAGAAGCCAAGCTTGATCCATTGGTTGCAAGTCCCTACCTTGTACAATAAGAAAGATAAAACAACACATATTTTTGTATTTTGAATAAGGTTAATATTAGAATGTAAACTAACAATAGAACATAAAGGGTGCATGGTGATCTCCCACAAAGGTAAACCCCAAAGAGTGGAGGCTAAGAGGATACCATACCTGTGATCTTGATGAGATGCCAATGATATGTTAGGTGGAATCTTAAGGGTAAAACATAGGGTATGAAAGTTACCCTTACATTTTTGATAGAATGCCACATATAGTCATTGGTAGAATTTGTTGCGTCAAGACATGGTAATCATGAGATTTTAAGCCAACTAATTTAAGATCTTTCATGTCTCTTTGCAAACTATCTACCACATTAGCTTTCTTGAAAACATCTACTCCAATATCACAAAGCATATCTTCTAAAGTATCATTCTTAAATTCATCATCATCTTCAACTGTATGTTACAGAGGTCATTTTTTTGTCACTTCACCATGCCATACCCATTTCGTGTAAGTTGACTAATTCCATCACAATCTAAATGATTGAATATAACAACAATTGGATATCTTTTTTTTGCATATTTCGGACAATTTTACAAGGACGCAAAAAAATCTCATTATCGTTAGGAAGGTTTTTTTTTTCCGCGAATTCAAGAAAGTGAATCACTTCATTCTCATACTCTTTACTTAATCTATTGGCTTTCATCCAACTATTACCCATAATCACATACAACTTCTGAAAATAAAATAAAAATAGTACACAACCAACAAAAATGAATCATACAAGTCTAAAAAACCATAATAACAACGACGACGACGACAACAACAACAACAACAACAACAAACAACAACAACAACAACAATAGTAATGGGGAATTTGTACATACCACAAATGTGATGAGAGACTCAAAGAAAAGTGTTAGTTTGAGATTCGAGTTTCCTTACTCCTTGAAGAATAATGGTGTTTCAGTTTCGTTCGCTGGAGAAGAATATTTTTTCAGTTTCGTTCACTAGATAGAACACAAAAAGTGAATGAGACTTAACATTAAATCTGAAGGAATTAAAAATTGTTTAGAGAGGTTTTTTTCTCGATTTTTTATAAACTGAGGGAACATATCCGACGTAAAAACTATAAAAAATAAATGTTTTTTTAATTCTAAATAAAACATAAAATTGCAAGCACTGAAAATCGAAGCTCAAACATCTGTGCAACTTGTTATGTCGGTCTTTTTTTAAAAAACCAAGATAAAAAATTAAACTAAAAAATGGCACGTACTATGTCATTTAACCTCGATTTTTCAATAGATGAAATAAAAATTTTGTGATGAAATGAATTATTTATAATTGTGGGAGACGATAATTTCATGGCTGGCGTCAAAGTGATAATTGTGAGTTATTCTTATTAGCGCCATCAAGGTAGTGGCATTGACTTGTCCCTGTTTTACTCAATATGGAATTAGGGAATGAATTCAAAAGGAATGGAACTAGATGCGAGTGATGAACGACCATAACAAAACACTAATTTGGTTACGTAAATTACAATCAAAATCAAGCCTATATAATTCTAAATGAAGACAAAAGTGATGGCTTGTTGACATGCGCGATTGGTTGAGAAGAAAATAAAAAGAGTGGACTTGGAAAGCATAAAATTTACTTTATAGCCTTCTTCACCACCTCCATCATTGCCAACTTCTAGGCTTCATTGTCATCATCATAATCTTCCTATAGAATCAAATACCCAATCATGCCAAATTATTAGTCAGTTCACCTACTCTTTGTCTTGCCCAACGTGGCACCTCTTGTCAAGTACCACCATCGAAAAACAACTAAATTAATGGTGTCAAATTATCAATATATACGTGTCTTTTGCTTTCTTCATCAACTTGTTGGCAAGGTAGTGACTAGGAACAATACGTTTAGAGGATGACATTTAATTGTAGAATCAGTATCAATGTCATGCATATTATACCAATCCTTCAAATTTAAGCTATCTTATAATAAAAAATAAATAATAATAATGAACCTATTCTTTCAAATATCATACACATTACTTTCTAATGATTTACTCTATCGTATATATTTTGTAATATTGAGATTCTTACCAAATGGTTAGTGATAGATGTGAAGTTTTGGGTTCTCAAAATAATATATAATGGCTGTCTTTTTCTTATCCTCAGAAAAATAAAATAAAATCACTAATTCAAAGTTGACTTTGATCTCAAGCAACTTGCGATTGGAGGGATAAAAACAAAAAATTAAGCAAGTGAATTTGGTATAAGAACACATATAGTAAAGTGTATTAGGTTATGATACAATAAATTAAAATAGTTAAGCTCCAATACATTATCTAAAAAGAAAACTAGGGTTCATGATGAGGGTTCTGAAGTATTATTTGAAGCAAAGATTAAGATTTTTACTGGGGAATGTTGCTTTCATGATGGGTGCCTTTCAACTCAAGCCACCAACGTCTCTCCCTCTCTCTCTCTCTCTCTCTCTCTCTCTCTCTCTCTCTCTCTCTCTCTCTCTCTCTCTCTCTCTCTCTCTCTCTCTCTCTCTCTCTCTCTCTCTCTCTCTCTCCTCTCTCTCTCTCTCTCTCTCTCTCTCTCTCCACAAAAATGTCATTGTGTCCCTAGTACAATTTATTTGAAATACAAAAATATCCATTTGTTCTCTATTAAAAAGTACTTTATCTTTCTCTTTTCTATTAATATTTACAATATGAAAATACTTTTGTTATTTAAAATATAAAAATACCATTTTATTTTCTATTCAAAACATATATTTTTCCCTCTCTCACCATCCTCTATTAATATTTAATATATGAAAATACTTTTTCTCTTTAATTAAAATACAAAAATACTTTTTATTTTCTGTCAAAAAATATTGTCTCATTTTCTCCTCTACTAATATTTATATTTATAAATGGTGTTGTAGTCAATTTTACTTTATTTTATCTGTTCCGTCAATTATATATCAAATATTATACAACGTAAAAAAAATTGTCAAGGACTTCAAAAATTTATATTATACTGTTTTGTTCAATACTTATCTTTTTACGAATCCAATGCACCCACCCTAAAGAACCAAGTTGAAATTTACTCAAGCATAATTATAAAAAATTTAGTGGTCATCTTAATAAATACTACCTCCGGTCCTTTTTATAAGGAACATTTCATTTTTTAGATTCATTAAATAATTAATGTATCTGATCTATAATGCAGATCAGATATATTAATTATTTAATAAATCTAAAAAAGTGAAATGTTATTTATAAAAAGAACCGGAAGAAATAGTATATATTTTAAAATAAATTAAAAAAATTAATGGTACATTCTAAAATACTTAAATTCTGTTTGGTAAAAATAGCGGTTGACTGATAAGATAGCTGATAGATTATAGTTTATGTCTGATAGTTGATGACTGATAGCTTATAGCTTATAGCTAATGGTTGATGATTTATAGCTAATAAACTAATTAAAGTGTTTGGTAAAATTAACGATTTAATTAACTGATAAATTAAAATGACATAAAAGATATTTAATTATTATTATTTTATTTTAAATTACAAAGAATAATAGTGGATTTTAATTAAAATAATAAAAACAAAAAAAGAAGAAAAAATAATAAGTTATAAGCTATAAACTAAAACGCTATTTGAAATAGCGTCTGAAAAATAAACTATAAATTAATAAAATAAATTATAAATCCGTGATAAAAAGACTGTTACCAAATCTTTTATTATCATGTGAACGTATAAACGATAAGCTCAAAAATTATTTTGTCAAACAGAGTGTTAGTCCTTACTATTGATGACTTATTTCAAAGTTATTGCTTAATAAATAGATAAAGGAGCCCCCCACCCAATCATATTCATACCTTCCCACTCCCACGTACGATTCTCTAATCTTTTGTCATCTACCACATTTTTGTTCATTGTATATATATGATGAACGCAATCAATACACTGCTCAAAACTAAATACTCAACATTCTGATGAACACCATGAATTTTGATATCTCTCTTTGTCTTGGTCTTGGCCTCCATGATCAAAGCCAAAAGAAAAAGATGGAGGCTCCATATTCTAACTCAAAAGCATATCAATATTCCCTTACGTTAGGAATAGGATCCCTCAATAATATTGATGAGAAAAACAATCAAGTAGCTACTACTACAAAGATTGAATCAGATGCCTCTAACTCTACCAGCATGCAAGTTTCTTCATTTTCCAACTCCATTAATATCATCAAGAGGGAGAGAGATGATCATCAAGTACACGACCTTGCAGAGAAGGTTCCATTTGTTGATTTTGATGTTGATGAAAATGGAAACTCCACCAAGAAGAAACTTAGGCTTACCAAAGAACAATCCACGGTTTTGGAAGACACCTTCAAAGACCATTCTACCCTCAATCCGGTATTATAGTTTTTTTTTGAACAAATTAATAACTATATAATATGATTATGGTAACAGTTATCAATATTTATTTGTACTTTGATGATCAGAAGAAAAAGCTAGAATTGGCAAAGAAGCTGAATCTTCGGACGAGACAAGTAGAGGTGTGGTTTCAAAACAGGAGGGCAAGGTTGTAATTTTCTTTTCACTAATATATTTCTATATTTCTAAATTAAATCTAATCACACTGACGTTTTGAAATAGAGAAATGTTATTCTTACATTCATGTGTATATCTAGGCCGTATACACTGTTCACAAATATGGTAAATAGTGATATATTATAATAATAAAATAATTTATTTTCAAAAAATATAAAAATTAATTATTTTTTATATCTAAACATTTATTAACCAATTTTATAACCTCATTAACCAACATTTTATATTATATTAACCAATTTTATTTTAGTAATAAAAATTATTTTTATATCTGAACATTTATTAACCAACTTCATAACTTCATTAACCAACTTTTTATATTCTATTAACCAACTTCATTTTTTACTTGTAAAAATTATTTTTAATATCTGAGCGTTTTGTTAACCAACTTCATCACTTAATTAACCAATTTTTTACATTTCATTAATCAATTTTGATTTACTATTAAAAGTTACTGTTTACGGGTACGGTTCACATCACACTATTCACGTCACTATTCATGTACGATTTCACTGTTCACCGTATTTGTGAGCAGTGTATACGGTGTAGGTGTATGAATGGGTGTAAGCATAGCATAACTATTTGAAATAATATTTTCAGAGGGGTCGATGCTACAAATGTCTGACTTGTCGGTTTTTGACATGTACACAATTTTTTTTATGAAGCACCATAACCTTGATATTGGCATGCCGACACCGATAAATAGTTGAAAAATAAATAATTTAAAAGTAATCATAAATATCGGTGCATGTGTCTAACTGCCACACGGACATGTCTTTTTTCAAAGGAATCAGTACTATATAGATTCTTTTAGAGGTGTTGATGGTATATATATCTCAATGCTCTTTCTATGTCTTACAAAAATGCAGAACAAAGCTGAAACAAACGGAAGTGAAGTGTGAAGCACTGAAGAAATGTTATGAAACTCTAACAAAGGAGAACAAGAGGCTTGAAGAGGAGTTGAAAGAGCTCAAAATGATGAAAATAATGGCGGAACCGTTTAATTATACGCAGGGTCCGGTGGCCGGTCTTACGGTTTGCCCTTCTTGTAAGACAATTTGTAACGACAATAGTAGGGTCAATGGAACCTCTCACACGACGGCTCAAATTCACTTATATAGAAAGACAAATAACTATGCGTTAGCCCAATCTTCTGCAGCTATTGCTAGCTAGTAAATACAGTTTGCATTTTCGGTTAATTTTGCTTTGTAAATGATATATACACTACCTGTAATTGATTAATTACTACTATCATGTAATTCAAGATAACCAGTTGGTTAAGGATTAGATTGATTGAGTTTTCACTTACGTGCATCTTATATTGTGCACTTCATGATATAATCGATTATAAATTTAAAATGTAATTACTTCGTACATCTTTTCTCATATAATTTTAATATATTATTAAACTTTTAAATGGCAGTTGTAAGCAAATCACTTGGAGAATCTAGTAGTATATGGATTGGTATGATCAATATTTTTCCATTAGAATTAGAAGTGAAATGATAGAAAAATTAAAATTCTTTTAAAATAAGTTATTCTCAGTTCAATTACATTAAAAACAATTGATGTGTGAGATAAAGAATAATAACAACGACTTTAATTAAAAATAACTTTTAATCCAATAAAAAATAAATTAACTTGGTAGAAGAAGATGAAATAAGGTAAGAAATAGAAAATATTTGTTTATTCAGTTCGATCAAACGATCTACGTTCGAGAGAAAGAACACCTCTCGAATTCATTATACTCCGGTCGTTGTTACAAAAGATTACAAATGAGTTTTAAAAAAAATAGTCTTCCAAGTTCTAATCCTTCTAGATAACTCTAAAAGTTTTCTTAAACCTTAAACCTTATTTCCCCCTTTTGTTCTAAAATTCTGAATTATCACACTTACAATAATAGAAGAGCTACATATTTATAATTGGTAAAATCCAATAAACAAAGCCCAAACCACAATCCGTTAGCTAATGGATCCATGAATCGAACTGAAACATTCCAAAACACATGAACCAGAAAAACAGACTTGACGTCCGAAAAACCTGAAGAACCGTACGGATCGATTCCGATCCGCCGTACAGACACATGCGAGCTGCAATCATACGAACACTGCCGATCGGCCACCGTGGTCCTCCACCGCAACACAGAATTTGACCACCGACCACTGCGGTCCTTCTCCACCGTACAGATTTCAGTCTCCACCGCCCGAACTTTGGTCGTTGCGGTCCTCCTCTGCCGTACAGATTACGGCGGCGTCGTCGTGGTCCTTCGCAATTGCACTCTGATAATCGATCGCCACCACCGCGGCTCTTGCGCCAAAATCTTTGATTTTCGCTTGATTTTTGAACCTCTAACTTTTTGAAAAACTTTCTAAAATATACGATTTTCTAATCTTCAAATATGTTTACTTTCACTTCATTAACAAAGGTTTTAAGGCATACTTCAACGAAAGTGACAGAGTATAGTCTTGATGCAATGAAGTTAATCTTCAGTACGATAGTGTGGGGGTGAACCTGCAAAGTTAAAATTCCAACACACAAGTTAATAAGAAAATGAGGAGTAAAATTAGTTATGGATTAGAGAAAATACCTCAAGTTTCACGTGGATACCTGATATATGAATGGTATTTATGAATGTTCTCTGCCATTTCGGCATGGAGTGCGATAGGTCGTATAATGAAATCTAATGGTAGGCAGCAGTCACTAGCGTGGATCCAATGTGGAGCTCGAGCTCTAGAACAGAGTTACTATACCTTCAATGTTATGATGGAATGACTTAAAATGATGATTGAGCTTCATCTTTTTTAGCGAGTGACGGGTCTAGAACAAATATAACCTTGTTGAAAAATATGTTGAGAAATTGAAAGGATTAACCATATTGAAATCTTTACGCTTTGAAAAAAATCTAACAATAGTATTAATTTTTATCACGAAAATGTGTGAAACAAATAACAATGACAATCAAAATAAATGGTCTCAAGTAAAAATATAACTCGTGAAGCAGTGTAAGCAAATGCACAGCAAGTACTTAAAAAACTTGTTTATCCATTTCGATCAAATCGATCAAGTATGCAAGAGAGAGTAGTTCTCCGATTCACGATAATTCCAAGAATTGTTACAAGAGATTACAAAGGAGTTACAAGAAAATAGTAACCCATGTTTAAAAAAAAATCTTATTTCTACTCATGTGTTTCTCAATCTCTCAAACTCTCTATATGAATGACACAAACCCAATGTCTCTATAAGTGTTTCTCAATCCGTTTATGTTAGACAAGGGCTACAATCTAGAAGGGGGGTTGAATAGATCGCCAAAATAGATTTTCTTATTAAAAACTCTATTTTGAAAAATATTTTTCTATGGCAAGCAGAACCGAATCCGGATCGACTCTCATCTATCTGAACCGTTATTGGTAGAATCAGATATGCATAAACCGTAGTATAATGTGGGCTAAATATGGGAAAAGCAAACCAACAAGTTGAATATAATTTGTTTGAATATAAACCACACTAAGATAAACGATTTTCAATGAAATGTAAAAATAAATTTGACTAAGGAATTTTATTGAATACTTAGTGTGCAGTAAAAATATCAAACACTTGGTGTGCAATACACCAAGCTTAATTCTCTTTGTGTTGAAGTTGTAACAAATCAACCGCAATTGTTTAGAGTGCAATAGTTTCACAAAAATAGCTTAAGACACTTCAACACAACCAGAATTTCCAGCAATTAAAATTACACACCAAGTGTTATCAAAATGTAAAGAGAGTGAGTGAGAGGGAGAGAGAGAGAGGGAGCGAGAAAACACCATGATTTGTGTAGGGAGTTCTCCAATTGTCCTTACTATGGGTACGCATGCCCTTAATTTGAAATCGAATTGAGATATTGTAATTAGCCTTTGCAATATCAGCTTACAAAGTAGTAGCAATTCAAACCCCCAAACCCTATGTTTGATATTGATCCTAGCTTCTTCTCTTCCCTTGATCTTAAAAATATAAAGTCACACAACCTCAAATTTGATCCTCTAATTACCATTACTTCTTTGACCGAACCTTTGTTCTTAAAAGCTTTCACTCGGCTGAATCCAAATTGCAAAATCTTACTGCAAGTCTTTCAATTGATCTTCCAATTACCGCTACTCCTTTGCAAGAACCCTAGTTCTTTAAAGCTTTCACTAGGCTGAATCCAAGTTGCAAAGACTTGTGCAAAAACCCCAAAATCAACCCTTGATCTTGGTGGAAAACCCCTAAAGGTTTTATCATTGAAACTCCCAAAGAAAAAACTCAACCCAATTTGATTACACCAACCTAAATTGGACCTTATCAATCTTGTCTTGACAACAAACAACAAAAATGATTATGTGTAGTTGTTAAATGCATGCAAAAATTTGCTTTAGAAAAATGCTTTACTAGGAGTCGACTTTAATGCAGAATGAGTCGACTTAATCAAAATTTATATTGACTCATAGGTTCCTTGTATCAATACATATGAGGCAAAGAGGTTTGTTTGAGAAATCCTGTTAGCTCTTGGATTGGCTGGAATTTGGGTAAAACAAAGGATGTTCAATGTTGATGTCAAGGTGGTGATGCTGCAACATTGAGATTTAACACTGGGCTGTGTTAAGTAATTAATTTGCTGAAGTTGGATGTATGATGTCACATGGCGATGTTGTGACATTAGATCTGCAGAATTAATAACATCAGGTTGTGATGTTGTTAGGGTTGCGTGTTAGCTGGAATTGTGGAGAGCAAACTGTCTCATTGGATGCGAATATCTTGGGATAGATATTTTCTGTTGCAAAGGAGATCTGGTGCAGATTTGTAGGAGATTTAAAAGGTTGAAGATTTAAAAAGATTTTAGGAGAAAATCTGTTTTAAATATTCAGTTTTAAATAACAAATATGGCGAGATTTTGGAGCATGTCCAAGACCAATTCAAGGAGCTATATAAAGCGCACAAGTACTAGAGAAAAGCAACGAAGAAAAGAGAGCTAAAGACTGATTATCATTTGTGTCTTCGTTTATGATTTGTAAACCATTCTAGTGTGAATCGGTATTGTGATTTTGAGTTGTTCTTGATCAAAGCTGTGAAGCAGAATCAAGTAGTGGTATTCAAAGTGTATGATCTTTGAAGTGTTTTAGGGATTGAGTAGTGTTCTCATATCTAAGTGGTTTCTTAGGTACAAAGTCACTAGTAGGAATTAAGTTTAGGAGATTGTCAACTGGGTTGTTGAGTCTGTAAATTAATTCTACAAGTAGTGAATTTCATCCCTGGCTTAGTAGCCCCCAGACGTAGGTAGTTAGACCGAACTGGGTGAACAATTTGGTGTGTTATTCTGCTGTTTAATTTGTCCATTGTGCAGAGTGTGTTATTGTGACATCGCACCTTAACATCACACATCTGATACCAGAATTTCAATTGGTATCAGAGCAGGCATCCGGTCTGTCTCTGGGTGAGATCTAGGGAAGTTACTTTCTGGTGTAAAGATGGACAAAGAAGTTGGAGGATTCGTCAACAGACCCCCTATTTTGGATGGATCCAATTATGACTATTGGAAGCCAAGGATGACCACCTTCTTAAAATCCTTGGACAGCAGGGCTTGGAAGGCTATTGTTAAAGAGTAGAAAGCACCTGTTGTGTGTGAGAAAGATGATACTGGCAAAGATAAAGAAGGCACCTCAAAGCCAAAGCCTGAAGAAGAATGGACCAAGGAAGAAGATGAGCTTGCCCTTGGAAATTCCAAAGCCCTAAATGCTATTTTCAATGGAGTGGATAAGAATATCTTCAGGTTAATCAATTCTTGTGAAGTTGCTAAGGAAGCTTGGGATATTTTGAAGGCTACTCATGAAGGAACGTCTAGAGTGAAGATGTCTAGACTTCAGCTTCTAACATCAAAGTTTGAAAGTCTGAAGATGAAGGAAGATGAGACTATTCATGACTTCCACATGAGTGTTCTTGAGCTGGCCAATGCATCTAGTGCTCTTGGAGAGAAAATGTCAGAAGAAAAGCTTGTAAGGAAGATTCTTAGGTCCCTTCCTAAGAGGTACAAGATGAAGGTGACTGCTATTGAAGAAGCCCAAGACATCAGCAAGATGAGGGTTGATGAACTCATTGGATCTCTTCAAACTTTTGAGCTTGGTTTGAATGAAGAAGAACCTGAAAAGAAGCCGAAGGTTATTGCTCTGGTTTCCACTCCTGCAGAAGCTAAGGAAGTCAAAGATAATGATTCTCAGGAAGATTTGTCTCAAGCCATTGCTATGTTGGGAAGGCAGTTCAACAAAGTGTTAAAAAGGTGGAACAATAACTATAAGCCTAGTGTCAAGAACATCTCTTCTGACATCAGCAAGCCAAAAGAGAAAGATGAAGAGAAGACTGCCCAGGATAGAGGTGTTCAGTGCTTTGAATGTGAAGGGTATGGACATGTCAAGAAAGAATGTCCCACATTCTTGAAGAAGCAGAAGAAGGGCATGTCAGTTTCCTGGTCTGAATCTGGTAGTGAAAGTGAAGGTGAGTCTGTAAGGCATGTTAGAGCCCTAACAGGAACTGTTGTGTCTGATGATGATAGTGATGGAAAAATTACTTATGAGGAGTTAGCATCTACTTATTGAGCGCTGTGTATAAAAAGTGCTGAGATTTGTCAAGAAAACAAGTGTCACAAGCAACAGATTGCTCAGCTTGAAAATGAAAAAGCTGATCGGGAAAATGAAGTTGTACTAGTTAAGTCTCGATTGGATCAGATGACAAAATTTGTTAGGATGATGAACAGTGGTACAGCTACTCTTGACAAGATTCTTCAGTCAGAGAAAGCTGCTGGAGATAAATCAGGCATAGGATCTGTGGCAAGCACTTCAGGAACAAAGAAGGAGATGTTTCATCCATTGTCTCAACATCAACCTAAGAGACAGAATCCTACCCCTAAGAAGGTTGTTCAGCCCCAAAATGTTGAGAAAAAGAATGGTCCCCTTCAGAGAAAGATGCAGCCTCAAGGAGCTAGTCAGTATATGCCTCCCCAATATCACAATAGCATGCAAGCTGCAAGGTTCAAACAGGACATGTCTCATCAGGTGTCTCAACATCAGGAAATCTGGTATGGAAATGAATACAACCATGCTGTGCCCTATTACTATGGAAGAAGAAAGCCTCATCACCATAGAAGACAGCCTAAGAGACAGTATCCTCAGTACAGAAGAAGGCAATCCAACTATGGAATAAGGAGACAACATTATGGGTGGCAGTCACAGCATTATCATCAAAGTGGAAGAAGATCTAACCACTTTAGAAATGACAGAGTCAGATGCTTCTATTGTGGTAAGTTTGGACATATGCAGTCCTCATGCTTCAAGCTTCACGGTTATCCAAATTCGGCTTCTCAACCCAGACAGAAAGAGGTCAGGCCTAAGGTGGTAAAGCAATGGGTTCCTAAAGTTACCAGCTTGATAGCTCACACCTCCTTAAGGGTTTCTACCAAAGATGACTGGTATTTTGACAGTGGGTGTTCAAGACACATGACTGGTGTAAAGAATCTACTTGTTGATGTGAAACCTCAGTCTTCAGGCTATGTTACATTTGGTGATGGGATCAAAGGAGAGATAAAGGGGATTGGTAAACTAAACTGTGGTAGTGCTCCCAGACTGGAGAATGATCTTCTTGTTAAAGGACTAACAACAAATTTGATTAGTATTAGTCAACTTTGTGATCAAGGATTCAAAGTAGACTTCACAAAATCTGAATGTATGGTCAAAAATGACAAAGGAGAAGTCATTATGAAGGGAGCCAGGTCTAAGGACAATTGTTATCTTTGGGTGCCCCAAAACTCAAATTCTTCCACGTGTGTGCTTGCTAAAGAAGATGATGTCAAAATCTGGCATCAGAAGTTGGGACACCTTCACCTAAAGGGAATGAAGAGAATTATCTCCTCAGAAGCAGTCAGAGGGATTCCCAAACTTAGTATTGAGGAAGGAAAGGTGTGTGGAGACTGTCAAAAAGGAAAGCAGACAAAGATGTCTCATCCGAAGCTTCAACATGACACCACCTCCAAGGTATTGGAACTTCTTCATATGGACTTGATAGGACCTATGCAAGTTGAAAGTCTGGGTGGAAAGAAATATGCTTATGTAGTTGTGGATGACTATTCAAGATATACCTGGGTGAATTTCATCAAAGAAAAATCTGAGGTGTTTGATGTCTTTAAAGAGCTCTGTCAAAGACTCCAAAGAGAAAAGGAGAGTAAGGTCATCAGAATAAGAAGTGATCATGGAAGAGAGTTTGAGAATAGCAAGTTTGAAGAATTTTGCTCGGCTGAAGGTATAAGCTATGAGTTTTCATCTCCTATCACCCCTCAGCAAAATGGAGTTGTTGAGAGGAAGAACAGAACTATACAAGAGTCGGCTAGAGCAATGATTCATGCCAAGAAACTTCCTTATCACTTCTGGGTTGAAGCCATGAACACTGCCTGCTACATTCACAACAGGGTTACCCTAAGAAGAGGCACTTCATCCACTCTATATGAACTATGGAAGGGAAGAAAACCTAATGTTAAGTACTTCCATGTTTTTGGTAGTAGATGCTATATTCTGACTAATAGAGAGCAGAAAAGAAAATTGGATTCCAAAAGTGATGAAGGAATATTCTTGGGATACTCTACTAACAGCAGAGCATATAGGGTGTTCAACTCTCGAACCAAGGTGATGATGGAGTCAATCAATGTGGTGATTGATGACAGTGACAAGCAGGAAGACGATGATGTTCCGGATGCTGTTGAGATATCAGTTGGTGAAGTTGCACCAGAAGCTGAAGACAGAAGCCAAACTCCTAGTGTTGCTGCTGCTGAGCCTGAAGCTGAACAAACTCATAAGGATCCCTCCATCCGAGTGCAGAAGGACCACCCAAAGGAGCTCATTATAGGTGATCCAAACTCTGGAGTAAGAACAAGGTCAAGAGATGTTATAGCGAGTTTATGCTTTGTCTCCAAAATTGAGCCAAAAAATGTCAAAGAAGCATTGGCTGATGAGTTTTGGATAAATGTCATGCATGAAGAGCTGGAGCAGTTCAAGAGGAATGAAGTATGGGAGCTTGTACCTAGGCCTGATGGATTTAATGTTATTGGAACAAAGTGGATCTACAAAAACAAGTCTGACGAGCTTGGAGTGGTTACAAGAAACAAGGCTAGACTTGTTGCACAAGGCTATACTCAAGTTGAGGGAGTTGACTTTGATGAGACTTTTGCTCCAGTGGCTAGATTAGAATCCATCAGACTACTCTTGGGTGTAGCTTGTATCCTAAGATTCAAGCTGTTCCAAATGGACGTGAAGAGTGCTTTTCTGAATGGCTATCTGAATGAAGAAGTCTATGTAGACCAACATAAAGGATTCATTGATCCAAACTTCCCCAATCATGTGTTCAAACTGAGGAAAGCTCTGTATGGTTTGAAACAAGCTCCAAGGGCCTGGTATGAGAGGCTGACAGAATTCTTAGCAGCAAATGGATATAGAAAAGGAGGGATTGACAAAACGTTGTTTGTTAAGGAAGAAGGCGGAAAATTAATGGTAGCCCAAATTTATGTGGATGACATTGTATTTGAGGGAATGTCAGATGCTATGGTGAAGCAGTTTGTTCAACAAATGCAATCTAAATTTGAAATGAGTTTGGTTGGAGAACTCAACTACTTTCTTGGGCTACAAGTCAGACAAATGGAGGATTCCATCTTTATTTCTCAAAGCAAATATGCTAAAAGCAGAGTAAAGAAATTTGGCCTTGACAATGCCAATCACAAAAGGACACCTGCTCCTACCCATTTGAAGCTATCCAAGGATGAAAATGGAGTGAGTGTGGACCAAAGCTTATACAGAAGTATGATTGGGAGTCTACTATATCTCACAGCAAGCAGACCTGACATTTCCTTTGCTGTTGGTGTGTGTGCCAGATATCAATCTGATCCTAAGGTGAGTCACTTGAATCAAGTGAAGAGGATTCTGAAATATGTGAATGGCACAAGTGACTATGGGATGCTATATAGCCATGATTCCGGGACTGATTTAAGAGGATACTGTGATGCTGATTGGGCTGGAAGTGCAGATGATAGGAAAAACACTTCAGGAGGTTGTTTCTTTCTAGGGAACAATCTGATTTCCTGGTTCAGCAAGAAGCAGAATTGTGTATCTCTCTCAACTGCTGAAGCTGAGTATATAGCCGCAGGAAGTAGTTGCTCTCAGCTGGTTTGGATGAAGCAGATGTTGAGTGAATACAATGTCAAACAAGATGTTATGACACTGTACTGTGATAATCTGAGTGCCATTAATATATCTAAAAATCCTATACAGCATAGTAGGACAAAGCACATAGACATAAGGCATCACTTCATAAGAGAATTGGTTGAAGACAAAATTGTTACCTTGGAGCATGTAGCCACAGATAAACAGTTGGCTGACATATTCACGAAAGCCTTAGATGCAAACCAATTTGAAAGGTTAAGAAGCAAATTGGGAATCTGCATTTATGAAGACTAAATGTGCTAGAAAGGGTTGTGAGCAGTTGGAGTTTTTTTTTGAAAATATTTAGTCAACTGCAAGGTGAAGGTTGTCAAATTGTGGCTAAAAAGGGGGGAGAAATAGCCAAGAGAGTCAAGAGTATCAAAGAATGCCAAATGCTGCTAATGTGATGCAGATATTAAGGGGGAGTAATTGATATTAAGGGGGAGTAATTGACAGCTGCTATGCTGGTTGTTGGAGTGCTCATTGCTGCTAATAATGAAATATGTACAGTTGTAGTTGAAGATAATATGTGCAGCTGTTTGAAGATTGTAGCTGTTTGCAACATAATGATATATGCTGAAGTTTTTTTTGTGAGCAGCAGAGTTTTGTGAAGAAAAGATGTTACTGCTGATGCTGCTGCTTCAAGATTATTGATTGAAGTTTTTTCCGCTGCTGAAGTCTCTGAAGGTGCAGAGTGTAACACCCCCCAATCTTTACCCCCAATTAATAAAAAGCAGTAAAAGAAAATTCGAAATTTCGTCAAAGTATATTTAAATTATCATGGCATAGACCGGGAGGGTCGCATCAATTTGAAATAATACATACAACACCTGCTCATAAAGATATGCAACAGTGGGGTAACAATAAACAGAGGAACTTAGTTCCTTACACCCACATTTCAGAATTTAGAATAAAAGCGGAAAATCTAAAACTGAATAACATACATATATATATCATGAAAAGTTTGTCATACATCAGGTTATACATGCACAAGCCAAAAGATATACATATACATAATATACAATTATCACAAACGGCCTCCCTAACTACCCGGTGTCACATATCAGAGCCGACCGACAAAAGAATGAAGACTCAAAGCTTCACAAAATACCTCCAGCAACTCTAATCTGCAATGCCTCATAGAGCATTATAAAACAGCAGAAGGGTGAGAAAAACAACCATAATATAATTGCATATAATTATATATATAACACGAAAATACACAATTATACGATTCTCACCACAACTCACGCCATGATTCAAACAGAGACATTACAGGACACAATACATATTCCCATCACCAACACATATCCATATATCCATTTATCCAAAAATCCACACATAAACAACCATAAATGATTTATGCAAATGCAAGAGACCGACACAACGACTCTATGCATATGCACATGCGGTACCGACTTCCATTGTTTCTCATCACTAGTTCACTCAGGAACTCTGCTGGAACCATCGCTCGTTACATCACTGTAACTCCCCGTCGGGCCTACGATGTTCCCCACCGCTCACACCCCACACGGGCACACGGTGTTTATGGATCGCTCACACCCCACACGGGCACACAACCCGATCGCTCACACCCCACATGGGCACACGATCGTCTATAATCATCTCTCACACCCCACATGGGCACACGAAGTTATAGCGAATTCCCTCTGGAATCCAAACCGTCACTCAGGACGTTCAACAATGCATATCATGATGCTTGGCATACAATGACCCATGACATTCAATATGCACACATAAATACATTCATTTACATCGACATAAATTACACTTTGCACTTATGCCCAAAACAATGCATTTAATTTCCATACGGCCACAAATCATCACAACATCATCTAAACATATACGTTTACATCATACAACAGCACCTCGCACAATACACATCAATTACGTATAAGTATAACGACAAAAGTCGACAACCGACACTATTCCCGACTCTCTGACATAATTAAATCGGCTAACAATTCCAAAATCATCCTAACAAGAAAGTATAGCTCAATAGCTACGCAACGATACCAAGAATGTAAAAATCGGACAAACGGATCAAAAGTTACGAACGAAAACGAAAAACGATATTTTGAAAAGTCACATTTTGTAAATGTCCTGTCCATACGCGTACCACCATGAGCCATACGCGTATGAGCAGAGACTCATTTTTCCCAAAGTTCACGTTGAAATGTCCGTACGCGTAATGGCCAAGCCTGTACGCGTATTGACCTAAAAAGCTACGCGTATCATACGCAAATGGGCAGATGGCCGAGGAAACAAGCAACCCATACGCGTATTGGCCCTATGTCTCGCCCACCATACGCGTATTGCCAAGGTTCATACGCGTATGAACATGCCCCATACGCGTATGACCTGGAAATCTCAGAAAAATTCTTCTGCATAATTGTTCATACGGGTTCAACCCAAAATCCCCCTAAATCTCACCTACACACCAGAAAATTGCCAATACAATGTCTAATAACAAGTATCTATCATGTATCAACAAGAATGAACACTTAATACATAATTTTCTACACATTTAATCAATTTCCAATCAATTTTACCAAAAATGGGTTTACTAAAATATTTCCATTTCAATCCAACAAACATCACCAATATACATACATAATCATATACAAGTATACAATAATTGGATTTCGCATCCTTACCCGATTAAATCGATACTAGAAGTTGATTTCTCTTGATTTTTCCAAGTTTTCTACTATTTCTCTTCTTCTTCTCTTTTCTCTCCTTTTTCTTTCTTTTCCTTTTCTTTCTTTCTCATTTTCTCTCTACTATTTTCTATTTTTCTTACTTAATCAAAATTATCCTAAAATGACCAAAATACCCCCACACTCAAATATCTCACAAACGATCTCAAAACCCGATAAAATATCACAACATTTAAAATTAACATATTTTCAGATAAAAGTCGAAAATAAAATAAAATAATAATATAATAATCAAACGACTCGATTAAATAAAACGCACACGAAAACTGGGTCGTTACACAGAGTGCAGAAATTGTTTTAGCCAAAATTAGCCAAAGGGGGAGATTGTTAGCTCTTGGATTGGCTGGAATTTTGGTAAAACAAAGGATGTTCAATGTTGATGTCAAGGTGGTGATGCTGCAACATTGAGATTTAACACTGGGTTGTGTTAAGTAATTAATTTGCTGAAGTTGGATGTCTGATGTCACATGGCGATGTTGTGACATCAGATCTGCAGAATTAATAACATCAGGTTGTGATGTTGTTAGGGTTGCGTGTTAGCTGGAATTGTGGAGAGCAAGCTGTCTCATTGGATGCGAATATCTTGGGATAGATATTTTCTGCTGCAAAGGAGATCTGGTGTAGATTTGTAGGAGATTTAAAAGGTTGAAGATTTAAAAAGATTTTAGGAGAAAATCTGTTTTAAATATTCAGTTTTAAATAACAAATCTGGCGAGATTTTGGAGCAAGTCCAAAACCAATTCAAGGAGCTATATAAAGCGCACAAGTACTAGAGAAAAGCAACGAAGAAAAGAGAGCTAAAGACTGATTGTCGTTTGTGTCTTCGTTTATGATTTGTAAACCATTCTAGCGTGAATCGGTATTGTGATTTTGAGTTGTTCTTGATCAAAGCTGTGAAGCAGAATCAAGTAGTGGTATTCAAAGTGTATGATCTTTGAACTGTTTTAGGGATTGAGTAGTGTTCTCATATCTAAGTGGTTTCTTAGGTAGAAAGTCACTAGTAGGAATTAAGTTTAGGAGATTGTCAACCGGGTTGTTGAGTCTGTAAATTAATTCTACAAGTAGTGAATTTCATCCCTGGCTTAGTAGCCCCCAGACGTAGGTAGTTAGACCGAACTGGGTGAACAATTTAGTGTGTTATTCTGTTGTTTAATTTGTCCATTGTGCAGAGTGTGTTGTTGTGACATCGCACCTTAACATCACACATCTGATACCAGAATTTCAAATCCTTTCAGATAGAGTCGACTCCATGTATGAATGATTTGACACCTTCGTATTTTGTATCAACCCATTCATGCTTTATATAAACACATACATACTAGAATCATTTCCTTTTTAAAACTTATTCAGTTTGTACTGATACAAAGTTATTTGTATCGACTCATTGACTTGTTTTTCATGAAAAATTACATTTTTAACTTGTAATGGCCTATTTAATCTAATTATAAATGTCCTATTATGATGATGCACATCTAGACATAGACGGTAACATCCAATATACTCAATGAGCTAAGCTACCTAGTTTTGACATCATTCAAAATATATCTAAGAGACTAGTGCACTCACATACTCCCCCTTTTTAATGATGGACAAACATACTAAGCACTTGGTGTATTCAGCAAAGCTCCCCCTGAATATGTGCCTCATAAAACCTTGTACTTCTCCCCCTTTGACAACATAAAAAAGAAACAAAGACGAAAACTGTGAGAAGTAACATGAAAAATACACAACAACATATAACACACTCAGAGGCGTTACAAAGATTAAACAACCATAAATAACGAGCAATAACATGCACTCACATAGAATCACGTCTAATTGAAAACCAATACTTAATCGTAAATAAACAACCAAGTATAGCCAAAAAGGATGATTTCCATTACATAATTGTCATAAACGGTTGCTACAACAATAGAACACAATAAACATAAAAAAAATTAAAATAGAAATGCATGCATAAGAAAAAAATTAGGTCTTCAATGATGTCTAACTAATGACAACGACCACGGCCTCAACCTCTACCTCTACCACAGAACCAAGTTTCACCATCAACACCATGCTCACCATCCAATGCATTACACATCTCCTGGTAAAACTGAAGATAGTGACGATGATAATCAAAGAGTCGAAGATCCAACATATGATCGTCAGGGATAAATTAATTTTTATTTTGATATTCTGTGTAACAATGTAATATTCTGGGTGAACATTGTAGTTTGTAAAAAAATTATTTTTATTTATTTTTTGTGTGAACAATGTAACGAATTTCAATTAAAAAACAATCTATCTTACCCTTCGTTTTTATTGTAAACCGGGATGTATGAGGCGCTAGTTTTGTAAATAATAAAAATGATGATGTTGGGGTTCGAACCCATGTGAAAATTAATATACCCTTCAGTGTTTAAAAAATTGAGGTGATAAGCTGTTAATTTTCATGCACCCTTCGTTACCTCGCGTCCGTTGTTAAAAGTATTTTTTGTAGTAGTGCACATATTGTGATTTGATTCACTAGTTTCGTAACCCTAGTAAAGAAATCAGTTATGCTTTCACTTTCTTCCATCTGAGGAAGATCATACGTTCTTTTAAGAGTTTGTAACCTCGCCTTTTCAGCGCCTCCAAACGATTTCTCCAAAAGAGCTTTATAATGAATCATAAAGAGAGCTTTATAATCTTTTTTCTTCAATTCTTTGTGTACAACCTTTTCTTCATCTGTCGTGTTTTCTACAAGCGGCGTCGCTCCCTCCTTCACAAGATCCCAAAGATCTTGATAGCGGAAAACAATCTTTATCTGCTTGCACCAATCACTACTACAAAACGTGCAAACAACAACGCCAGGTTTACAACAGAAGAAATATACACTGTTGTAATATATTAAATTTTCGCGCCCAGTGAGTAGCTGGATTTATAAACAGTGATTTCATGACGGTTGTCTACAAAAAGAATAATAATAAATGATGTGTGACAAGCTTCGATTCTCAACAACTTCATTTTTTCCATTTTTAGAGTACATTAAGCGTGTGTCACTTAAGTCCTTTATTTAAAAAATAAAATGTAAATTATTTTACAACGGTTAGTTGAAACAACCGTTGTTATACATTTGTGTCAATTAAGTCCATTATTTAAAATATAAAATGTAAATGATTTTACAAAGGTTAGTTTAACCAATCGTTGTTATACTCTTGTGTCACTTAAGTCTATTATTTAAAAAATAAATTCTAAATGATTTTACAACGGTGATGAAAGTCAACTGTTGTTAGAGGACTTACATTTCCATTATGGTTGCGTTACACAACCGAGATTTAAGGGTTTACTGATAAATTAAAAACAAAACTTAATCTGTATTTCTTTCATAAGACGCCCTAGGCGAACAAGCGAGCCAGAGACGACAGCGGTGGCGTAATCTTTACTTTCTTCGTATCCATTCATTTGGAGCTCAAAACTTCATCTTTCTCAGTACAATACTATTCAACATCTTCATTCCTTTTATCTTGGTTTATGTTGTATATGCTCTAATATTCACCCTCTTCATTTGATTCCCCAGCTTCGAAGTACGGTATTCTTCAACATCTTCATTCTTTTTTTCTTTGTTTATGTTGTATATGCCCAAGTCAGTATGAGAGTACATGTTTCATATGTTATAGGTTATGATTGTCTGATGGGCTATACTTTAGTATAAGTTACCAATTCCTAATACATATCATGGTAATCTGATTTCATTGGCTATAATATGACATTTGTTGGTTATCATAGATAGAATTTTGATTTCTCTTGTGGAAGTTACAGGTATATAGAACAGGGTTCTGGAAAGTTTTACAAGAAATCTAGTAGGCATGATGTTCAAGTTGGTGTTAGGTAACACTTGTTGTATTGCCAATATCATCAGTAGTGTGTTATTTATGCCTCGCTTGCCATATACGCTATGTTTTAATGCCTTCAAGTTGTTTCTGTCACTACTACAAAACGCGTAAACAACGACGCCATGGTCACAACGGTTCATCCCTACACCGTTGTGACATATCTAAACTAAGGCGCGGTTGTATTTTATTTGTTTTTTGAATAAAAATTATCCTTATATAACAACGATTGATAATCCAACCGTGGTGATACCATCAAGCTTTCATGTGTTCGAACCTCAGCGCCATCATATATATTATTCCTTTTATGTTAAGGCGCGCCTCTTCTTTTTATTTACTTTTAAATAAAAAAAATTAAAAGTTATGACTACGGTTGTTTATTTACACCATTGTGATACATTTTGTATGTTTTTTTAATTTTTAATTCTAAATATAACTCTGGCGCATTAATATGAAATATATCATTACGGTTTTAGGTGTTGACCGTCGTAGTAGCTTTTCAATATACTCCAAGCTAGCTAGTTTCATTGTCTCTTCAATATCTTTTTTCCATTGAAAATAGAAAGTAGACGAAACGATACACGATTTCAACCCTAAACCCTAATGTTCAATACTGTGAAATAATACACGATTTCATCCAAAGCTTGCATCATCAGTATCCATTATTCACCGTGTTGTTGTCATTTTCGTCATCATCGCCACGATCGTTACGGAAGGAAGATTACGCACCAACAAACACCGTCGTCATCATCGTCACCATTGAGAAGGAAGATAACAACAACACCGTCATTGTCGTAAGGAAGGAAGACAACACCAACACCAACAACAACATCGTTTACTTAGTCATCACGTTTAGGGTACGTAAAATATTTTCCCCATGCATCTATATTAAACTCATTTGCCATTGTTGTTTATGTTCTTGTTGTTCATGTTGTTGTTGTTGTTGTTGTTTTTGAACATAGATGTCGACCTTGTCGAGTTCTACATCAGGAAGCAGCGAAGATACTCAAACGATTGAGTGTTCTGCGAATCCAACTCAAACGATTGATACTCAATCGAAAAGATCACAAAGAGGTGTCACAATGATGCCCTAATTCACATCAGTCCGCAACTCATCTGGTGTAAAAATTCCCATCGAGTTTGATTCGCACTACAGATTAGTGGATTGTCCACATTACTCTACTTTTAAGAGTTATGTTGCATTCCTTACACGTAGCAAAGTGAGTATACTGATAGATGATTGGAGAGAAGTGGATGTTAATGTCAAAGACAACATATGGACAGAGGTTAAGGTATTACATACTATAATTTTCATATATTTGATATCACTACCTATAGTTTCTAATTCATACTTATATATTGATTTAATATAGTTGATTTTTGAGTTTACCGATGACTCAAAATTGAAAAAAAAAAGTGGATAACTTATACCGGTGTTCGTTGGAGGGGATTTAAGTCACAGCTCACGGCTGACTATATTACGAAGCCTGAGAGCGGTCTTCAACGTCCATGGATTCGGTATAGTTTTTTATCGAAGAAGGTGTGGCATAAGTTTGCGAAGAAACGCCGTTCTGAGGAATTCAAGGTTAGTACTAGTCTTATGCAACCTATAATGTTATGCTAATGAGTTATAGATACTAATCATACACATTTTTCACTATGTTAATAACAGGCTAAAAGTGAAGTAGGAATTCAAAACAAGGCAAAAAACATGTACCCCCATAGATTGTCTCATGGGGGTTACAGGAAACTTGAGAAGAGAATCATGCAGGAAAAACAACAAGAAGGAGGAGATGGTGACATCTCATCTCTGTAGCGGGGAAATTTGTGAGTATAAGCTATTAAGTAACTTAACTCATAAAGCAAGAGTCGCCACCGCACTTTTATTTTTATCCACAAAGGGAAAGGAAACAGAGCGAACAAAACCTAAAGAGTTCTAAAAGAACAAAGAGATAAAGGGTAAGGGGGTTGGTTATGTAAAGGGAAGGTTTTACGCACCCAATACATCTATAGTACTCTATAGGAGCCCTTTGATGTATTCATGCTTTTTGGTCTGAAAATGGTTTGCTTGTAAAGAGATTGAGGAGATGAGAAGAGAAATATTTTTTTAAGATTTTTGTGTTTGGAGAGACTTATCGCCTCATGCCTACGTACCCACGATGTGCAATGTAGGATCAAAACCCCGTAGTTCGTGGTACAAAGAACAAAAAAAATGTTTGTTTTGGTTGATTTTAAGTGTAAAGAGAAGTCGTCATTTCTAAGCGAATAATTCTGCTTAAAGAAATGAATCATGTCTAAACTTATGAAAAAGAGTTTTAAAAGAAAAAAAAGTGCACAAAGCACAAAAAGATTTGATGTGTTTTTGTATTTTTTATGTTTTTATGAAATGGTCAAAATATGATTAAAATGGATTGACATTTATTAAGGAAAACAAAATTTTAAAAAAAATCACTTGACCAAAGTCAAGGTTTTATGATGAAAGCGGTTTTAAGTTTGAAAACAAGAAAGTTTTTGAAAAAGGGAGAAGATTTTGAAAATTTAAGAAGGGAAGGAGAAGAAGTGGCTATCCTAGTGCATAAAAATAAAAGCTAGGGAAAAGAAGGATCTAACCAAAATGGAGCTACTTCAAAGCAATATTAAAAGAATTCCATCCTTAAGCAAATTGGCCAAATAAAGGCAAGTCTTCAATCGATACTCCAAGCAAAGGGATAAGAAGTCCTAATTCTAGGTCCATAAGTCCGATATTACTTCAAAAGAGGTCCATAAAGAGATCACTCCAAAGCATTGGATAGTGGCCATAGTCCAACAATTAAGAGCACGAATCTTTTAGTGGTTTAATCCTTTATTAGTGTTTTTTGAGTCCAAATGGACAAAGGAAAAAATTGCGGAAGCATAAACATGTGTCCAACGGACAAAGGAAAAATTGCGGAAACATAAACATGATATGAAATGATAATAATGAAGCATAAAAGTAAAAGAGGTAGGGAGCGAGAAGGAAATATAAACAAAGTTAATATAATAATATTGTTAGTAAGTTAGTGATTAGTTGTTAGAGTAAGTGATCAATAATAATTGAATAATTGCACTTAGGTCAAGATTAATGAAAACTCATTAGAGGATTGATAAGACCAAAGCCTCCTAACAACAAGCTTCATAAGTTTTGAACCAAAAGACAAATAATCAATCATTCTTGATAGTTTTCCGATACGGGGCATATGTTGCGCTATGTTAAGCAATCGCCGAGTAATTTACGGAGTAATTACCCTACAATGAGGCCGGTCAATAGCTCTTTGTGCTAATGCATGCTAGATGTACGATATGTAAATCGTCATCCGAAAGCAATACCGCACGAAAAGAAAATAAGGTAGCAATCTAGTCTTGATCAAAATTCAACAAAGGAATTCCATGATCCATAAGACTTTCATCGATCAAAAGAAAAGAGAAAAAGATGAAGAGAAAGCCAAATTAAAACACACAATTATGTGATCTAAGGCTAAGAACAAAAGGAAAGGGAAGAAAATGGAAAAGGAACCAAAGCAGTCCCAAAAATAAGCCAAAAACACAATTCTGCCTCTGTGCAGTCGATTGCACACTGACAGATTTACAAAAACAAGGCAAAAAACAACACTGTGCAGTCTATTGCACGAAAATGCAAATCGATTGCACCCTGCTGTGACAGCAAAAATTCAGCAAAATTCAACATGATCATGATCTAAAACTTTCTTCAAACACCTCATGATCATGGAATCAAAAGTGCACGAAAATGCAAAGCAAATAGCAACCAATACAGTAATTAAACACAAATTGCAAGATCCAAAGATCAAGCGAACAAGATCAACAAAGATCTACATTGTGGATGATGAAATTGAAGCTTCAACAATGGTGAAAGATGAATTACCACTTCAAATCTGAAAATTCCTTCAAATTGCTTCAAGATCCAAACTCCAAAGCCTTGATTTATAAGAATTGTTAAAGAAAACAAGTTTGGATGAAGGTTTAGCTCAAAGTTGAACAAGATTCAATGTGAATTCTTGTTAACTTTCAAGAGAAGAAAAGTGAGCTTTGAGTGAATTTTGTGGTTAGGATGAGAAATTGCAAGAGGTTTGTTGGATATCAAAAGCTTGAAGAATGAATGAAATGAGGCCTCTATTTATAGAATTTAGGCTTGGAAATTTGGTGGTTTGGAATTAGGCTTGGATGATCAAAATTAGGATTGGAATTCAAATTTGGAGGGAATTATCAAAAGAGTGGTGATTAGTGAAGGTGCATGGTGGAAAATGATCAAAGTGATTAGAGGAATTAAAATGAGGTGATCAAGAATATTCCACATGTGATCAATGGTCAAGATTGGTGCCAAATGCTTCAAAACTTGAAAAATGCTGATTTTGGCCAAATCTGTCTTCGTTCAGTCGATTGCACTGTAGCGCGAATACAATGCACTGCTGAAAATTTCAAAATCTAGGCAAAAAATGTAGGGTACAATCGATTGGACCATTAGTGCAATCGATTGCACAGTTGAAAATCTTCAAAAATACCATTCTTGGTATATTGTGCTGGATCTTGGCTCGATTCTCTTGTTTGTCAAAGAAGGCATGGAAATAAACACATGAACCTTGGAGTCTCTTGAATAAAAATCAATTAAATCTTGGAAACTCTTGATCAGATGATTTTGAATAACTTGCAGATCAACTTTGACTTTGTTCAGATGAAATTCATTCGAGCTGAGGGACTGATTTTTTGGTATTTTTAACCTGTTCTTCCCCTAAAAATGTTAGTGAAAGGAAACAAAATATTTTTGGATTTTGATTAAAGATTAGTAAACATAAACAAATTAAGCAATAAAATAACTAACAAACACACACAAACTCAAAGATCCCTGCAAGGCACAATTCTACAAAAGAGGGGACGAATGTGTGATCTTGTTTGTGGTATGCAAAAATGCAAATGACATGTGGGATCTTAGGGGTAAAAATTAGGGTATTACAGCTGCCCCTATTTAAGTTTCTTCTATCCGGAGATACGAAGATGGGCATCTTTGTCTCGGCGAGATAGAAGAGACTTAAATATAACAACAACCTAATTTTTGGCCCTAAGAGACCACAAAATGATATGATCATGCAAATTCTATGCAAACACAAGACCACTGTGGGGAGAATATGCCACAGGAGATAAACAAAAATCAGGGAGCAAAAGAAAAGAGAAAGGACTCCTCAGGGGAAAAATACATCCCAACAAAGGGAGGAGACAAACTGGGGATAATTGTATGCGGAAATAAACCACATCACAACAAGGATAAAACTCATCAGGGAAGACTTAGCACAACAAGGCTCCACTGGGAAAAACAATACCTCAACAACGAGCTGTCCCATCAAACCGAAGAGACTTACCATTCATCGGAGTAACAAAATCTCAACAACGAACTGTCCCACCAAATCGAAGAAACTTACCATTCATCGGAGTAACAAATCTCAACAACGAACTGTCCCATCAAACCGAAGAGACTTACCATTCATCGGAGTAACAAAATCTCAACAACGAACTGTCTCGTCTAACCGAAGAGACTTACCATTCATCGGAGTAACAAAATCTCAACAACGAACTATCTCGTCTAACCGAAGAGACTTACCATTCATCGGAGTAACAAATCTCAACAACGAACTGTCCCATCAAACCGAAGAGACTTACCATTCATCGGAGTAACAAAATCTCAACAACGAACTGTTCCGTCTAACCGAAGAGACTTACCATTCATCAGAGTAACAAAATCTCAACAAAGAACTGTCCTGTCTAACCGAAGATACTTACCATTCATCGGAGTAACAAATCTCAACAACGAACTGTCCCATCAAATCGAAGAGACTTACCATTCATCGGAGTAACAAATATCAACAACGAACTGTCCAGTCTAACCGAAGAGACTTACCATTCATCGGAGTAACAAATCTCAACAACGAACTGTCCCATCAAACCGAAGAGACTTACCATTCATCGGAGTAACAAAATCTCAACAACGAACTGTCCCGTCTAACCGAAGAGACTTACCATTCATCGGAGTAACAAAATCTCAACAACGATCTGTCTCGTCTAACCGAAGAGACTTACCATTCATCGGAGTAACAAATCTCAACAACGAACTGTCCCATCAAACCGAAGAGACTTACCATTCATCGGAGTAACAAAATCTCAACAAGGAACTGTCCCGTCTAACCGAAGAGACTTACCATTCATCGGAGTAACAAAATCTCAACAAGGAACTGTCCCGTCTAACCGAAGAGACTTACCATTCATCGGAGTAACAAATCTCAACAACGAACTTTCCCATCCAACCGAAGAGACTTACCATTCATCGGAGTAACAAATCTCAACAATAAGCTGTCCCATCAAACCGAAGAGACTTACCATTCATTGGAGTCATAAAAGGTATTAACTGCATCGCCTCAGGCTTCTCAAATAAAGGAATGCCACGAAACAATATTGAACCTTCCAAAAGGGGAATCATACGCACATTTCAGCTGAAGGGCACATAATCCTCAAAGGTGCAAAATAAATGCACTCTCAATCTAGGTTTCACAGCCTAGAGATCCAAACAAATATTGCAGGGGACCCAAGTTCAATCCAGGAACAAGCTAGAGAGAAATGGTCAAACAAGACTCATCCCGAGGAGGAAATATCTCAACTGGGGACTAATTCCATCCAGATAATGAACTGGAGTGGAAACTGAATCAAAATCTTCCACGAGAAATAAACTCAGTGGGGAATTAACAAAGATAGGCATTTTTCTGCTTACGGGTCGACACTCTAAATGGAGAGAGGACACACACGCTCTACGGGGATAACAACACCAGAGAGCAAAGAAGCGCCAACACAAATGCAAAATGCATAATGCAACAACAAAATGCTATGCACAACAAAATGAATGTGCATGAAATGCTTATGAGTATGAATATGCTGAAAAAACAGACATAAAGGATAAGCAGAGGATGGAATAAACATCATGACACCACTGAATACTCGGCTAATCTCAACAAGATGGAGATATCATTAGCAACTCTGCTAGGGCTTTAGCTGAAGAAATCCTACAAGAGATAAACAAAAGCCATCAAAGGAAACTAAATCCTACTACAAGGCTCAAATCCTGCTGGAGAAAAGAAGATACTCCTTGAGGAAAAACCCAAATATCAATCTTCTAACATCATTGATCCACAAAGAGGATAAAACATAAACTCTGCTTTGAGGATGGTAGGAAAGCTGTTGGGGAACTATAACAACCCAAACTTTCTTAATCTTCTTGGGGATAATAAAGAATTCACAGGAACTTCAGCTTAAATAAGATGAGGAGATCTGCTGCGGAAAAATAATGAATCCGCTGGGGATAGTAGACATAAAAACATCTACGCAAAGCCCACTGGGAAAACAAGGCAAATCTGCTGGAGATACGAGAACACTCTCAGAGGATTAATCAGTTCTGAGCAAAGCATCCTGAACTTGCTGGGAAAACAGCAAACAGTCAAACTATGGGGGATTTTAGATCAATATTCATCATGAATGAGAGAAAACCCAACAGGTGACTAGTATATCAATATTCCTTGAATATAGTTATCATGAGGGACTTTACTAGGGAATAACCATAATAGTGATGCATAATCTTCCCTAGGAGGATAAAATCTCTGAAAAACAATCCGAGAGAAGTACATCTTGGACCTGTCGGGGGAAATGAGAAATTAACCTCACTGCTTTATGATTGGAAATGATAATACACTGCCTCCGTTGGAGAATCATCAAGGATAAATCCCTGGGTAGAACAACCTGGAGAGAAAAACATCCAGAAGACAAAATGAAACACGACAAGCGATCACCACGTCAATGCTTCTTAGAAGAAAATAACATCGCTCTCTGTTTGGGGACATCCAAAGCAACAACAACACGTCTAGAAGGTAAAACTCCGAGTGAAGATTCCTCATATGATTTCGGCTGGGGACAGCAAAAATGAATCCCTGTGTGGGGACCACCATTAAGGAGAAGTGGACCTAAAAACTACTCAACTGCCTGACCATAACATAATCAGCTGGAGAGGATTTGGATCAAGACCTAGCTGGGGAAAAACATCATTGGACCTTATGAATTCAACACATCATAACAAACCTATCATCTTGTCGACAACTGATCACATTCATAGGAACAAGTTCTGCTGAGGAAATATCAACAAACTCTACTGGGGATTTGTCAATAAATTCCGCCAAAGGAGCGAGAACGAACCCTGTTGAGGAAGACATTGCTCCTACCATTCTTGGAATAACCGTTGACATTCTTTTTTATATTTCATAAATCAAAAGAAAATGTTTTTATAATTTTCAAAAATTTAAATCAATTATTCACATTTTGTTTCAAAAATCATCATCAGCAATAAATGAAATTTTGCAAACAGAAACAAAATAAGAATTGCAAACAAAGGGACAAAGGCCCAAATTTTATTAATAGAATGGAAGTCCGCAAATGGCGTAATTCCATGGATCATTACAAAGTTTAAAAAATGGTAAATACATGGAAAGGGTTACATTGAAATACAATGACCACTATTCTCCCTAACAACTTTAAATTCCACTGTGCCCAAAACTTCAGCTGAGGATGATTGAAGTAGAATCCTTGATAGACAATGTTGCTTTCAAATGATCAAGACTGGCCAAATGCAGTTACTTGCCATAATCCCTAACTTTTGCCTAGATTTCCCTTTTGGGTTTTCAATCTACCGGGATGATTATTTCTATTTTTGTCTCTAATTTTTGCCTAAGCTGCCCTTTCGGGTTTTCAACTTAGGGAGCTGTTCTTTTATTTTTTAGGCGAAGTATTTCTTGACTGCATCAGCATTCACAAGACGAGTGAACTCTTCACCATCCATAGTTGTAAGAAGTAATGCACCGCCAGAGAAGGCTCTCTTAACAACATACGGGCCTTCATATTTAGGAGTCCACTTGCCCCTAGAATCATTGGTAGAAGTCGAGATCCTTTTGAGCACGAGGTCGCCTTCTCTGAACACACGAGGTCGAACCTTCTTGTCAAAAGCTTTCTTCATTCTCAATCAAATTCAACTGATCATATCTGCTTTGGCACCATTCAGCCTCAGACAATTCAGCTTCCATTAAAACTCTCATAGAAGGGATTTCAACTTCCACCAGGAGTACTGCTTCCATACCATACACAAGAGAGAAAGGGGTTGCCCCTGTTGAAGTGCGGACGAATGTACGATACCCATGCAAAGCAAAAGGGAGCATCTCATGCCAATCCTTGTAAGTAACAACCATCTTCTGAACAATCTTCTTGATATTCTTATTAGCAGCTTCAACAGCTTGGTAAAATAATCAATAGCCACCAGAATGACTCATCATCATTTTTTTTTCATTTTCTTCCTCTTTTTTCGTTTTCTCTTTTTTTTAATATTTTTTTTTCTACTCTTTTTTCGTTCATTTTTTTTCATTCATCACTTTTTTCATTTTTGCAGACATTCTGGCTTCAATGGCAAATGGTGCTCCACAATATCAGTATCACGACCAGGCATGTCCTGATAAAACCAGGCAAACACGCCAACATATTCTCTAAGAAGCTCCACAATCCTCTTCTTAACATCTGACTGAAGCAGTGCCCCAATCTTGACTTCTTTTATATCATCATCTGAACCCAAATTAACCGATTCTAACGGCTCTTCATGAGGCTGAATGGCATTTTCCTCGTGCTCAAGCAACCGAGAAATTTCATCGGGAATCTCCTCAATATCCTCTTCTTCAACTCCAAACACAGGGAACTCAAAGTTGGGAAGGGGCATAGGGTCATTGTTTTCAGTGGGTTTAACAATCAATCTGCACAATGATTTATGTTTGATTTTAGAATATGAACAAAAAGTGCAAGTATCATGCCGATAAAAGGGATTATCACATTATTATTATTATTTTTGGTTTTTTATGTTACCATTTTTCAAAAATAAAGCAAAAAGGGAAAACATAATATGGATAAACAAAATAACATTTTATTGACGATGATAAAATTTGAAACAATGCCCTCACAAATTCATTTTCACCTTGGGCGGAGTGAAAGGATTTTTGAAAGAAACAAAAACAAATTACTTTGAAATATGAACAATAGTAGGAACATCAACAACTATCCAATTCTGGCAGACTTGTCCATGTGTCACAAAATTGGAAAGCTCTTCCTCTTTATCTTCTTCAATGATGGTAGCAGTAGAGTGATATTTGTTGATGAATCTGGTGCTGTGAAAGGTCTCATTGATACGCTTTAAATCTCTTCTGACTGTACCAGGCATAAAGCCTAAACCAGTTTTGCCCAGGTTATCAACCACATCAATGACTCGGCCCCAACCGTCAGACCGACCAGTCTTTAACGCATGCAGAACATCTTTCAAAGAAGACATAGGTAACTCATTCTTCTTAACAGCTTTGTCATCAACAGAAAGAGCTTGGAACGGAGTTCCAACAGTTTCATCAGCATCAACATATGAAAAGGATGAAAGGTGGCTCACCAGCATCCCTTGCTCACCTCCAACAATTACCAGCTTATCATTCTTAACAAATTTCAACTTCTGATGAAGAGTCGAAGTCACTGCCCCAACCTCATGAATCCAGGGTCGGCCAAGCAGACAACTATAAGCAGGACGGATATCCATTACTTGAAAAGTAATCTAGAAGAAGCACGGTCCTATTTTGATTGGAAGATCAACCTCTCCAATCACAGTCTTTCGAGATCCATCAAAAGCTTTAACAACAACCCCACTATACCTCATGGGAGAACCTTGGTAAGCAAGCTTTGATAAAGTAGATTTTGGCAGCACATTCAAAGAAGATCCAGTATCAACCAACACATTAGAAAGCGCATCTTCTTGACAGTTCATGGAGATATGTAAAGCCAAATTGTGATTTCTCCCCTCCTCGGGTAACTCTTCATCACAGAAACTCAAATTATTACATGCTGTGAGGTTGGCAACGATGCCATCAAACTGATTAACAGTCACATCATGCTCAACAAATGCTTGTTCCAAAACCTTCTGCAAAGATTTCCTATGAGCTTCAGAATTCATCAGTAAGGACAACACTGAAATCTTGGACGGGGTATGCAAGAGTTGATCCATAACACTGTAATCACTCTTCTTGATCAATTTCAATACTTCATCCTCATAAACCTTCGAACCATTGGACTGACCAGAAACATCGACATTACTCTCATCTTGATGTTGTTTGCCAACAATAACATTCTCCACAATCTTTGGAGGCTCAGGAGCAAAGACACGACCACTTCGGGTCACTCTACTCGCATCAGCGATGCTTACCACAGAAGACAAAGAAGGAATGGGCACTTCCTTACCATCTTCTACCATGGTAGCATTGTACTTATATGGAACAGCTTTGTCAGATTCATATGGTACTGGTCCGGACAATCGAATGACCAAAGGTGTAACAACTGTCTTCCGACTATCAAAGAGATAACAACTCTTTTAGGAATATTAAAATGTGGCTCAATAACATTCACCTCATTTTGATATTCGTCTCTCTTAGCAGTGACTTCAACCAAATTCTCGTCCATCATCCTTTGAATATCCCTCTTCACTATTACATAACCACGAGGATTCACAGAACAGATGCAACAGACTGCATAGTCATGATCAATATCATGGTACTCACTCAAAAGTGCATGCATTTCCACAAGAGATCTTCGGATCCAACGGATATCAAAGATTTTGAATGTACCAGGACAACCAAAAACCATGTTGACAGACGCCTTGCCGTGAATAGGCAGCAGATTTGATTGGACATTAGGATTGGAATATTCGAAAGACAAAATACCACTTCTCGCCAACCTTTGAACTTCCATCTTCAATGGATAACAGTTCTCAGTGTCATGCCCAGCTCCTCCCTGATGGAAAGCACAATGAGCTTCAGGCTTATAACACCATGGTGAATCCTTTGGAACAGCAAGTGGTGGACGGGTCTGAACAAGATTCTTCTTAATTAGACAAGGTAGCAATTATGTGTATGTCATCGAAATCGGATCAAATTCCTTCTGAAAATGGCCCCGTTGATTGTTCTGTTGATTAGAACGTTGTTACTGAGCAGGAGCTGCCTGAACAATAGGAGCTGAACTGATAACAGGAGTGACAGATGCAACATGTTACTGACACTAATTGTTTCTATGGCGAGGTCCTCTATACCTTTCTCGAGAAAAGGCATTGGTTTCTCCTTCTTTCTTTTTGGAAAATCCTCCACTATATTTTTTGGAACTTCCACTAGAATTGCCATCTTTCGACAAACGTCCCTCACGGGCACCCTCTTCCAATCTCATCCCCATATTAACCATCTCAGTGAAATCACTCGGGGCACTAGCAATCATACGCTCATAATAGAAAGGACTCAGAGTTTTCAGAAAAATCTTGGTCATCTCCTTTTCTTCCAAAGGAGGGTTGATCTGAGCAGCAACCTCGCGCCACCTTTGTACGTATTCTTTGAATGTCTCCTTATCTTTCTGAGCCATTTCCCGAAGCTGGTCACGATCAGGGGCCATATCCACATTATACTTATAATGTTTCACAAATGCCTCACCCAAATCTTCAAAAGTGTGAATTCGAGTACTGTCGAGTCCCATGTACCATTTCAAAGCTGCACCAGACAAACTATCTTGAAAATAGTGAATGAGAAGATGATTATTATCCTTCTGAGCCGACATCTTATGAGCATACATAGTCAAATGACTCATCGGACAAGAGTTACCCTTATACTTTCCAAAGTCAGGGACTTTGAACTTATGCGGGATCTTCACATTAGGAACCAAGCATAACTCATGAGCATTATTTCCAAATAGCTTTTTACCTCTCAGAGCTTTGATCTCTTTCTGCATTTCAGCAAACTGGTCTTGAATCTCTTCCATTCTATCATAAGCACTAGCATTTTCGCTTGGCGCAGTATGGAAAATCTGTTCTTCACCAAAGGGAACAGCATGAACCACAGGCGGTGGTACAGTCATCACAGGTTGAACAGTAGGAACAACTAGAACTTCAGGAGGTGGTGGTGGTTGATAACCTTCAGGAACAAAGTTATGAGGCATGCCCCAGGGGAAACCAGAAGGCATGGAGTATTGAGGAACACTAGCAGGTGCCACATAGATGGGCGTAGAGACAATCTCAGAAATGATTGTCCTTTGCACAGGAGTTGAAAGCGGAGGAGGAGGAGGTGGTGACTGATTCTGAGCAGCCACCAGAGCTTCCATCATAGCAGTGAGTCTTTCCAAACCATCCTTCAGAGTTGATACTTCTTCACGAAGCTCACGGTTCTCTTGTTGCAATTGATCCATCTTTTTCTTCAGATTAGCCCGAGTATTATACTGGTGCGACAACTTGGCTGAATGAAGACCAAAAGAAACGATAAGACACCTGGAAAAGGCAAGAAACAATGCAAGAGATGATGCTTGATGTGCAAGATGCAAATGCAAAGTTTCAAGGAAATATAAGGCATATTGCAAACATTGTTATCTGAAATACCAAAATCTCATTCATTAATGATGGAAAAGATTACATCTCGGAAATACAAATTCAAGAATCCTAAAACTATAGAGAATAAAGAAAACTAGATCCCTAGAGAATCCTATGAGAAGAAGTCCCAGCTCTATCTTCCAACTTCTTGATGTGGGCCTGCATCTGAGTCTTCTCAATCAGCAACTGATCAACGATCAATTTCTAAGGAGATTCTGAACTCTTTGGAATATCGAAAACTGGCTGAATGCGAGAGGAAAATAAATCCTCTTGCGCCTTTCTCTTCTTGTTGGCAACTTCATCTTCATTCTTCTTCTTGAAGTGCTCTTGAAGCCTTGCATTCTCTAACTCAATAATCTGATACTTGTTCTTCCAAACATCTCTCTCTTGTTGAATCTCGGCCAAAGTGATTTGAAGCTTCTCTGTGTCTTCCATAGAGTAGAGAATAGGCTTCTTATCAATTAAAGACAAAGGCTCCTGATTCTTATACGGCATCTTCAAAGTAATAGCTCTATTTTCAACCCACTGGAGGTAAGGTTCCGAAGAGACACAATTCGGGTTTCCCAAGCTTTCCTTTCCTTTTCAACGAATGTTGCGCCAAGCTTCCATAATTTCTCCCTTGAGAGCAAACAGAGATTCTTCATCATTGAAAAAGAGACCGGCCTAATAAATGTTCTTCGGTACCTCTCGCAAAGGATATCCCAACTGACGACGAGCCAACACCGGATTGTAGCTGATTCCCCCCTTTGTACCAAGAAGAGGCACATTGGGAAAATCACCAGAACTATCAATAATCATCGCTCCAGAAGGAACACGGTTACACCAATCAATATCAGAATGAGTGAGAGACATAATCTTCCGCGACCAATATAAACCATCCTTGAGATTCCAGAAAGCTGCAGACTTCCGCAAGTGAGAAATAAACCACTTGTAAAGCAAAGGTGCACAACAGATAATCATTCCTTCACCATTGAAATTCCTGAGGTGAATAGAATGGTAAGAATCGGCAAGCAAAGTGGGAATTGGATTCCCAATCAAGAAGATCTGAATAGCGTTGATGTCGACAAAGTTCTCCACATTCGGGAAAAGGAACAATCCATAAGTAAGCAAGGCAAGAATAGCCTCAAAAGCAACTGTGTTCTTCACACTAGCAAAGTGATGAGCTCTATCCATCAAGAACTTAGCGGGTAACCCAAGAATCTTTCCTTTGGTATCCATGTGAGCCTTAATCTCAGAAACCTTCAAGTGAGTAGCCTTCGCAATAACATGATGCTCAGGAGCGGGATCCAAACCAGAGAAAATCTAACCATGAACAGGTAAACCAAGCAGGAGAGAATACTCCTCTAGCGTAGGTACCAACTGATAATCAGGAAAGGTGGAACAATGCAGCAAAGGGTCATAGAACTGAACCAAAGTAGCAAGCAATCCTGCAGCCATATCAACCTTCAAGAGAGATAAAATCCTTCCATATCTGGACTCAAACTTCTCGGTATCAGCAACCAAATATCCTAGCTCTCTCAAACCCCCTAACTTAGGACTCTTGAAAGTGTACTTCTTTGCACTTCTCCTTCCAAAATCCATAATAAAAGTTCCTATAATGTTTGCAATAACGCCTTTAAGTTCCTTGAAACCTCCCAAAAGAATGCTCATGAATGCATGAGTGCATGAATGCAACAACCACAAACAAGATCACACAAAGCACACGGGTCAAGGTTCAAGTCACGAGCATGAAGCCAAGGGTAAAAACCAATCCCACAAAGGTATGTACTAAGGTTTTGTCTTCATTGTACCTGCAGAAAACAGTGGTTCTAACAAAGTGCCCAGGGTCCACAATCCACTATCAGACACACCAGCACACCGATTTGCTCGGAGGTTGGTAGTTATCCTCAAGAGAATCTAACCTGAGTGTGGCATCGCGTGACAGCTAAGTCAAATTTGCATCTTCATAGCTTCCGCGCCACGATCCTAAAAAGGCCAAGATGGGTTAAGGAGTTCTAAAGTCCCCAGCTTCGGGTCCTCGGATCAAGAATGCGTAATTGGTTTGCCATTTCTGGTCTGCCATTATCACATCTCGGGAGAAGTTCCGTTACTGAGTTATCGGGAACGGTCACCAGAGTCGACAATTCCTCTAGAGAATATCTACTGGCCTGTATCAAATATACAGTAGCAGATAGCTCCGGATAGAACCTCGTCTGGCTGTAGGTCTCGTGAACACCCACATGTAGCCAAACACCACGGGAGCGACACGCCTGCCCACGCTAATACCTATGTGTATGCTCAAGCCTGGGTAGTGGGCTTATCACTCCTCACAGAAGAAATCCCAAACAGAACAAGCAAGTAACAAGTATATCAGACAAAAAGCGATAAATAAATCAAAGTAGGCTAAACCCCTCAAAGGGATGGACCAGCAAGAGGTCAATCTCTCCCCAGTGGAGTCGCCACTTTTCTGTAGCGGGAAAATTTGTGAGTATAAGCTATTAATTAACTTAACTCATAAAGCAAGAGTCGCCACCGTACTTTTATTTTTATCCACAAAGGGAAAGGAAAAAGAGCGAACAAAACCTAAAGAGTTCCAAAAGAACAAAGAGATAAAGGGTAAGGGGGTTGGTTATGTAAAGGGAAGGTTTTACGCACCCAATACATCTATAGTACTCTATAGGAGCCCTTTGATGTATTCATGCTTTTTGGTCTGAAAATGGTTTGCTTGTAAAGAGATTTAGGAGATGAGAAGAGAAATATTTTTTTAAGATTTTTGTGTTTGGAGAGACTTATCGCCTCATGCCTACGTACCCACGATGTGCAATGTAGGATAAAAACCCCGTAGTTCGTGGTACAAAGAATAAACAAATGTTTGTTTTGGTTTATTTTAAGTGTAAAGACAAGTCGTCATTTCTAAGCGAATAATTCCGCTTAAAGAAATGAATCATGTCTAAACTTATGAAAAAGAGTTTTAAAAGAAAAAAAAAAGTGCACAAAGCACAAAAAGATTTGATGAGTTTTTGTATTTTTTATGTTTTTATGAAATGGTCAAAATATGATTAAAATGGATTGACATTTATTAAGGAAAACAAAGTTTTAAAAAAAATCACTTGACCAAAGTCAAGGTTTTATTATGAAAGCGGTTTTAAGTTTGAAAACAAGAAAGTTTTTGAAAAAGGGAGAAGATTTTGAAAATTTAAGAAGGGGAGGAGAAGAAGTGACTATCCTAGTGCATAAAAATAAAAGCTAGGGAAAAGAAGGATCTAACCAAAATGGAGCTACTTCAAAGCAATATTAAAAGAATCCTTAAGCAAATTGGCCAAATAAAGACAAGTCTTCAATCGATACTCCAAGCAAAGGGATAAGAAGTCCTAATTCTAGGTCCATAAGTCCGATATTACTTCAAAAGAGGTCCATAAAGAGATCACTCCAAAGCATTGGATAGTGGCCATAGTACAACAATAAAGAGCACAAATCTTTTAGTGGTTTAATCCTTTATTAGTGTTTTTTGAGTCCAAATGGACAAAGGAAAAAATTGCAGAAGCATAAACATGTGTCCAACGGACAAAGGAAAAATTGTGAAAGCATAAACATGGGTCCAACAGACAAAGGAAAAATTGCGGAAACATAAACATGATATGAAATGATAATAATGAAGCATAAAAGTAAAAGAGGTAGGGAGCGAGAAGGAAACATAAAAAAAGTTAATATAATAATATTGTTAGTAAGTTAGTGATTAGTTGTTAGAGTAAGTGATCAATAATAATTGAATAATTGCACTTAGGTCAAGATTAATGAAAACTCATTAGAGGATTGATAAGACCAAAGCCTCCTAACAACAAGCTTCATAAGTTTTGAACCAAAAGACAAATAATCAATCATTCTTGATAGTTTTCCGATACGGGACATATGTTGCGCTATGTTAAGCAATCGCCGAGTAATTTACGGAGTAATTACCCTACAATGAGGTCGGTCAATAGCTCTTTGTGCTAATGCATGCTAGATGAACGATATGTAAATCGTCATCCGAAAGCAATACTGCACGAAAAAAATAAGGTAGCGATCTAGTCTTGATCAAAATTCAACAAAGGAATTCCATGATCCATAAGACTTTCATCGATCAAAAGAAAAGAGAAAAAGATGAAGAGAAAGCCAAATTAAACCACATAATTATGTGATCTAAGGCTAAGAACAAAAGGAAAGGAAAGAAAATGGAAAAGGAACCAAAACAGTCCCAAAAATAAGCCAAAAACACAATTCTGCCTCTGTGCAGTCGATTTCACAAAAGGTGTAGTCGATTGCACACTGACATATTTACCAAAACAAGGCAAAAAACAGCACTGTGCAGTCTATTGCACGAAAATGCAAATCGATTGCACCCTGCTGTGTGTCATACCCCAAATTTTGATCACTAAGATTTCCCATCATTTTGAAAATCATCATCACAATATGGAGGAAGCATCATACCTCATCAGTCTCCCCAAAGATGGGTGAGCATCCACTACAATCAAAATTAGGGTTTCAAGCCCTCTCAGAGTTCTTAGACAAAGGATCAATCAAGAAATGACATGATCTTCAACTTGTCTAGCCTCTCAAATATCCACAAGGGATCAAGAGGACTCCCACTCCAAGGATTAAGCACAAGGCTGCTCCCTTCCAGGTGGATCAAGCCTCAAGATCGCCAGTGTCACCAAATTAGGGTTTGGTCGACCAGGGCCTCCAGATGAAAATTTTCCTCTGGTCATGAGCCAATGCTTCAAAGCATATCCTAAAATACTCCATGGAACCTCATGGTCCCAAGCATCAAGTCAATTTGACCTCAGGGGATGCATACATCAAAAATCAGAAATTAGGGTTTCTTGACCTAATTCACCCCTAAGTTGACTTTTGGGACAAATCATGAGCCAAGACCTCAAGAGAGGATTTGAGGGTCTCCAACATACCACATTTATCCATTTGTAACAATGGATTGATCCAGGAAGCTTGATCAGCAAGTCTCAATTTCATCAGTACCACAGTTAGGGTTTTGAGGAAAAAGTCAACTGTAGCTTTGACTTTTGACCAGGACATGCTCCCAAACCCTAGGACATGATTCAATATACCCTATAACACCTATGAAATCAATCCATCAAGTTTGATTTAGGTCAAGGACTTGATTTCATAGAGGATAGCACAGTTTGGAATTCATCTGACAAAAAGTCAACTGTGCACAAAAGTCAACTTCGACTTTTTGAGATTTTTCACAAAAATGGTTTTTTAACCCTAAATTGATGTTAATGTATGATTTTAATCATCATTCATCAAGAAAAATCAAGAAAAGTGGGATAACTTGTAAAAGGGGTAACCATAAAAACTTAAAAAAAATTCTAAGTTATGAACAAAGTGGCAAGGGTACCAACTTTGGAGGATCATAACTCCTAAACCACAAGGCCATTTTCCCCCATCCAAAGCTAGATTTGTAGCTCTCATTACCCTCTACAAAAGCTTAAAACTGACCTCCCTCCAAATTCATCATGGATTTTGAGTTATGGAATGATCGAAATCACAAAAAGTGAAAATGTCACTTTTTTCCAACACTTAGTGAAATTTTCACTAAGTCAGAATCTGCCTTCACTTTTTTCCAAATGTAGGGGCATTTTTCACTTGGATCTAAAAGGTATCAAAACCAAATATGATCAAATAGATATTGTATCATATGAGGGCTTTCCAAAATGGCCAAGAACATCACCAAATTCCACTTGGGCCAAGAGATATGATAATGGCAATATGCCTTGCTGAAAACTGCCAAGGCTAGGCAGAATTTTGCATTTTTGCTCGAATTGAAAAAATCAAATAATTCCAAGCCTTGTCATTACTTTGGACACATCTGAGGATCAAATCTAAAGGGGACAAACACTAAGCCAAGCCTACAAAGTCCTTGGAACAAGAAGTAGCATGCCAAACCTAGAATTGCCTAAAAGAGGGACAAGGCTCCAATTTTGGATTGGAGCATTCAATGCATACACCAAGGTGGCATGGACTGAGCCATTTGCAACTGAATTCAGTCAAGACTTATCCAAGACCAAGGGAACCACAACCCTGTGCCCTAACCTCTAGTCAATGGCTAGAGGAGACTTGGATTCCAAAGTGCAACCATTGGCCAAACCTCTGCTGCAGTTTCCATTCACTATTGATCCCAAAACAAACTTGCTCTACTATAAATAGAGCTCATTTGTGCTCAGTTTGAGTACACCAAAGCCATCAAACAGTTGTTTTCCTCAAAATCCCTCTCTTTAGGCCAAAATGCCTTCTTTAGCAAGGCAACTTTGAGTTTTTGAGTTAGAGAGCATTGCCATCACAACTAATGATCCTAACACCTCATAAACATCATATGTAGGTGATCCAAACTATCAAAAGTGACCTGTATTACCAAAATCACAAAGTCACCTCTCAAAACCTCAAAATAGGCCTTTTGTGCATTTTTCAAGCCATGTCTTGATTCAGTCACTTTCCAAACTAGATAAAACCTCAAACACACTCCAAATAACATCCTTGAACTTCCCCAAATGGTTCCCCCTCATCTGGAACACCATTTGAGAGAGTTGCTATTTTGGTCATTTTAACCCCTTTTGCAAGAAAGGGCCAGTTTGTGTTTTTACAGGTTCCAGCTGATTCCAACCATCCTAAAAGCTTCTAAGGGATCATTTGAGAGTGTCCAAAGCATCAAACCATTTCTGGAACAAGAAGTTTGGCAGATTGCACAGAAAACTCCAAAAGCTCAAAAAGAGGTAAGCATCATGACTTAAACTTTCCAAAATATGCATTGCTTTTAAGTCCACTGATCATACACACCTCATACATGTTATATATGTTGTGTTTGAACCAATTCATCATGTAATTCATGCCTGTATCAAAGTGTAGCATAGAAAATGCAATTATAGGCCTTTTTCAAAACCACTATCGGGTTTTGAGGAGGGAGTATGATCTGAAAAAAATACCACCACCATTGGATTCCTTGTGAAATTCTAGGCCAGATGCATATAAATTTTGTCCCCAACCATTAAGAAATGAGAAAGTTATGGACCTTCCTGTTTCTTGGCAAAACTTGCCTTGCATTACCTTGAGCAGGCCTAGAAAACAAGGCATGCCTTATATATTTGTGGTTTCACTTCAAGCAATGGATGTATCACCACCCCAGTGGTAAGGTGCGCGCCCTATAACCTTGAGGTCGTGGGTTCAAACCCCACCCATGCCATTTTGTGTTTTCTCACATTTTTGCTATTTTTTCCAATATTTTCATGTTTTCTCACATTTTGATTGGTTCTTTTTTCAAAAAATCACAAAAATGTTGAAATATTTTACCCCACAAAAAAATTAAGTTTATATTATTTATTTAATATAATTAGTATTTTTGTGAATAAATTCCTTTTTAATGTTGCTAAACATTTTAAAAGTGAGTATTTACTTTGAAAATCAAAACCAAGTGAGTTTTAATTAACCTTGTGATTAATCCCTCATTTCTCAAACCTTAAACAAAAATCACAAATGGTTTATTCAAACTTATTTGGTATTTTACTTTTAAAGAATAACAAATTAGGGTTTCTTTGATTTTCACCCTTATCAAACAATTTCAAACACTTTTGGGCCTCTAATAGAGTGTAAGACCCAATCCTTTGTAAATACAAACCTATTTTTGGGCCTCACTTATTGTATAAGTCCCGTTGTATTTCAAAAAGTTCGACGCGATCATCGTCCGTTGAAAAACAAACCCTGGGCCTCTCCTCGAGCTATAAGACCCATTCAAAATCATTGGGCATCTATTAGAGTGTGAGACCCAACACCTTTTGAAAACCAAACCATTTTGGGCCTCAATGCATTGTATAAGACCCACCGCGTTTTCGAAAATCTCGGCGCGATCGCCATTTTCAAACAAATGACCCTGGGCCTCTCCTTGAGTTGTAAGCCCCACCACTTGTACAAAAATAAATATCTTGGGCCTCTATTAGAGTGTAAGACCCAATCCCCTTTTAACCAAAACTTTTTGGGCCTCAGATATTGTATAAGTCCCCCTGCGTTAAAAGAAAACCTCGGCGCGATCGCCAATAAAAAAACCAATCATCTGGGCCTACCCTCGTGTTGTAAGCCCCTTTCTTTTTCTTTAAACACTTGGGCCTCTTGAGAGAGTGTAAGACCCATCCCCTTGTACAGAAAACCTTTCTTGGGCCTCAGTCACTTGTATAAGTCCCTCTGTACAAAACGACAGTGCGATCACTGATAAACCTTGGGCCTCTCCTTGAGCTGTAAGCCCCAACATCTTTTCAAAATACTTTCTCCTTTAATTTTGAATATACTGTTGTTTTCAATCTTTCTCTGTTGAACAACTAACCAAATAACATGGAAGCTCTACAACAGAGTAAGTGTTTATATGCTTTCTTTATCTGCTTTCATATACATATAACTGTATTGTGGGGCTGTTTCACTGTAAGTCTTCCTTCATAAACTCATATCAACTGTGTAATACTAGTATAGATATTTAGAGTTTCCCCAACAACTACGTCTAGCACTAAGCCCTGTTGATCACTCTTAAATAGACAAACTAGATCCCCATAGGATTACCAGACACAGTCTTCCCTCCTCTTGGGGTTAAACAATATGGAGACGTGAAAGACAGCATTCTCGGTGAACCATTTCTCAGACTGTCACCCTTAGAAATCGTCAAAGAAACTCTACTCCTCATAGATGATCTTTTCTCCGTGAATGGCATCTCTTGAGTTTCTTCCAAATTCTCAGACTTTCCTGGCTTGATCTATTCTCTGTGAATAGCCTGTCTTGAATTTCTCGGGGTTTGGAGACCCACAGGCTTCCTAAAAGCATCCCCGCCTCGTCTTGGGCGTTGTACAAGGACCCTACGGCTTCTTAGAAGTATTCACAGCCTCCTCTTAGGCTTCGTATAAGGATTCTTCCTTCGGGAAGAGAGCCTCCTCTTGGGCTTCATACAAATTGTCCCTCAGCTTCTTAAAAGTTTCCAGCCTCCTCTTGGGCTTCGTACAAATTGTCCCGACGACCTCCTAGAGGTATAGGAACAAAAATTAGTCATCTTAATAGAACAGTCTTTCAAAGAGTCTAGATTTTTCTACCATGAACATACTTCTACTGTTTCTTTAAGCATAGTACAAAAGATAAAACTCTAGACTTGGACAGTCTAATCTCCTTGAGTCTTGAAGGCATTCTCAAGTAGGGAAAAACACCAGTAGACTCGGACAGTCTCCAATACCCTCTAGATTCCCCATTTCCTTAAAGAACATGAAATAACCCTGATCCTCTGATCAATCCCAAAGCATAGCCTTACCTTTAATCAACCTCTTTATAAGAACTGATTTTCTCTTTTAACCAACCTACCGGACCTGTCACTCAACTGAAATAGCAATCCTTTTAGCCTCCATCTCGGGCTTGGTACGAGATACAAAAAGACTCACTTGTTGAGTCAATAATCCTTTTAGCCTCCATCTCGGGCTTCGTACGAGATACAAAAACACTCTCTTGTTGGGTATAAAAGACTCTCTTATTGAGTCAACCTTTAGCCTCCGTCTTGGGCTTCGTACAAGACACATCTAAAAGCACTCTCTTGTTGAGTCAACTCCTTTTAGCCTCCCTCTCGGGCTTCGTACGAGACACAAAAGTATCCTCTTGTTGGGTCAATAGCCTCCTCTTGGGCTTTGTATAAGAAAAACCCTGGTTGAGTCGATCAACCTTTTAACATCAAAATCGTGCCTCGTTCACAGGATACAAACATCAACAACTCCTTTCATCTAATCGCTGTAAGCGGAAAGCCTCTGGATTATTTACATACACGCCACTATCCCTCTTTTAGCATGAGAAATTCCTAAGGAAAGATAGCATTGATCTACACTGAGTTAAAGTCTTCTCCTTCAGGTTAAAACCCCCTATAAAGGAAATTATGGCATTGCTAGGATTCACATATCCCGGTTAAAGTAATCCTCCTTTATAGTCAGTCACCCAACAGTTGTGACAAACAGATCCCCTTTTAGAGATGACAAATTCTCTCTAAAGATAACACCTTTTCAGCTTCACATCTTGGGCTTTGAACAAGATATAAACCACCTTTTCAGCTACACGTCTTGGGCTTTGAACAAGACACCAAAACACCATTTCCTCCCATAGAATAGTAGGAACTACGATCGCTTTGATTTCCCTGTTTCGGTAAACGGGAATACGTAGGCATAAGATTGAAAGAAAAATCTTAGCGAGCACACTAATCCAAAGCCCCAAATCTCGTACCTTCACATATCAAATGAAAAGCATCAGTCCTAGCATCCTAACAAAACTCCTCATGAACAGTCCCAGTATTTCATTCTGAACAAAGTAAGAAGAAAAATGCCCCATTACCATATAGCATCTGTAACCTAACAGACCGCTGTTTAAACTCAGTATGCAAGCAGGGTTAATTGGAGACATCTATTTCCCTTCCTCAGTCAGCTCAATAGGATAAAAAATGAATCGACCTGTAGTAACCCCAGAGCGACAGTGCTTAAGAACCACGTCCAAAATCGCTCGCTACACTGTGACAGCAAAAATTCAGCAAAATTCAACATGATCATGATCTAAAACTTTCTTCAAACACCTCATGATCATGGAATCTAAAGTGCACGAAAATGCAAAGCAAATAGCAACCAATATAGTAATTAAACACAAATTGCAAGATCCAAAGATCAAGCAAACAAGATCAACAAAGATCTACATTGTGGATGATGAAATTGAAGCTTCAACAATGGTGAAAGATGAATTACCACTTCAAATCTGAAAATTCCTTCAAATTGCTTCAAGATCCAAACTCCAAAGCCTTGATCTATGAGAATTGGTAAAAAAAACAAGTTTGGATGAAGGTTTAGCTCAAAGTTGAACAAGATTCAATGTAAATTCTTGTTAACTTTCAAGAGAAGAAAAGTGAGCTTTGAGTGAATTTTGTGGTTAGGATGAGAAATTGCAAGAGGTTTGTTGGTTATCAAAAGCTTGAAGAATGAATGAAATGAGGCCTCTATTTATAGAATTTAGGCTTGGAAATTTGGTGGTTTGGAATTAGGCTTGGATGATCAAAATTAGGATTGGAATTCAAATTTGGAGGGAATTATCAAAAGAGTGGTGATTAGTGAAGGTGCATGGTGGAAAATGATCAAAGTGGTGTAGAGGAATTAAAATGAGGTGATCTAGAATATTTCACATGTGATCAATGGTCAAGATTGGTGCCAAATACTTCAAAACTTGAAAAATGCTGATTTTGGCCAAATATGTCTTCGTTCAGTCGATTGCACTATAGCGCGAATACATTGCACTGTTGAAAATTTCAAAATCTAGGCAAAAAATGTAGGGTGCAATCGATTGGACCATTAGTGCAATCGATTGCACAGTTGAAAATCTTCAAAAATGCCATTCTTGCTATATTCTGCTGGATCTTGGCTCGATTCTCTTGTTTGTCAAAGAAGGCATGGAAATAAACACATGAACCTTGGAGTCTCTTGAATAAAAATCAATTAAATCTTGGAAACTCTTGATCAGATGATTTTGAATAACTTGTAGATCAACTTTGACTTTGTTCAGATGAAATTCATTTGAGCCGAGGGACTGATTTTATGGTATTTTTAACCTGTTCTTCCCCTGAAAATGTTAGTGAAAGGAAACAAAATATTTTTGGATTTTGATTAAAGGTTAGTAAACATAAACAAATTAATCAATAAAACAACTAACAAACACACACAAACTCAAAGATCCCTGTAAGGCACAATTCTACAAAAGAGGGGACGAATGTGTGATCTTGTTTGTAGTATGCAAAAATGCAAATGACATGTGGGATCTTAGGGGTAAAAATTAGGGTATTACAATCTCCACCGTCAAGACATGAGAAATGGAAGAGGGCTCGATTAAGACCTAATGGAGAGTACACCTATGAGGCTTCAAGAGTAGTTGCTCAGAAAATTGTAAGTATATGTTTTATTTTGCTTAATTATGTTATTTAAATGCGTTTGCTTATGTAAGTTGCTCATGTTGTGTAGGATAATTTGGTTGTGGCGGCCCGTGAAGGCACATTTGTTCTGGAAGCATGACATGACATATTAGTGGAAGCTATCGGAACAGCTAAGCATGGAGGTCGTGTCCGTGGTGTTGGAGAAGGTGTCGGCTTGAGGTCATACTTTGGATCTCGTAGAAGAAGCACCGAAACCACTGAATTTCATGCTCAACTACAAAAGATTGAGAATGTTGAGAAGCAATTGGAAGAACAAAGGAGGATGTTTGAAGAGGAGAGGGAACAAAGGGAGAAAGACGTGGAAAAGTTACAAGAGTTATATTCGGTATGTGCTTTACTTGAGATGTTAGTGTTTTATCAGAAATGTATGATATATATTGTGCTTATTTTTGTTTTATGTTCTAATTGAATATTATGATGTAGAGATTAAGTGAAAACCTCTAACAACGAACAAATGAAGATCAATGTTACGTTGATGGTGATGATCAAACTCCAAGTAGAAGTGTTGTAAATCGCGCTTCTACAAAAGGAAGTAATTGTACAACCCCTCCCCCCCTTTAGATAACCGCAATGGGATATTGGACCCTAGTCCAAATGAAATAACCAATTTATACTTGTTCATTGCAACAACAAACCTTGCGCAACCTCTCCCGCTAGAACATTGCCTGAAATTGGATGTAATGTATTACACTCCTGAAGATGTAACGAATTTTCTCGCAGGATTTAAGTGTCTTGACATAGTGATTTTGCAAGTTTGGTGCACGTAAGTATATAGTCGAATATACATGTCATTATAGAACATTATTATTTTTTGTATTTTCTCCCTTAATTTATTTATTTTCTTTGACCATTTAGGTACATTCACCGTCTTTGTATAGAGTTAAATAAATCAAGTACTTATGGAATCTTGGAGCCAACTTTTATAAGTTGGGCGTATAATGAAAAAAGTATCATGGAAAAGTACTTGAAAGAACGACTAAATGAGGGAGGAAAAGAATGTTACCTTGCAGCATTCCTTTGTAGGTAAGTATTGTTGTAATTTATTTATATATTCTATATTTAGTTTTGTTTTAGTAAAAACTATATATATATATATATATATATATATATATATATATATATATATATATATATATATATATTCTCGTGTTCATTCAGTGATCATTGGCAATTGATCATAATATCATTTAGGACAAATGCGGTGACATTACTGTGTTCCTTGCACGCCCCACTCCATAAACCAATGAAAGATATTATTCTAACGTAAATGTCTATGTTTAATATCATTTTCTTTGACATTAATTGTAATTAGTTTATCATGTAATATGTTTAATTCAATTTTCAATGTACAGTCTTGTGGAGCAAGTTAATATAATGAGTAATGTTAGAAAAAAGCCCACATGGATTGCTCCTAAAGTAAGTGGCCCGATTACCTGTTTCTTTCATTTACATTCATGTGTGGTTATATTAATGTTATTATATTCATGTAATTTGTAGACAAGGAAACAACCCGGGAGTTACGAGTGTGGGTATTATGTCATGAAACACATGTTAAACATTGTCCTTGTCGGCATTGTTGATTCATGGGATAAGGTATATATGTCATAAAATGTTTACATATATTAATATATAAGTTGACTATTGAATTATTAACATGTATGCTATTCAATTTTTTGCTCTTTCTTATGTAGATGTTTAACGACCAAACCCCATTCCCCGTTGAAGACTTTCTAGATCTTCGTAAACGTTGGGCGTATATCCACAATGCGCTTAAGGGTCCTCCTGTTGTTTGATATATCAGCAACATTCCTCAGCATATTTTTTGATGCACATATTTTTGGCTTTTGATGCACATAATGTGAATAATAATTTTGGCTTTTGATGCACATATTGTGTTTGATGTACAGGATATTGTGTTTGATGCACATAATGAAATTAATAATATTGGCTTATGATGCACGTATTGTATTTGATTTAAACAATGTTAGCTGTTAGCTTTTGATGTAAATTCTCTGATTCATTTATGGGAAGAATTGTGTTTGATGCACATATTGTGTTTGATGTAAACATAAGTTGTATTGACAGGATAAAATATAGGAAGAATTTGATAAGCAAAGAATTTTTATATTTAAAACAGGGCTGTTTTGACAGCGGTTAAAAACCTAACTGTAGTTATATGTCAAACGCCGACCAGAATAATATAAATAAAAAATGTTGTTGCTGAGAATCGAACCAGATCACCTTTAGTTATATCACAACGGTTGTGTAATGAAACCGTTGTGAAATGGTGGGCGCTTTCTGGAATACAACAACAGTCCCAGGACCGTCATTGTACGTACAACATATACAACAACACTCTACATAACAACGCCTCCGCCCGCGTCATTATATGTCATTTCCAATCGTTGTTAAATGGGTTTTTCGTAGTAGTGTGTAACAGAAAGAATTCTGATGAAGCTATTCAGGGATTTAATGGAACAATGACATCAAAGCAGATCGTACATCTTTTTTGGGTAACAACCCGGTAAATAAGCATGTCAGTTCTATTTTCTTCTACTTCAAACTTAATTTATTTGTAATCTGGTTCAGTTTGATGTTTGTGTACTACAACTTCTAATCTAAATTTTGTCATCATAACCATGTACATGCATCATCAATGAATGTTTTTATATCATCATTATTTAATGTTTTGTGACAGGTTATTTTAGTAATGTTTTATACATAACAAAAATTTATAGGAACATCATGGTGTGGCATCTTAGAGCCCATTAAACACACATTACCACTTCTTATGTAAATAACATTAGGGCCTATATTAGTTTATTTAATGTTTTTATTTGCAATGCCCCATCTTAAATAAGAATATTATAAAAAATAAATGAGGAATATGAAGAATCAGCAATGATTTTTGAATTAAAGAAATAATAATGACTTTCAACTAAAATGATTATATTTTCAATGTAGAAGGAAGATGAAGAATCAGAGAAATCATTATAAATACGTTATTCCTCTTCTTACCATCACAAGAGCAGCATCATTGAAGAAAATTAATCAAAACGAGTTCCAACAATGCAGTCCAGGTCCAACAAACTGTAGATGTTCAAGAAGTTGTCCAAGAAGTCCAACAACCTGCACGTGTGGTTAAAGATGTTGTAGAAGTTCAAGAAGTTGTCCAGGTCGTAGATGTTGTAGATGTCCAAGAAGTTGTCCAGGTCGCAGAGGCTGCAGAGGTCCAACTAGTTGTCCAGCCTGAACAAGCTGTACAGACCCAACAGGCGGTCGCCTTGCAAGGAATACAAAATAGAAGGAGAATAAGAGATCAAGAAGAAAGAGAAGGAGGACAGCTACGGTCGATTTAGATGATGATGACTAAGCACCGTATAGTTGGAGTAATTTTATGTCAGCTAGGGCATTTAGATTTGATAATTAAAACTTAATAGTCTCTCTGTTGTCTTCAATATTCAGGAGTTTAATTTAGATGTATTAAATATGAAACTTGCACTTATGAAACTTTATATGAAACTTGCATTTTGTTGTTTTCGATATGGCGCACAATTCTTATTAAAAGTATTTACATATGTGGTAAACTCATCACATAACCTTGAATATATGAACTTGAATGACAACTTTATCACATATGTGGGTTGTATTTTCTGCTGTGATTTGATGAACAATAAATAAGTTAAAAAATGAGATTATATATAAAAGCAGGATGACATATGTTAATCCAGCAGAATATATAACAACGGTTATACATCATAACATTTATAATATCTCGCGCGTTGTCCAGAAAAAAATAAATATCAAAATGGCGCAGCTGGGAATCGAACCAAGGTCCATTATATTTATCATAACGGTTCGTTTGAAAAACCGTTGTGATAGGGCGCACTGTTTCCAGGTTATTACAACGGTTAATGGGTCGTCATAGTAAGTATCATTTTACAATAACACTCTACATAGCAACGTCTGCGCCAGCGTGAATATACATCTTTCCCAACCGTTGTTAAATGAGTTTTCCGTAATAGTGAATTCTCGTAATTTTGATTCTTCGGAATTTGGAGACTCGTCGGAAAATACTCATTCGGATGATTCATTGTGCTATGCTTTCAAGAATCACACAATCACTACTCTAGACACCATATGTTGGAATTACACCAAACTTATGGAGAATTTTGAATCTATCTTAATGAACAAGAATAATCACATCGATCGATTTTGTCTTTTGTTCTTCACTCTTCACTCGAGTGAATAAACCACACACCTAGATTGCAAGATGATTCTGCTGCACAACAATTATTGAAGAATGAAAGAAAAGATGAATTGGAGAAGAAAAGAGAAATTAGGGTTTTAGAGAAAAGAGGACGACTAAGTATACTTCTGCATAGTTTCTCTCTCTACTTTCAAAATTATATTCAACTTTTCTCTACGCAACTGCATGATTACAATGACAGAATATCTCCCTATTTATAGATTGAGATCGTTTGCACACCAAGCAATCTTCAACTAACGTAACTCAACTAAAACAAACAAAATAAAACTAAGTCTAAATTATGTCGAGATACACTTTGTCAACAACAACAGACTTTGTCGAAATGATACTTTGATATAGAATTATATTCTCAACTATATATATTCAATACCAAGAAAGGTGTTTATATTCGAGACCAATAACAAATTGTGTTTCAAGAAGGACACCAAGTGCGTGACACATGATGCTTTATGTCATAACCAATGTTTTAGTCCAATCTAGTAAGCAAAATGTTTCTTTAACCATTCCATGCGTTCATCAAGCATACTTTTTTTCTTTTAACAGATCAAGCATACTTTTAATGAGCCATCAATTATATAAATGATTTTTCAAAGATAAAATATGCCATGACAAGATAATGAATTGAAATGATTGATTAAGCAAAAATGATTAAACTGAGTACAAAAGAAACATTTTAAATTAGCATCAAGATTGGTCCCGATTTTGTTTTTAGTAAACTAAAGAAATAAATAGATTTTGTGTGTTATCCGCTTCGCACACGCTAACATATATTTGACACTGTAAATTTGGCTCCGGAAAATTTCTAATCTTTTGAGAAAGTATTCTCTTTAGAATTATGAGTGATACTCGTGCCATATTTAATGTATCATATTTGATGGTGTGATTTAAGGACGGTTTTTGTAAGGGAGTACGGAATGTGAATGAATTGTTGGGTGACAAGCGGGTATACCTATTCCACAAAAATTTGAGAAAAAATGGGATGAAGTAGGCATATTTGAGGATGCAAAGCTAAAACATTGGTTTGTTCCGCACTCGCAGACATTGTCCCTTTTAGATGTAAAAATACAAAAATTCATATAAATACATGTGCTCGCAAAAATCTGTAAAAAAAACAGGCAGGATGGGGCACACATGTTAGAGAGCGCGAGTCTAAACCATTGGTATGTCTTGCACTAAAGTGCGAGCAAAATGAAGAAGCAAAACCTGTTTTGCCACCCTTGATTGTTTTGTCATGTGAACTTCAAGGTTGATAAACTACTTAACAATTTTGAACATTACCATATGACATTTTAAAAAGTGTGACATAATATTATTCTTCTCAACCAGATTTCGCACATGAAGCAAATTCTACAAAATCATATTTAATGGTTGATGTTGTGAATCAATGTCATCAAGAACAAATCAAAATATGAGAAAGGTTGAGTTTCTTGAACAAACACGAGAAACTCTATTAGCTTTTACGAAAGAGGGAGAAGAAGGAAGAAGAAGAATCAGGTTATAATTGTTTTACTATTCACTTTCTCTATTAGAATTCAAAGATTGCAAGCGAATATCAACAAGCAAAACTCACTGTTTTCAACATCCTGAGAGAAACAATATTTTTATAGACTACTAAGTTAACTTAAGCAATAACCTAACTTAAACAATTGACCCAACAGGTTGGTCTAATTCAACATGCTAACTTAAACAACAAGCTAACATATTTCTTTGTGCAAGAACAGAATTCGACTACGATATTCAAAACTTTTCGACTTCGACAAAGTTTGCTACAACACTAGCTTAAGCTACAAATCTCCACCTTGGAACAAACACTGAACCAAGAAACCAACTAGCTGCCATCATGCAGACCTATCAACTGCATACACTGGAAAAACTTACAACTTGGCAATGTCTTCGTGATCATATCAGCAACATTGTCATCGGCCGAAACCTTCAGTACTTGGACTTCTCTACACTAGATTGTCTCTCTGACGAAGTACAACCTCACATCGATGTGCTTGGTTCGCTCATGATAGGCTGAATTCTTCGACAGGTGTATTACACTTTGACTATCACATTTAACAGTGATAACTCGACCTTGAAATTTCATTTCCTTAGCAAAACCTTCAAACCACAATGCTTCTTTTAGAACTTTAGTGATGGAAATATACTCTGCTTCAGTAGTTGATAAATCAAAACCTTCTAAAGCGTTGGTTTCCAACTGATTGTCGTGCAAAACATAGTGAACACATATCCATAAATACATTTTCTAGAATTCATACAACCTTCATAATCAGAGTCAACAAATCCTTCAATTTCGACTTTCCTATCATCACCACAGGCTCCACGATAAATCAGGACTCTACTCAGAGACCTATTTATGTACCTTAAAATCCACTTTAATGTTTTCCAGTGCACCTTCCTAGGATTGGCCATATACCTACTTACAAGGCTCACTCCATACGCTATGTTTGGCCTCGTATAGACCGTAGCATACATCAAAGAACCTATTATACTAGCACATGGAATGCTATTCATATAGGTTTTCTCGACTTCAGTACAAGGACTTTCATTCAAACTCATCTTTAATTGAGGATTAGTCGGTGTTACAATAGACTTTGAATTCGACATGCCAAACTTGTCGAGAATCTTCTTCAGGTTTGTCTCTTGAGATAAACATAATCTTGACTTCTTTTTATCTCTCCGAATGTCAATCTCAATGATCCTAGAGGCAGCTCCCAGATCCTTCATGTCGAAGTCCTTATCAAGTTCAACCTTCAACTTCATAACATTGTCAACATTGTTGCTTGCTATGTTGATGTCATCCACATAAAGTAAAAAAATAACAAGTGAATTTCTATGTCGAAATTTGAAGTAAACACAGTGGTCAAACTGGCTCCTAGTTAAACATATGTGTGCCATAAACTTTTCGAATCTCCTATTCCATTGTCGAGGAGATTTTTTCACGCCATATAATGATTTATTCAACTTGCATACATAATCTTTCTTTCCCTTTTCTACATACCCTTCAAGTTGCCTCATCAAGATTATTTCATCTAGATCACCATACAGGAAGGTTGTCTTCACATCCGTCTGTTCAAGTTCTAGGTCAAACTTCGCCACCATAGCAAGCAACCTTCGAATGGATCTATGCTTTACAACATGTCAGAACACATAATTGAATTTGACGCCTTCTTTGTGAGTGAACCCCCTAGTAACCAACGTTGCCTTAAATCACTTCAACATCACTCCTTTGATTCCTTTATTAACCTTGAAAATCCACTTACAACTGACTAACCTGGCCCCTGCAGGTTTCTCAATCAACTTCTAAGTGTTATTATCATGAAGAGATTGCATCTCATCATCCATGGCTTTCATCCATTCAGTCTTGTTTCGACTCCTCACAGCTTCCTTGTAGTCTCTGTGTTCTTTATCAAGAACCTCACTTGTAGAGATTAGGGCGAATGCTATAAGATCTGCATAACCAAGTCTCTGAGGTAGCTTGATGACTCTTCTCGACCTGTCTCTTTCCAGTAGGTAGTCGTTGCTAGTCTCCTCATCTTCATCAGTAACTTGTGCTTTCTCTTTGACTTCATCTTAGTTATGCAATTCAACATCATTATGCACCACCTTAATAGGAATCTCTTCTTGTTCCAATTCTTCTTCAGAGATCTTCAAACTTTACCAACGTTATTAGTTTTCTTGAACACCATTTAAGCTTCATTGAAAACTACATCTCGACTTGTGATACACATCTTGTTACTTGGCTCTAGTCACCACAACCTATAAAATTTGACTCCTTCAGGGTATCCAAAGAACATTCATCTGAAAGCTTTAGGTTCGACCTTGTCTTACCTAATGGGAGCATAGGCTAAGCAACCAACTACTCTAAGTATGTCGAGATTAGGTGGATGTCCCGACCAGACTTCTTTAGGTGTCTTCATCCCTAAGGCAGTCAAAGGACACCTATTTATCAAGTATGTTGCAGTCACAACAAGTTTTTCCCAAAACACCTTCTTTAATCTCGCACTAACCAACATGCACCTCACTCTTTCCATAATAGTTCAATTAAACCGTTCAGGCAAACCATCTTGATGGGGGAGTCTCTGTATTAGCTATGTGCCTTGCAATACCAAACGTGACACAATAGTTGTCGAAAGCCTCATTACAAAATTCAAGACCATTGTCGGTCCTCAACCTCTTGACCTTCCTGCCATTTTAGTTTTCGACCAAAGTCTTCCAACTTTTGAAATTTTCAAAAGTTTCATCTTTACTCTTCTGGATGAATACCCATAACTTTCTGGAATAATCATCAAGTATGGATAAGAAATAATTTGCACCTAAGTGTGAAGGATTCCTTGCAAGCCTCCAAAGATCGACATGAGTGTAATCAATGGATCCATGTGCTCTTTGTTTACCTTTGTTAAACTTAACCCTATAGGATTTACCAAATACACAAGGTTCACAAAACTCCAGTTTTTTCGACCTTGTCACCCAATAGCAGATTTTGTTTCGACAATTCGACTAGGCCTGTTTCACTGACATGGACAAGTCGCTTGTGCCACAACTCAATATTCGATAGGTGTTATGGATGTTACATTTGCTGAACCACTTACAACCTTAACCACAAGGGTATACAAGCGTTGTTTCTTTAGGCCTCTCAAGACTTCCTTCGACCTCTTCATTACCCTTAGGATACATTGTTCTCCTTTGAAGACATATCCTTTCTTTTCGAATTCACCAAGAGAAATAAAAATTCTCTAAAGTTTAGGTACATGCCTAACGTCAGTCAATAGCCTTATTGACTCATCATGGAGATGAATCTCACATATCCAATACATGTAATTTTACAAGCTTTGTTGTTTCCCAGCAGCATTGTTCCACCATCTTCATCACATAATTCCTCAAACACGTCTTTGTTTGGTGTCACGTGCCAAGTAAAACCCGAATCCATAATCCAATCCTTGCTAGAGACGCTGCTTAAAACCACTAGGACATCAGATGATTCATAACCATCTTGCACAATGGTTACATTACTATTTTCCTTTCCACCATAATTAGCCAGTCAATCAGGGCACACATTTTTTGTATGACCCTCCTTCTTATAGTGATAACACCTAATTGCAGTAGTATTACCACAATAAAATTTTTGTAGAACCGTACCCTTCTTATTCTTCTTCTTCTTCTCAAATCTACCATCTTTCTTCAAGAATTTTCCTTTGACGGGAAATCCTTCACCAACAGAAGATGGTTTATGCTCATTTCTTTCATTCAGGTCCTTAGAGTACAAGGTTGATTGAACTTCTTCAAAGGTCAACGAATCTCTTCCATAAAGAGGATTTCTTTAAAATTAGAATGAGACTTAGGTAAAGCACACAAAAATAATGTTTGATCTTTATCATCAATCTTGACCTCGATATTTTCAAGATCAAGAATCAACTTGATGAACATATCCAACTGCTCATCCAAAACTTTGTCTTCACTCATCTTGAATGAATGCGAAGCTTGCTTCAGGTAGAGACGATTGACTAACGATATCGTCATGTACAAACCTTCGAGTTTCATCCACACACCAGTTGCAGTTTTCTCCTTTGAAACCTTCTGGAGAACCTTATCACCAAGGTTCAATATGATGTCCCTGTGGGATTTTTCGATCATCGTCGTCTTCTCCTTCTCCGTTAGGGCAACATCTATCTTCTCTGATCCTTTCAGTGCTTCTAAAAAACCCTGCTGAACTAGTATGGCTTGTATCTTCAAGCTCCACAAACTGAAATCATTCACACCGGTGAATTACTCAATCTCATATTTTGTTGACAACATCTTCTCCTCCACGCTCACCACAAAAGTTTTTTGTGAATCGATGTCGTCAAGAGCAAATCAAAATATGAGAAAGATTGAGTTTCTTGAACAAACACAAGAAACCATATTAGGTTTTATGAAATAGAGATAAGAAGGAAGAAGATGAATCAAGATTGGTTATAATTGTTTTAGTATTCACTTTCTTTGTTAGGATTCAAAGATTACAAGTGAATATCAACAACCAAAACTCACTTTTTTCCAACAACCTGAGAAAAACAGTCTATTTATAGACTACTAAGCTAACATAAGCAACAAGCTAACTTAAACAATTGGCCCAACAGGCTGACCTTATTCAACATGCTAACTTAAACAACAAGCTAACATATTTCTGCATGCAAGACCAAACTTCGATTACGACATATAAAACTTTTCGAATTCGAAAGGGTTTACTACAACACTAGCTTATAACCTATAAGCTACAATTGAAAAGGTCACAATTGCTTTCTCTTTTCATCATCATGGTAACTTACATAGTAAGAATCATACCATCTAAGAATATCTCCTCCCTTGTTTTTCTCTTACACGACACCAAATATTGAGGTACCATGCAAGTACTTGGGAATTATCTTAGCAATAACCATTTGCATTTTTTTGGCTTTTCCATATACATGGAAATCAAGAATAAAGTATTGCACAAATCAAGTCTAGTCACAAGAAGGTACATGAGGCATCCCACATTTTGTTTGTATTTCTTAACATCAATCTCATTTCCATTTTCATCTTTACAAAGCTTGCATACTGATAAAATTGTATTGAAACTTTGTTACACTTCTCCATGCCAAATATTTGCAATATCTTTTTGGAATTTTTTTATTCGTAAATTAGAATTCCACAATTGTACTTACTTACTTGAATACCAAAAAATGTCCCATCCTCCCAAGGAAATTCATGGAAAACACCCCATTGACATTTTAAAATTGGTGAACATGTTCAATTCATTCATTGAAGATAAAGTCATCAATGTATATACTGGAAAATTACAATTTTTTAACAAGCAACTCTAAACACAAGAGGGAGGTGAATTGCGATATTTGATGTTCAATTTTTTATTATAAAACGAATGTTTTTAGGTTGGTTGATTTTAAGAAGAAGGTAGAAGTAGAGATTAAGTAGTAGAAAAGATGAAAGACATAAAATAAAGAGATAAAGTTTAGAGAAATCACACCAACAAATTATCTTAATTTGGCCTTAAATCACGCAACATACTTCAGTTTCCAAGAATTTCCTCTTGAGGTTTCCATTATCAACATCTTGAGCTTTTACACAAGTCCATCTCAACAACCATACAAGGAGCATTTTACAAGTTTATATTGCAACTTTCAAGTCTACTACATCAACACAACAGGATTTAGCTTTTGAATAAATAAATTCAACACAGTAACAAAACACACACAAAATTTAGAGGAATTTTTTCACTTTCTCGACACTTAGGCAATTTCTAGTTAATAAAATTGAAAACATAACGAGAATGAGCAATATAGGAGACTAGATAGTTTAGAAATTTTTTGATTTGGAGCTAAGAATATCACCCTTTTACATTAGAAAACATTTATATCAAGAATGAAATAGTCCATAGGCTTGGACGCATTCTAATCAAATAGAAATGAGAAACAAATCGACTAGACTAAGCCAAAAAAAATAAATTGTAATCTTCTACTTATGTTAATCGATTAAATGGCTTCATAATCGATGAGGAATCCAACTCCCTCCTTAATCGATTAGATGAAACCTCCTATTGATTAGATAGTGAGTTGGACTTTCCTAATTGATTATAATTTTTTTTAATCAATTAATCACTTTCCATAATTAGTTTTTAGAAAAGTTGAAAAAAAGATGAAGAGTTTAAAACAATTTTTGTGTGTGTTTGTGCGCGCGCATTGCCTTATTACTTCAAGACATAGTATTTCTTAATTTACAAACAGTTTATCAACTACAAGATTAAAACAATAAGCGTAGGATCAAACGAGCTTTCACATTTTCAGTCCCTTTGATTGTTTGATTTGATTCTTTTTACCTCTTCATAAAGGAACTTGGATACTTTGCTTTAGCTTTCTTCTTGATCGATGATGCTTGTGATTTAACATTTTGTTGTTAAGTTGTCATCATCAAAATCTTTATAATACTTTAACCTACACAACACATAGAATAATGAAATTACTTTTTTTTTTATCTACTCTGTGCTCCACAACGAGGGCGTGTTCATGGTGCAAATGTTCAATTCCTTCTAGATTGAAATATGATTCCATCTTACTTAATTGGTTCCTTGGAGCCTTTTTGAACCCATATAATTTATTTATTTAAACTTATAGACCATGTGTAATACGTCAAAATTTGCTCTCTTAGTTTTCTCAGTAATTGGCTTATGTTTCATCCATTCGCATTTTATATAGGTCATAAAGCATCATACATGCATCATTGGTTTTCCTAAGGGATGGGATTACAGTTTTCTTTAAACAAGGGATTCTATGGATATCTATCAGAGCACGAAGTAGAGAATCGAAACCGGAGCCAGAACGTCATTTTTCAAGCAAAATGGGCAATTTTAGGCCTGGTTAACCGGTTTACACAGGCAGATTTTGCATATTCTGCTGCTTTTTCATGACAACACCATTGCACACACTTGGGTCTTTGACTCTACAGTATTATAGCAGCAAGTGGAATATTCTAGACATCTCTAGACATTTCAAGGCTTTTAAATTAATTCCAAGGGCATTTATTCTAATGTTTCATTTCAAATTGAGTGCACCATATTCCTTGTTTTCCAAGCATCTCCATCTTTGGATGTTGATGTTCGCCTTGGGATTGTTACCGAGTTGATCCTAACTAACCGAGTTAACTACCTTGACTCAGTGAGTTGAGTGTAACTAACTCCGATCCTAGCTCCAAACCCAAAGCTAAGTCCAAAGCTAATCCCAAACCTCTCACACTCCAAACCTAAAGTCTATATAAGAAACCCTTCACTCATTTTTCAAGGGAGGACCCATTCTACATCATTTCTCACACATTTCACTCTCAATTCTCTCATTTTCTCTCTGAACTTTCTGCTACTTCTAGACCTTCATCTCAATTTTCTCTTCCAAACCCTCACAAAAAGCTCTTATTTCTTGAAGGATAATCACTTTTCACATTGAAAAATGATTAATTCTTGAGCTTAAACTCCATCATTTGGATTTCTTTGGTTGGATTTCTGGAATTTCATCTTATTCTACTTCAATCCAAGGGTTTCACACCATTTATTTTGGTGCAAGTTCGATCTCGGTGATTTTTCGCGATTTTGCTCGGTTTCGACGCGTTTCGGCTACTAATCGAGGAATCTCTGGTTTTCTTTAATTTTCTGCACCAAGATCACTTTGCAACAATCACCAAAATAAATCTCAGCTTTGTAGGTTGATTTTCCTTAGATCTATGCTTGTTTAGCTTATTTACAACTTATTCAATGCAGATCTTTGGTGATTTTTTATTCGGATCCATTGCGCTTGAATTGTATTCTTGATGTTGATGATTTTTAGGTCAAAATGATGTTTGAATACTGTGTTTGACGTAAATTTCGTGATTAATTAATTGCATGATCATTTGGAAGTTTGGAGAAGTGATTTGCTGCAGAAAAGTGCTTTTGTAACAGGTTTTCTTGGCTACTGTCCCAGAGTAACCGGTTAACACCCGAGCGTTAACCGATTAACATGTTGTTTTCTGCATGATTTCTGACTTTTTGAACTAAGTAACCGGTTAACGGGTGGTAGGTAACCGGTTAACACTGCTGCAGAATGTGATTTTCTTGCATTTTCTTGTTTGTTTGAGATCCTTTGCATGTCTAAACTTCATGGATTAATGTGTTGATGATTTGCGGACTATTCTTGAGCTGTTTCACCTCACACTATTGCATGAGCTTGATTTTCTGACACGCGACTCTTGGTTTTTTTATCGTTTATGATCATGTTTGCGTTGTTGCGTTCTTGATGTGATGAACACAAAACACACACTCCTTAAGCATGCTAATTGTGAATTAATGTTTATGTTACTGGAATTGTTGTGTTGTGCATGCTTACTTGCATTCAATTCCATGAGATGCATACTTGATTTGGCTTGTTCATGTACTTAAAGTTGTGCATTCTTTCATGATAATTTCAAGGTTGTTTACCATGTTGTGATATGATTGTGATCATGATTGATTGAATAATATGTGTTGTTTGATGCATGTCCATTGTGCCATGATTGAATCATCTTCAAATGTTGCATGCTGCTCTGTTTCTACTGCTGTTTATGTGCATATGTGTTGTTGTATATGCTGCTGCTTGGCTTTTTACACCCATTTTTGTGCTGAACATGAGTTGTTGAATGCTATTTGGTATATGGTGTTGAATTTACTGCTGTATATTTGCAGATGCGCAGTAATAGCCGATTTTTTTCTTGTTTATTCACCTCCCATTGCTTATATGGATTACATGATATAATGCTTGGTGTACAACTTTTTCACACCCCTTTGGGATCCTAGCTCATCCTTAATTTTTTATTAAGGTGAGGTAGGATAAGCATTAGATAGTGCTATCCCTCTCTCTTCTTTAGACTTAGGTTGTTCCTACGCCTCACACAACCATAGGACATCCGTGCATGATAACATTAGGATTGTTAGTCTTTCCCGCTTAGACTTTTTTTTCCTTTCCTAACCCCTTGAGTTTCTCTTTCTCATCTCAAAACAAAAATCAAAACATGTAATAAGGGAAACAAGTATTGTACGCCATGAGCCTTAAGTACATAGGAAACGAAAGGAGGAGGGTTTCCCTTCGTCTTTCTAGAGTGTTTAGCATACGTCCTGTTAGGACGACTATGCGACGCATTTGTTCCCATGTCATAGACTTTAGTGCAATATGAGTTACAAATGCAATAAATCAAAACACTTCATCTAAAAATCAATAAACAAACAACAATTCTCTTCTCATCTTCCTCACTCCATTCATAAGGGATTTGTCATGTTCGGTCTACCGCAAACAGGTAAATGCCTAAGACTCCGTACAACGAGCTGCGACACCTAACTGCTGGAACGCGCACCTTGACGTTTCAATTAAAAAATACAAACAAAGCAAATTCATCCCTAGTGAGGCGAACTACGACGCTCTGATTCTCATTCCCGATGAGATACGTAGGCACGAGATGCGATGTCTTGGCGAGCAAACTTCCCCAATTCCGTAGTCCGAACTACGTTGACTCTAATTCTTCATTGGTTAATGAAGATACGTAGGGATAGGATTGCAACGATCCTTGCGAGTCCTTTGTGTCCTTTTTCTCTTTTTTCCCCGTTTCTCCATCTCACCTTTTGTTTCCAGTTTCCAGTTAGCGAGTAAGTTTCAGATACCCTACACCCTTTGATCGATAACAACGAGCGTGGATCCCATCGAGTACGATGGCCGCGTGGGGGTGCTAATACCTTCCCCTTTCGTAACCGACTCCCTTACCCGTTTCTCTTGGTCGCGAGACCATGCTTTTTTCCTTTCCCTCAGGTTTACGCAGTGTTTCCTTTCCCTCTCTTGGGATAAATACACATTGCTGGCGACTCTGTTTCCGCGCCACTTTCGCGTTTGCACCTGGATGAAAATCCCAGGAGCGACAGCTGGCGACTCTGGTGGGGATCGAACCCAAAATCTCTGGTTCCCTAAGCGAGTCAATCCTAGTGTTTGCTTGTTTTCTATTTTAGGGTGTTTTATCTGTTTACCTTACTCGCTTTATTTATGGCATTGTTGCATGTTTACCGTTTTATTGAATTTACATGCTTTTCATTTACTGTTGCCATTTATTATATTGTGCTGGATTTTTCTGTTTGGTGGGCAGGGTGTTCTGAGAGATAAGCCCACTTCCCAGGCTTGAGCGTACCCATAGGATTTAGAGTGGATAGTCGATCGCTTGCGTGGTGTTATCACGTTAAGTCTTCGCGAGATCCACAGCCAGACGAGGCCCATATAGGTGGTATCTGATACTACATGTTATACAGGCCATTAGATATCCCTGTATGAGCTGTCGACTCTGGTGACCATTCCCGAGGACTCAGTAGAGGCACTCCTCCCGAGAACGATAATGGCAGACCAGAAATGGCAAACCCGTTACGATTCTCGATCCGAGGACCCAAAACTGGGAACTTGCTATAGGATTGCCTTATTTTTGGGGAATCAGTGGACGACCTCTTTGTTTGGCGATAGTATTGTACCCCAAGGGATGAATGTACTATTGCTTCTCAAATTGAGAATCCAAAACTGAGGAACCGTGGTTTTAGTACCCACATGTGAGAATGGGCGGGTGTTTGCAGGTTTGCAGGTGACTTAGACCTTCCACATCCTTGGTATTTTGGTTCTTCTAGTTCATATTATAATGGTCAGATGGTTGTTGTTCACAGTCCGGCACTATCCACAAATATACTAATGTCACTATCTGCACCGTCCAACAAAGACACCGGACACTCTGATCACATGCCTTTGCATTGCATTTTTATATCTTAACATACATGTTTTTTAATTTCCAGGGCAATATTATACCTTCAATTCCAGTCAAGGGGTTCTTTTCCGATGGATGTTGAGAGAAAGAAAAAGAACGTCATCACCTACAAATTTCTAAAACCAGGACTAGGTTCTATCAGTAGTCTGAAGGCTATGGCTAGCTCAGAGGTGTTGGAAGCATTCAAAGAAAAGTACGGGCGGATTTTGTCATTTGTTTGCAACCTCAGTGAGTATGAATGGATGGGCCTTCACACATTAATGCAATTCTATGATCCTTCTCTACGGTGCTTTGTGTTTCAGGATTATGTCTTGGTCCCGACTTTGGAAGAATATTCGAATATCTTGGGGATTCCCATTAAGGAAGAGGTACCATTTGTCAGTTCGAAGACAGATCCAGATTTTGAGGCCGTCGCTGCTGCTCTTTATTTGAGCAAATCAACGGTGGAGGCCAACATCACCAAAAAGGGATAATTTCGAGGGTACTCTCTAATGTACTTAACCAAGATTGCTCAGAAAGTCGCTAAAGACAAAGAATGCAATGTTTTCTGTGCTGTATTAGCTCTTTGCGTATATGGCATTATTCTGTTTCCAAATGTGCCAGAATTTGTGGATATGGACGCCATCAAAATATTCACCACTCAAAACCCGATACCTACTTTATTGGGTGATCTTTATCATTCAGTCCATAATAGGAATGAAAAGAAAAGGGGGGGATATGTCAATTGTTGTGCACCGTTATTCTACAAATGGTTTTCGCATCGGTTACCACGCAAGGGTGCGTTCGTGGATACCAAGAGTTCATTGGAATGGCGTCATAGAATGATGGGTTTGTCTGCCAAGGATATTATTTTGATAGATCTAGGATTACTTGGTGGGGATATTATTCATAGCTGTGGTGGATTCCCCAATGTCCTGTTAATAGGGAGGAAGGGAGGCATTAATTATAATCCCTCTCTGGCCATCAGAAAATTCGGTTATGCTCTGGAAAACCCCCCTACCAAGAGGATTATGGAAGAGTCCTTGTACTTTCAAGTAGGTGACGATCAAGCAATAATCCGAAAAGCTTCAGAAGCCTGGAATAGCATTCAAATAAAGGGCAAAGGAGTTCTTGTAAAATCCAATAACCGAACTTATCCTCCTTATGAGAATTGGATAAGGAAAAGGGTGGAAGATTTCTATCTACCTTTTGATCCCGTACCTCCTTTATACCCTGAGGTTGTAGAAGAGAGGGACACTGTCGCTATTGAGGAGTTTAACAAATTGCAGACTTTGGTGAAGAACCTTCGGGTAGAGAACTACGATCTGAGTAGTCGTCTATAGGATGCTCTGCATTCCAATAAAGATCTGGAATGGAAAACCCAAGATGCAGGAAAGATCCTAGAAGCAAGACAAAAAGATTTTGCCGGCAGAGCCCGACACTACCAGAAAGTTAATATGGCTGTTGAAGCTTCTACTCTAACTTACAGGCAGACTAAATAATCTTTGGCCCAAGCAAAAGCCAAACTCGTCAAACTTTAGCAAGCATGGGACGGAGTTAGAATTGAGAATACAGAGCTGTGGGAGCAACTAAAAACCAGAGACGATGAACTTCAGAAAGTGCATGAACAACGAATAAAGAATCGTGAAGACTCCGGTAGAAACCGAGAGCAGCTGAAGAAGGCTATAGATGAGTTGAAAGCTTCCAAGAAGGAACTTGAAGATGCTGTGGCAGAGGTGGAGGAGCTCAAAATGTGAGTTGGTGTGAAAAAGCCTAAGCAGGTGAGTGATGACGAGGCTCTTTTGATGCACATGGATTCATTACCCGAAGCTCTGAAGAAAAGGGATATTTTGATCAAAGAAATGATTGAAAGGCCAAGCCATCAGCGTACCAGAATACTCTTTGAAGAGATCAAGTATTCTAGTGAGAAGCTGAAAGATTTGGAATTAAATGATTGATAGTCCCCTTTCCTTATTTTTAGTGCAGCTTTTGTACCATGGTTACCATCAGGCTTGTTGATGGAGCCACTTTCTTGATGTATTTCCAGTTTGCGAACTCGTTGTAGAATGCTTCAACACGTATTGGCTTTATGAAATGAATGCTTTATTCAGAAATGGTTCCTTGGCAGTGTTCTACTCACAAGCACATTATCACAACACATTTCTTCTCAACAAATTTCTCTCAACAATATCTGTATATTGCTTCGCTTCATGTGATTAAGACTAGAATCAGGATGTAAGACGCTTTGGGAATGAAAAACATGTCATATGCATACATTTCATAACATATCATTTTGCATAACAGGTACTCGTCCCGGGGTTTTCTAACCTTTATTTGGTTACAGGCAGAATAGCTAATCTTAACATTCATCGCTACGCGACTCGACAAAATCAAGCCAAAATCATGGAACAGATGCAGGCCGAACTCACTGAACTGAGAACCCGCATGGAGCAGTTCATGAACCTCATACAGGGTGTAGCCCAGGGGCAGCAAGATTTGAGAGTTGCAGTTCAAAGGTTGGAAGTGGAAATCCCTGTCGGTGTTAATAACAATCCTCCTGGTGGAGCGGCAGTCAATCCTCCTGGCGGAGCGGCAGTTGATCCTCCTGTTGGTAATGCGATTAATCCTCTCTGCGGAGCTCATGGTGTCTTTGTCCCTATTCCTAATCAGCAGGTGGAGGACCATCAAGATGATCAGTTCTCTATGCTGAATGCTGACATGGGGATTCATCATGATGACAGAAAGTATGAAGTGTTGGCTGAAAAGGTAAGAGCTATAGAATGTCAGAATTCCATGGGAATTGATGTCGCTAACATGGGGCTGGTGCAAGGGGCGCGGATCCCTCCGAAGTTTAACCCTCCGACCTTTGACAAGTATAATGGCAGTATATGTCCAAATACTCACATTCAGGCATATTTCAGGAAGATTTCTGCATATTCTGATAATGAAAAGCTGTGGACGTACTTCTTTCAAGATAGTCTAGCAGGAGCTTCATTAGAATGGTATATGAAGCTGGAAAGAGCCTATATCAGGAACTGGAAGGACTTGGGCGATGCTTTCTTGAAACAGTATTAGTATAACATTGATATGGCCCCCAATCGTACCCAATTGTAGAATATGACACAAGATCCGAAAGAAGGTTTCAAACAATACGCCCAAAGGTGGCGTGAGCTAGCTGCTCGAGTATAACCCCCGCTGATGGAAAGGGAAATGGCTGATATGTTTATGAATACTTTACAGGACCCATATCTGGATCGTTTGGCAGGATGTCCATCCACTGGTTTTCCTGATATTGTGATAGCCGGTGAAAGGATAAAAAACCTTTTGAAATTGGGAAAAATTCAAAATGGAAGCGGGGCAGGCCCTTCTAATACAAAGAGGCCTTTCGGGAACGCATCAAGGAAACGTGAAGGTGAGACGAGCGCTGCGTATGAACAAGAGGACAAGGGAAAAAGGCGTCAGGGCCCATACCATCAAGCAGCAGCTGTAACTATTCCGGTTCTAGTTGCCGAATCTCAGCCACAGTCTCAGAGACAATACCAACCAAGGAAAAGAATGAGTGATCGCCAATTTGATACTTTAACTATGACCTATAGTCAGATGTTGCAGAATTTGCTTCGTCTGCAGTTGGTGCAGTTAAGAACTCTGGCCCCGCCTGCTGGCAAGTTGCCTTACGGATATGACGTTAATGCAAAATGTGAGTTCCATTCCGGTGCGCCTGGCCACCATATAAAGAACTGCAAAGCTTTTAAGCACATAGTTCAGGTCCTGTTTAATTCGAAACCTATCAACTTCGCTCCTAATCCCAATGTGATTCAAAACCCCATGCCCCCGCATGGCGGACCAAAGGTCAATGCAATAGAAGAGGACAGAGGCTTGAATTTGGTGTCAGATGTCAACAAAGTCAGAACACCTTTGAGGATCATGAAAGAACGTCTGTTGAAGGGGGGCGTGGTCCTTGGTTGTCTGGAATACTATTCAGAATGTTTGACTGCGATGAATGGTTGTGATGAATTGAGGAAGGGCCTTCAGAATTTGATAGACGAGGGTTGTTTGCAGTTTGATCAGATGGGGAAGAAGGATGATGCGGTCTCGACAGTCACCATTTACTTTACTCCGGCAGAGATTCCCGTGCATACACCAGTACAGATCCCCGTGCCTGAGCAGTTAGCCCCGGTGACTATAACAGTTCCGGGTCCTATACCATATGACAGTACAAAAGCGATCCCGTGGCATTACAGAGCTGATGTTTATTACCAAGGGCAGAAACAGGAAGTAGAGGCTCCCAAGGAAACTGGTTCGATTGTGGGGAACGTAGGGAGAATGGGTGGTTTTACCCGTAGTGGAAGACTCTTTGCACCACAAACGCTCCAAAATGATGATGCTGAAGCTTTGGTGAAAGTCGAGGGAAAGCAAGTAGTAAACGATGAGCCTGTGCAAAGGACTGAGCCCAGTAATTCCTTTGAAAAAGATATTGAAGAGTTTATGAGGATTATTCGAAAGAGTGACTATAAAATAGTGGATCACTTACGCCAAACTCCTTCCAAGATTTCTATCTTGTCACTACTGTTATGTTCCGAGGCACATCGCAACGCCCTGCTGAAGATCCTAAATATGGCGTACGTCCCACAGGAAATATCGGTGAACCAGCTTGAGGGTGTCATCGCCAACGTCAACGCCAGCAATTGATCGGGGTTTACTAATTTTGATCTAACGCCGGAAGGAAGAAATCATAACAAAGCTCTCCATATCTCCATGGAATGTAAAGGAGCAGTCTTGTCCCATGTGTTGGTAGATACTGGCTCGTCCCTGAATGTGTTGCCGAAGAAGGCTTTGGAACGCTGGATGTTGAGGGGGTTGTACTTTGACCATGTGATTTAGTTGTGCGCGCTTTCGATGGCTCCAAAAGATCAGCTTTTGGGGAGGTAGAGTTGCTTGTGAAGATTGGACCCCAAGTGTTTAATACGGTTTTCTATGTGATGGAAATCCAGCCGGCTTATAGTTGCTTGCTAGGGCGCCCGTGGATACATGCTGTAGGGGGTGTTTCGTCAACACTCCACCAGAAGATAAAGTTTGTCATGGATGGTCAGGTTGTCACAGTATGTGGAGAGGAGGATATATTTGTCAGTCATTTGTCGTCATTCAAATATGTGGAGATGGACGGAGAGATTCACGAAACTCTTTGTCAAGCATTCGAAGCAGTGAGTATTGAAAATGACCCTCCTTCCAGTGAAACAAAAGCGGGGACTTCTATAGTTTTTTACAAACAGGCTCTCGAAGTAGTACAGTCAGGTCATGCTGAAGGTTAGGGTCAGTTGACTGAGTTGCCTTTCAAGGAAGACAAGTGGGGGATTGGTTACCAGCCTACTCAAGCTTCGCAGTCAAAAGGCCAAGAGCGTCAAGGACCTATCTCTTTCTCCAGTGGGGGGATCATCAACTATGGTCAAGTCTTTGCTGCAAATGAAGATGGTGGGGACAGCGACTATGATATGGACAATTGGGTGCGCCCATGTGTCCCGTGGCAGGAGTTGAATAATTGGTTTTCTGAAGACCTCATCCAAGTCACCCTGCAGAAAGAGTAATTTTCTTTGTTTTTTCATGTTGCATGTAAAATCCTATGCCCTTGCCCAAGGCTTAGTGATTTCATTGTAGAGCCACATTTGTTTCATATGCAAGTTTATCATCAATAAAAGGACGTTTTTTGTATTCAAAAATTGGGTTCCCCGTCTTTCATTTTACAATTTTCATTTTATTTCAAATAAAAATGGCAATGTTTTTCTTTCTCCGTAGTTTGTTTTCTTTTTTTTTTCAAAAAGCCATGTCTAAAATAAAGCATGAACCATCATTCATGCAGAAATAATCCTATGGATTCTGTTGATAATGGTCCTGCTATGGTTCGATATGACTTTGACAATCCAATTTACCAAGCTGAAGAGGGGGGTGAGGAAGATTGTGAACTTCCCGAAGAATTGGCCAGATTATTAAAACAGGAGGAAAGAGCTATTCAGCCTCATCAAGAGTCAATAGAAGTTATCAACCTTGGCACCGAGGATGCGAAGAAAGAGGTCAAGATAGGAGCAAGCTTAGCAGAGAACGTGAAGAAAGAGCTGATTGATATGCTACGTGAATATGTTGATATCTTTGCCTAGTCTTATCAAGATATGCCAGGATTAGATACCAATATTGTCGTGCACAGGTTACCTCTCAAAGAAGGTTGTTCTCCCGTCAAACAGAAGCTTCGTAGAACTAAACCAGAAATGGCAATCAAAATCAAAGCAGAAGTACAAAAGCAGTAGGATGCAGGGTTCCTGGCCGTCACCAGCTATCCGCCATGGGTTGCGAATACTGTCCCGGTACCTAAGAAAGATGGTAAGGTCCGGATGTGCGTTGACTACCGTGATTTAAATCGAGCAAGTCTGAAAGATGATTTTCCATTACCTTACATTGATGTGTTGGTAGATAATACAGCTTAATTCTCGGTATTTTCCTTCATGGATGGCTTTTCTGGTTATAATCAGATCAAAATGGCGCCGGAAGACATGGAGAAAACAATGTTTATTACCCCATGGGGCACGTTCTGCTATAAAGTGATGCCTTTTGGTTTGAAGAACGCAAAGGCAACTTATCAGCGTGCTATGGTGACACTCTTTCATGACATGATCCATAAAGAGATTGAGGTTTATGTTGATGATATGATTGCTAAGTCGCAGGCTGAGGAAGAGCACTTGGTGAATCTGGAAAAGCTTTTTGAACGGTTGAGACAGTTCAGACTGAGGCTGAACTCGAATAACTGTACTTTCGGGGTGAGATCTGGTAAGCTGTTGGGCTTTATTGTCAGTGAAAGAGGAATCGAGGTTGATCCAGCAAAAGTAAAAGCAATACAAGATATGCCCGAGCCAAGAACAGAAAAGCAAGTTCGTGGTTTCTTAGGGAGATTGAACTACATTGCTAGATTTATCTCTCATCTTACAGCCACTTGCGAGCCAATATTCAAATTATTGAGAAAAGATCAATCAATTCATTGGAATAATGATTACCAAAGGGCATTTGATAAAATAAAAGAGTATTTGCAGAAGCCTCCGATTCTTATGCCTCCAGTCCCAGGGAGACCACTGATAATGTACTTGTCGGTATGTGAAAATTCAATGGGTTGTGTTCTCGGTCAACAAGACGAGACAGGTAGGAAAGAACATGCCATATACTACCTGAGCAAGAAATTCACAGATTGTGAGTCTAGATACTCAATGTTTGAGAAGACATGTTGTGCACTTGCATGGGCTGCTAAGCGTTTGAGACAATATATGCTAACTTACACAACTTTATTAATATCAAAGATGGATCTAATCAAGTACATTTTTGAAAAGCCAACACTCACCGGAAGGGTTGCCCGTTGGCAGATGGTGTTGACAGAGTATGACATACAATATACTTCCCAGAAATCCATAAAGGGTAGTATTCTGTCTGACTATCTTGCTGAGCAACCAATTGATGATTATCAGCCAATGAAGTTTGAGTTCCCGGATGAAGACATCATGTATTTGAAAATGAAAGATTGTGACGAGCCACCGATTGATGAGGGACCAGATCCTGATGACAAGTGGAAATTGATGTTTGATGGGGCCGTTAATGTGAATGGTAGTGGCATTGGGGAAGTTCTCATAACTCCAAAAGGTTCCCATATACCTTTCACTGCCAGACTGACTTTTGATGTCACCAACAATGAAGCTGAATACGAAGCCTGCATTATGATTATCGAAGAAGCCATTGATTTAAGGGTCAAGACTCTTGATGTATTTGGGGACTCTGCTCTAGTGATCAATCAGGTCAACGGAGATTGGCACACCCATCAACCCAACTTGATCCCTTATAGAGATTATACGAGAAGACTGTTGACTTTCTTCAAAACAGTAAAACTGTATCATGTACCTCGTGATGAGAATCAGATGGCGAACGCTTTGGCAACGTTATCTTCTATGATTAAAGTGAATTGGTGGAATCATATACCCAAAATTGATGTGATGCGGCTTGATAGACCTGCTCATGTGTTCGCAGCCGATACAACGCTCGATGATAAACCTTGGTATCATGATATCAAGCGTTTCTTGGAGAGTCAAGAGTATCCAGCTGGGGCATCCAATAATGACAAGAAGACTCTGAGAAGGTTAGCGGGCAGTTTCTTCTTGAATGAAGATGGCGTATTATACAAAAGAAATTTTGACATGGTCTTGCTCAGATGCGTGGATAGACACGAAGCAGACATGTAATGCAAGAAGTGCACGAAGGTTCTATCGGTACCCATGCTGGTGGACATGCCATGGAAAAGAAATTATTACGAGCTGGTTATTACTGGATGACCGTGGAGAATGATTATTTCAAATATGTTCGAAAATGCCACAAGTGCCAGATTTATGCTGATAAAGTGCATGTGCCACCGAATCCTTTAAACGTGATGAGTTCCCCTTGGCCCTTTGCCATGTGGGGCATTGATATGATTGGGAAGATTGAGCCCACCGCCTCTAATGGACATCGTTTTATTCTGGTGGGCATTGATTACTTCACCAAGTGGGTGGAAGCTGCTTCGTTTGTAAATGTCACCAAGCAGGTGGTTGCCCGGTTTATCAAGAAAGAGATTATTTGTCGATACGGGGTGCCCGAGAGAATGGTTCTAATCTGAATAATAAAATGATGCAAGAGTTGTGCCAGAGCTTCAAGATTGAACATCATAATTTTTCTTCGTACCGCCTAAAGATGAATGGTGTCGTCGAGGCAGCCAATAAAAACATCAAGAAGATTGTGCAAAAGATGGTCGTGACGTACAAGGATTGGCATGAGATATTGCATTTCTCTTTGCATGGGTACCGTACATCAGTATGTACGTCTACTGGAGCAACCCCGTTTTCTCTTGTGTATGGTATGGAAGCGGTCTTACCGGTTAAAGTTGAGATTCCTTCTCTGAGGGTCATGAAAGATGTCAAGCTTGATGAGGCTGAATGGGTTCGAACGAGGTTCAATGAGTTGAGTTTCATTGAAGAGAGGAGATTGGCAGCAGTATGCCATGGGCAACTGTATCAGAGAAGGATGAAATGGACATTCGATCAGAAAGTGCATCCTCAGAATTATCAGATAGGTGACTTGGTGTTGAAAAGGATTCTTCCTCCTAGTACAGATCACAGGGGCAAATAGACTCTGAATTATGAAGGTCCATATGTTGTCAAGAAGGTTTTCTCGGGCGGAGCCTTGATGCTTACAACTATGGATGGTGAGGATTTTCCGTCGCCTGTGAACTCAGACGCAGTCAAAAAATACTTCGCATAAATAGACCCGATGGACAGTAAAAAGAGAGTCCAAGAAAAAAAAGGCATCCCGGTGAACCATAAAAGATAAAAAGAAAAAAGAAAAAGGTTCGGGCAAAAATTAGGGATAAAATAAAAAAACGAGTACACCCGGTAAGTTGAAAACCCGAAAGGGCACCTTAGGCAAAAATGGGTATCCCGGTGGATTGAAAACCCGCAAAGGGCGATCCAGGCAAAAGAAGGATTTAAAAACGAAAGGCTGCGATCTGAGTAACCTGTATCTCGACTTGTTTCAACAAGAGGAGTTCCAAAGGATAAGAACCGGTCCAATCACCTCCCTCGGAAAGCGAAGCACTTGGAGAGTCTTGAAGACATGTGAACCATAGCATGATTGAAACTCGACGGATTTCTGTTTTTCACATTGCCATTAGGATAGTTTCTTTTCTCTTTTAAGCAATTACCACTTTCTAGGAATTACCTCCTGATGTAAACGCCTATTTTCGGGCTTTTCAATCAATAAAATTTTCTTTATTCAGAATAGCCATTTCTTGTGTTTTCTTTTACAGTTTGTTTTGATTGCAAAAAACGTATGAGTTTTTGATAAACATTGAATTTGAAAACATCGAGGTTTTACAATGACATGCATGCAAAAGAAAAAAATTAAAATTGCTTTAAATGCCAGGTGTTCTTGGTTGATGAATTCAAAACTCAGTGATACCCTGGGGCATATGTGTACACCCTTTCGTTTGCAGGTGTTAGTGTTCGCTGGTTAGCCCATCAAGGGCACGTGATGTCTTCAGTGTCTTTTCCAGCAGGACTCAAATAATAGTTCTCCCCAAGCAGAAGCGGTTACCTCAACATGAGTTTTCTTCCTTGAGGTTGTCATCCCCAGTAGGAACATGGTTGATTTCAGTCCCTCAGCAGGTATTTCCTTCCTCCGCAAGAGTTTATTTGATCTCAATTCCCCATCATCCAGGTCAGAAAGTTGTCATTTCCCCAGCAGAGTTCTATGGTTATAGTTATTCCCCAAGCAAACTGGTTCAGATGATGCCTCCCCAGCAAAGTTATCATTTCCTACAGCAACCTCAACAGGTTTGTCAGGTCAGAGCCCAGATCAGGAGATCAGGTCAATTTTTCTTCCCCAGTACAGTTTGCGACCACGAAGTCAATCCAGTTTGTTATCCCCAGCGGAGTTTCCTTCTTTTCCTCAGCAATTATTTTGCTGTGGAGCCTCCTTGCAATTTGCATATAGTATGCATTGCATCCACAAAATGCGTAGCATTTCCATTTGAGATGGAGCATTATGCCATGGAAAAATTCAAACTTATGCATGTGAAGCATAAGCCAGTTTTGATACCTCGTGCGAGAGCCCAAAACTATTTCTCTTCTTTCATGGTGACGAAGCTAGCAGAATGCCTCGTTCATTCCCTAACAGACATTTCAAAGCAGTACCAGGGTTTCACCACTTTTCTCCCCACAGATTCTTATTCCTCAGTTTGTAAATCTTTTGATCTTACGTCTTAATCGCATTTTCTTGAGCCATTCCCGATAGGATCCCTTTAGCCATTCCTGATAGGTGCCCTTTGAGTTTTAAACCTAACCATTCCCGACAGGCCCATTTACCATTCCTGATAGGTATGCCATAGGTTTTTAACTTTAGCCATTCCCGATAGGCGCCCTTTGAGTTTTAAACCTAACCATTCCCGACAGGCCCATTTACCATTCCTGATAGGTATGCTCATAGGTTTTCAACTTTAGCCATCCCCGATAGGCGCCCCTTGAGTTTTAGACCTAGTCGTTCCCGACAGACCCATTTACCATTCCCGATAGGTAAACCATAGGTTTTCAACTTTAGCCATTCCCGATAGGCACCCCTTGAGTTTTAGACCTAGTCATTCCCGACAGACCCATTTACCATTCCTGATAGGTAACCCATAGGTTTTCAACTTTAGCCATTCCCGATAGGCACCCCTTGAGTTTTAGACCTAGTCGTTCCCGACAGGCCCATTTACCATTCCCGATAGGTAACCATAGGTTTTAAACCCTAGCCGTTCCCAACAGGCGACCTTTGAGTTTTAAACCTAGCCTTTCTCGACTGGCCCATTTACCATTCTCGATAGGTAAGCCATAGGTTTTCAACTTTAACCGTTCCCGACAGGCACACCTTAACCGTTCCCGACAGGCATACTATAAGCAAAACTTCAGTCATTCCCGACAGGCGTCCTTTGGGTTTCATTTGTACCAGATTCTTTTTCACAGATATCTTTTATCACAACTACTTTGTTTGTCACACATATTTCTTCCTTTTACCCACAAAGTGCAAATTTTCTGGTCTTTTTTGTATTCAATCCCTATGTACCTTGAATTTCTGACAGCCGTTGCTATCATCCATTCAGGTCCACAGTTGATTGAATAGGGGCAGCTATAATACCTCAAAATTTGCTCTCTTAGTTTTCTCAGTAATTGGCTTATGTTTCATCCATTCGCATTTTATATAGGTCATAAAGCATCATACATGCATCATTGGTTTTCCTAAGGGATGGGATTACAATGTTCTTTAAACAAGGGATTCTATGGATATCTATCAGAGCACGAAGTAGAGAATCGAAACCGGAGCCACAACGTCATTTTTCAAGCAAAATGGACAATTTTAGGCCTGGTTAACCGGTTAACACAATTACAGTGCAATTATGTTAACCGGTTAACACAGGCAGATTTTGCATATTTTGCTGCTTTTTCATGACAGCACCATTGCACACACTTGGGTCTTTGACTCTACAGTATTATAGCAGCAAGTGGAATATTCTAGACATCTTTAGACATTTCAAGGCTATTAAATTAATTCCAAGGGCATTTATTCTAATGTTTCATTTCAAATTGAGTGCACCATATTCCTTGTTTTCCAAGAATCTCCACCTTTGGATGTTGAAGTTCGCCTTGGGATTGTTACCGAGTTGATCCTAACTAACCGAGTTAACTACCTTGACTCGGTGAGTTGAGTGTAACTAACTCCGATCCTAGCTCCAAACCCAAAGCTAAGTCCAAAGCTAATCCCAAACCTCTCACACTCCGAACCTAAAGTCTATATAAGAAACCCTTCACTCATTTTTCAAGGGAGGACCCATTCTACATCATTTCTCACACATTTCACTCTCAATTCTCTCATTTTCTCTCTGAACTTTCTGCTACTTCTAGACCTTCATCTCAATTTTCTCTTCCAAACCCTCACAAAAAGCTCTTATTTCTTGAACGATAATCACTTTTCACATTGAAAAGTGATTAATTCTTGACCTTAAACTCCATCATTTGGCTTTATTTGGTTGGATTTCTGGAATTTCATCTTATTCTACTTCAATCCAAGGGTTTCACACCATTTATTTTGGTGCAAGTTCGATCTCGGTGATTTTTCGCAATTTTGTTCGGTTTCGACGCGTTTCGGTTACTAATTGAGGAATCTCTGGTTTTCTTTAATTTTCTGCACCAAGATCACTTTGCAACAATCACCAAAGCAAATCTCAGCTTTGTAGGTTAGTTTTCCTTAGATCTATGCTTGTTTAGCTTATTTACAACTTATTCAATGTAGATCTTTGGTGATTTTTGATTCGGATCCATTGCGCTTGAATTGGATTCTTGATGTTGATGATTTTTAGGTCAAAATGATGTTTGAATACTGTGTTTGGCGTGAATTTCATGATTACTTAATTGCATGATCATTTGGAAGTTTGGAGAAGTGATTTGATGCAGAAAAGTGCTTTTGTAACAGGTTTTCTTGGCTACTGTCCCCGAGTAACCGGTTAACACCCGGGTGTTAACCGGTTAACATGTTGTTTTCTGCATGATTTCTGACTTTTTGAACTAAGTAACCGGTTAACGGGTGGTAGGTAACCGGTTAACACTGCTGCAGAATGTGATTTTATTGCATTTTCTTGTTTGTTTCAGATCCTTTGCATGTCTAAACTTCATGGATTAATGTGTTGATGATTTGCGGATTATTCTTAAACTGTTTCACCTCACACTATTAAATGAGCATGATTTTCCGACACGCGACTCTTGGATTTTTATCGTTTATGATCATGTTTGCGTTGTTGCATTCTTGATGCGATGAACACATAGTACACACTCCTTGAGCATGCTAATTGTGAATTAATGTTTGTGTTACTGGAATTGTTGTGTTGTGCATGCTTACTTGCATTCAATTCCATGGGATGCATACTTGATTTGTCTTGTTCATGTACTTAAAGTTGTGCATTCTTTCATGATAATTTCAAGGTTGTTTACCATGTTGTGATATGATTATGATCATGATTGATTGAATAATATGTGTTGTTTGATGCATGTCCATTGTGCCATAATTGAATCATCTTCAAATGTTGCATGCTGCCCTGTTTCTACTACTGTTTATGTGCATATGTGTTGTTGTATATGCTACTGCTTGGCTTTTTACACCCATTTTTATGCTGAACATGAGCTGTTAAATGCTGTTTGGTATATGGTGTTGGATTTACTGCTGTATTGTTGCAGATACGTTGTAATAGCCGCTGTTTTTCTTGTTTATTCACCTCCCAATGCTTATATGGATTACATGATATAATGCTTTGTGTACAACTTTTTCACACCCCTTTTGGGATCCTAGCTCATCCTTAATTTATGATTAAGGTGAGGTAGGATAAGCATTAGATAGTGTTATCCCTCTCTCTTCTTTAGACTTAGGTTGTTCCTACGCCTCACACAACCATACGACATCCGTGCATGATAACATTAGGATTGTTAGTCTTCCCCGCTTAGACTTTTTTTTCCTTTCCTAACCCCTTGATTTTCTCTTTCTCATCTCAAAACAAAAATCAAAACATGTAATAAGGGCAACAAGTATTGTACGCCATGAGCCTTAAGTATATAGGAAATGAAAGGAGGAGGGGTTCCCTTCGTCTTTCTAAAGTGTTTAGCATACGTCCTGTTAGGACGACCATGCGACGCATTCGTTCCTATGTCATAGACTTTAGTGCAATATGAGTTACAAATGCAATAAATCAAAACACTTCTTCTAAAAATCAATAAACAAACAACAATTCTCTTCTCATCTTCCTCACTCCATTCATAAGGGGTTCGTCATGTCCGTTCTACCACAAACAGGTAAATGCCTAAGACTCCGTACAACGAACTGCGGTACCTAACTGCTGGAACGCAAACCGTGACGTTTCCATTAAAAAACACAAACAAAGCAAATCCATCCCTAGTGAAGGGAACTACGATGCTCTGATTCTCATTCCTGATGAGATACGTAGGCACGAGACGCGATGTCTTGGCGAGCAAACTTCCCCAATTCTGTAGTCCGAACTACGTTGACTCTGATTCTTCATTGGTTAATGAAGATACGTAGGCATAGGATTGCGACCATCCTTGCGAGTCCTTTGTGTTCTTTTTCTCTTTTTTCCCCGTTTCTCCATCTCACCTTTTGTTTCCAGTTTCCAGTTAGCGAGTAAGTTTCAAATACCCTACACCCTTTGATCGATAACAACGAGCGTGGATCCCATCGAGTACGATGGACGCGTGGGGGTGCTAATACCTTCCCCTCACATAACCGACTCCCTTACCCGTTTCTCTTGGTCGCGAGACCATACTTTTTTCCTTTCCCTCAGATTTACGCAGTGTTTCCTTTCCCTCTCTTGGGATAAATACACATTGCTGGCGACTCTGTTTCCGCGCCACTTTCGCGTTTGCACCTGGATGAAAATCCCGGGAGCGACACCATGTTATCATTTTTAAGTTTTATTACTTTCAATGCCTTCCATTTATGGCATTCTTCCATACTTCCTTATTTGCATCTACTTCATAAGCTACAAGGCTCTCATTGATGCCAAAAGCATATCATTGTCTTCAATTTCTTCTTCACGACTAACATATTCATAAATATAACTGGACTATATTTTGACTCTTGATAGAAGATCTTTATCTTCATTGCCATTACCCTGCTCAATTAGTTCATGACTTTCTAGAGTGATTTTATTCATATATTTATGGTTTGGAAAACGAGGATGTTGATTCACATGAGGAATAAATTTAAGTTGGTACACATGAGTAGGATGGTTAGCTTAATAATTGAAGACAAAATTAACAAGTTTACTAGTATGTATCGAAGTAATAAAATAAGATTCATATCCACGAGGATTGAATTTCAACAAGGTAGACCAGTGTGAGATAAAGTAACCAAAAGCTGAGGGGGTTGTTTGCAATTGATTGTTTGATAAAAAAAAAGAGAAGTTGACTTTAGAAAAGATATGAGGACAAAGGCGATTCAGTGTTTTCATTAGAATACCCTACTTATATTCTATTGATGAAATGTACATTACAGTCATGTAGAGACATAAGAGTTACACGACAAATTAACCATACGACTACACCTAATCTCTTGGCGTGCAACTCACCATTCTAAGCGTTAATTCCCAAATCCCCCGGGCCAATTGGAACGTCAGACTAAACACTTGAGTGTGTTAATCCCTAAGTCACAATTCCTAATTAAACTTTCCCTAGTTAATTAGTGAACCAAAAAAATTATCCTATTTACGATAAGTATCCATATGCCAGTACGTCACTATTTACCTAGATCACATTGTGTGTTGTAACATACAATAGGTAATGAACACAAGTGATAGTTGAATAATAACAATATACCAAAGCAATAACATTAACTACTCATATGTCTCAATAGAATCAAGATAGGTTCATCATACAAAAAGGCCTAACCTAGAAGAAATCTAGTTACTCATAGTGTAACATAAATATGCCATAAGTTTAGATTGAGAGCACATCAAAATACACTAAAGAAAATACTCTCTAACGGCTCCAATGGCCTCCAAAAGCACCTAAAATCGCCATTTTTGTCACTTTCAGTATTGGGAGTCATAACCCTTCAAAAGAGGTCAAAAAGTGATTTTAATATAAAGAGCGTGTAAGTTGAAAAGTTCACATCACATCCATGACTTTCAGCATCACACCACGATACAAGCTTCATCGTGCCGTGATGGGATGTAGCGCGCACGCGAGAATTTCTGAAGCGAATCTCACTTTTTCTTCATTTTTTGTTCATAAATTTCACTAAGTCTTTGTATATTCCATGTATTGACTTTTTCGCTTAATTCATCACACTTTAACAGGGGTTTTGACCATTCTTCATCCGAATTTACCTGAATTTCTTCTTAAAAATCACGTAATAACCACTATCATCACAACCCTAAACTTGAATTGTTGCTTGTCCTCAATTAACCTGATTTCACACTGGACATTTCATCAAAATCAAAATGCTTACCCTAACCAATTATTGTCACGTGTATTTTATTCTGATCAACATTTTGCTTCCTGCTTCAATCCAATCAACTCAAAAAAGTTATTCTGACATACAAAATACTCTACCTTTCTCTCATCTCACCATGATGCACTCAAATTGAAAGGGTAATCACTCAATTAACATACAAAAGTATTTAACCATAAATTTGAAAATTTTTTAATCGAATCAATCAAAGTCATATTTAAACACACACTTTTTGAGATTTTTTCCAGTTGTAATGTGGCTTATGTCAAGGTAGGATGCTTTAGGATATTACGCTTAAATCTTTGGAGTTAGGTATCTAGTTTTCGCAATGTTATCAAATTACTTCCATCTCACTATTTTAAAATGCACTTGGTACCAGAGAATATTTCACATTGTTTATCCTATTTTTCACCCAATTTGTTTTGGAAGAAGCTATTTTAACTTCTTATTTTTCTTTAATTTTCTTTATTTTTTACCAATTTCTGTAGTACCCCAACCCCAAAGTTAGTCGTTTCTCACTTCCAAGGGTAACCCCAAACTTATAATTTGGCAACAAGTAAAACAAATATTTCTACCTAACTCCAAAGAGGGTGGAAAGAATTTATCTTTCAATTTAATGGCTATATGGATATTTCACTAAAAGAAAGGTCTTAGGCTCAAAGGGTTTAAAAGAAAGATATTATCATAATAAACAGGGTGGCTTAAAAAGGCTTAGAGTTTTCACAAACAACTGCCTCAGTGAGTATTAATCAGACCAATAGACTCAAAATAAAAAAAAAACAAATTCTAGAAAATGACTAATGCATGGATACTGTCAAAAGAAGGAAAAGTAAATAATAGAATTTTTTTTGGCTTAAACCTTACTAGCTGAGGTATCTGAAGATTGAGTACAAGGGACTTCACTGTTGATCTCTTTCATTCTTTTCTTTTTCTAGTGACTTTTTCTTTTTCATGATGGTACTTGGTAAGGTATAAAATTAAAAGCCGAAATAAAAACAGAAATTCTGGCATGCAGATCACAAATGTCCTATTAACTGTTGAGACATTTATGTCTGCTAAAAATTGAACAAGGGCAGAATAGAAACATTCAAAAACACTTCAGGTTAAAACAATTTCATGACAGATGTTCCAACATCAGTCAAGACATACACTTCTGAGGAAGAGAGCAAACTGATTTGAATAAAACAGAAAGATAAATAACACAAGGATATGATGACCCAGTTTGGTGAACAATAAAACCTACATCTGGGGGCTACCAAGCCAGGAATGAATTCACTATTAGAAGTATTAATTTAGAGCTAAACTCCCTCGTTTACAACTCCTCACTTAATCCCTACAAAGTACAATTCTACCTAGAAATCACCATCTAGATAAGAGAAACCCATCTCAATTCCTAAATCACCTTAGTGATATCTAACAGTTACAACCTCCAGTAACTGCATCAATCTGTTCAATTGAAAGACACCCCTTCCAATACAATATTCAGTAAAGACTCTTGACTAACAATGACTCTTGAATTTGCTTAATAGCTTCATCCAAGAACAATACATAATTCATTACCTACAGGTTTCTGAATCTGTAAAACTATGTCTATCACAATGTATCAAACGATACAAAGGGTGACTTACAACACAAGAAAGTACACGACTCTCAAAACCCTAAATCCTTATTTTCTACTTTACAAAAGTCTTAATAAAAATTCATCTTGTACCCTAGGTCTTGGTCTTCCTTTTATAATCTTCAGCTATCCATGGCCTTCAAAATATTTGTTTATTTATTCCTTGATCCATGTTCCAATTGCTCCTAAAATCTATGACCAGATTTGCAACAACCTGTTATAACAGACCAAGATGTTGAGTCCATAAGCTAGGACATCTTGTTTAACGTGTCTTCTTCCAGCAAACTTCATCATGTTGGAACATCTTGTTCAACACTTTGTTTTACCAAAATATAGTCAAATATTTTAGAGCCTTCAATCTCCCTCTTTTAACAAATTTTGGCTAAAACACCTTTTGCACAATAAACCCAGGATGCTCCATAGAGAGAAGGAGTAGAAAGTTTAGAAGTCATTTCAGCCAATCACTCTTCCCATCCAGCTGTATGGATGGTTTACACGGCGTTCCCCACCTGTTGAATGTCGTGTACCCATTCTCCTGGTGTACATGAGGAAGAAGATGCACACCACTCCCGAAGAAGATGCACACCACTCCCCCTTAAACCTAGAACCAATACTTGTTACCGGAGCAACCAAACACCAACCTGAATTCTCCCGATGAGGACTCAGACAACTCCAGGTAACTCAGAACAGAAGATACAATTGTGTTCATAACTCAGATCACAAGACACAACGGAAAGACTCAGAGAAGAACCTGAGACTCAGATAGTATGTTAGAACATCCCATCCAACATCCTTGCAAAACAACTGCAAAAATGGACTTCACACCAAAAAGGATATCAATTATGTGTTGTAAGGTCCAACACATAACTGAGAAGAATACACACTCATTCTCCCCCTTTTTAGCCAAAAATTGGCAAAAATAGACAACGCAGTTCCATACCCACATGGTACTTACCCAAACCCAGAAAAAAGCCATGAAGACACAACATAACAAAAGAAACACAACCTGAGAATCAAGAAGCAATAACCCCCTTTAAATACCCAATCAGTTTCTCTAGGAATTAACGGTCCATATAAGTTATCGAAGAACAATTCAATGGAGAAATAAATTTAGGTAGGTAACTTCAACATAAATGACTGTGCACCGCCCAACTAGGATTTGACTGTTTCAACTTTAGGGTAAACCGTCCAAAGAATACGCACGTATCAAGACACATGTTTAACACGCCTTCTCTAAGGCACACTCTCCACCATCCAAGGCAATCAACTTGGAAACAACCACAAGTCCTAAACAATGACCTGACACCTGGTCAGACTTTGTCTAGTCCATCTTGTAAACTCTGAAGCATAGTTACAATGCCTTCCAACGAGCCCCAAGGATACTCTTTTCAAACAGAAGTAAAAGCAACTGACCAAGATGTTAATATATTCCTTCTAACATCTTCAGTTAAAAACAAAGACTCCCATGAGCCTTATCTTATTCTACAAAGAAAAATAAATTCTCCCAGACAATACCCACTGTTATTTCTCAGGCCTCTCCTAAGAATTAAGAACAAGGTTGATATAAGTCAATAGCCTTAATAGATTAAACTCCCAAGCAGAACTGTCAAAGCCACAAAATCAACACACCATGATGTCAAGACATCTTTCCTGACATTACATCTTCACAAGAATCACATAAGCATCTTCATGCTCATAAGTGAAAACAAACACCGGGATCACACTCCTTGTATCATAACCAACAAACTTTGGATTGAGACCAGATAACACTTTTGATCACTCTCCCCCTGAACATATCCACACCTTGCACAAATTCACCTTGAATTTTACAGCCATAGACAACCCTGTTCTTTAAGAATGAATCTAATCAAATATGGAATGCTCACATTCACGAAAGAGACATACACATTCTCTTAGCTTCTTGTTAGACAGAATTTCATCCACTCTTGGAAGACACCAGACCCCTTCTCCATATGAAGAGTGATTCACCTTTAGCCTGATACAATTTTTCTAGTGATACTTCTAGCAGAACTTATCACCAGAATCCACACAGTCTTGACCAGTAGCTCTACACCATACTCAACCATGAATAGATATAGCTCCAAGACTGAAGGTTAACCTTAATCAGCCTCCAAGAATAACCAAAACCAAGAATGATGTTCCAACATCATTCAGGACATCAGTCTACTAACCACACCCTTTCCTTTGCAATGAACACATAAGGACCATAGTCCATCATAGAAGCCAGAATACCATAGAGAGAAATAAACTCTCACGAGCCTCAAGAAGCTTTAACCCAAAAGTACAAAGTTCAGACATCCTAATCTAAACAGACTCCTCAGCAAGGTCTGCTTCTCCTTTGCACTTCAGTCTTCTATCCCTTAAAACTCCACCTTACACAGTCCCTCATGAGACACAGTACATCAGTACTGGCAAGGTCTAATGTTTTAACAGAAGATGACACCACTAGCCTAGAGAAACAGGCTTGAGAAGGTAATTCCATGAGTCACACTCAAGTATCACCTTCCACCAGTAGTGACCAATCAGAACACCTTCCACAAGGTCCTTGATTATGTGGGAACAACAACAGAACTAAAACTTCCAGTACTAACATCCCCTTACCCCAGACAGAACTCTGGAACACTCATATCAAACATCTTAGATGAGACTCCAAGAAGAGGATATGAAAACACCAAGCAATCAGGAACTCCCTTGAGCTTTTAGCTATTGCATGATCCAAAAAGGTTGATATAGACTTTGGAAACAGGAGTATAGTTGAAGAACAACCACTCCTAAGATGACCAGCCTATACAAGATGGTACAACTCTAATGCACACAAATGAAAATAGCATGAACATCCAGATGTTCTGTCTCATGTTAGAACATTTGATCTACATCAATGACTTGACTAGCCAATTGATGAAATTACATATGCCTGACTCAGTCTTAAAGGTCTAACTCTTAGACTTCCAGATAATATCCCACCATGAGTAACCTTTCCACCATATCAGAACAAGAGTTCCATGTTCTCATAGACCTGATCATGAAATCAATTTTGAGTAAACAACCTCTATCCTGATCATAAGAAAGAGAATCAACAACCAGTCCTCTCAAGGAATGAACAAATACCCTGATGACAACCTCCTTCAAGCATAATTCTCCAAGGGAATCATCCACACAAGATTAGATTTCACGCTAGAATCAGATCAAATAGTCACAACTATCTGCATGATCATTCAGATTCAGCTTGAAAGACCAGACAAGTCTCCAAGATGTCAGGGAAAATGTCCTAGAAATTTTCCTTTAACTTCCATATGCACAGACTCTGGTAGAAATATCTTTGCAGCCCTCCACCAGGAGTTTGAACCCATAGTTCTATAGGAATGCACGAACACAAGTTCTGCACCCCTATACGCATAGATTAGAAAAAATCTGATCCAACGAATGTTCATCAAGATGACCATGTGTTGAACTTTAGCACATCAACACACCTTGTTCACTTTTGGGGACAGGATGAGGATCTTTTGAAAACTGCACAAAAGATACCAACTGTATCTATTCTTCAAGACACGTCAGATGCAAAGATTAGATTCTTGAGTTCTTGCAACCATCTGAAGTTACTCCTTCTGGTGTGATCACCTTTCTTGAACACCAGACAATAGGACAATCAATTAAATACTTGCTCAACCCACAGATAGAAATTGATCTTAAATCCCAACTCTGTATTCTTCATATCTGAATTCCTCCTTACTCTAGCTACCAAAACCAGAAATAAGACTTTCAGTACAACCTTAGGAAGAAGTCTTCAAAGCAAAAATCTTCCTTAGAATACCATCTTCAGAAAAACCAATGACATCCTTAGATAATCAGTATCACCTTCCAAGAGTTAGAAGCCTCAAACAAGGTCAAACTCTTACAGGGATGGGAGCAAAAATAAATTGTTCCTTTCTTCACGTAGATCTTCTTCTTGACATTCTTTTCTTCACATTGAGAAGTACCTTTATGAGTCGACTTGAGAGAAACCCCAAGTATCTTGGGCTACTTTAAACATGACATAGAATGTTTATCAAATCCATAAGATACACAAGACCTCAACTCAACCTTTTTCTTTCTATTTCCCTTCAAGTTACCTGATTGAAACTATCTCCCAAGAAACATAGAAAGATCCTTCAGAGGACTCCAGGTCACAGTGCTTTTTCCTATCTATAGGGGCCACAAACAACTATAGAAACTAACACCATCTTCAACATGCACCAGGTAAGATGTCAGAACATATTAAAAGGCATCCATGCATAGCAATAACATCATCAGCAACAACAGTGGTAGAATCTTCACAGAGTATCAGTCAACCATCAGTAGTTATTTGTTTAGAACAACCTATCCCACAACACCAAATGATGGTCTGATCATGCAACCTCCTCCCTTGTTCAAAGACAAGAAAGTATCTTCCCTAGAACTCATCCAGAAACACACCAGGATGCCTGCTCTGATACCAATTGAAATTCTGGCATGCATATCACAGATGTCCTATTAACCGTTGAGACATTTATGTATGCTAAAAACTGAACAAGGACAGAACAGAAACATTCAAAAACACTTCAGGTTAAAACAATGTCATGACAGATGTTCCAACATCAGTCAAGACATACACTTATGAGCAAGAGAGCAGACTGAGTTAAACAAAACAGAAAGATAAATAACACAAGGATATGATGACCCAGTTTGGTGAACAACAACACCTACATCTGGGGGCTACTAAGTCAGGAATGAATTCATTATTAGTAGTATTGATTTAGAGCTAAACTCCCTCGTTTACAACTCCTCACTTAATCCATACAAAGTACAATTCTACCTAGAAATCACCATCTATATAAGAGAAACTCATCTCAACTCCTAAATCACCTCAGTGATATCTAACAGTTACAACCTCCGGTAACTGCATCAATCTGTTTAATTGAAAGACACCCCTTTCAATACAATATTCAGTCAAGACTCTTGACTAACAATGACTCTTGAATTTGCTTAATAGCTTCATCCAAGAACAATACACAATTCATTATCTACATGTTTCTGAATCTGTAAAACTATGTCTACCACAATGTATCAAACGATACAAAGGGTGACTTACAACAAAAGAAAGTACACGACTCTCAAAACCCTAAATCCTTATTTTCTACTTTACAAAAGTCTTAATAAGAATTCATCTTCTACCCTAGGTCTTGGTATTTCTTTTATAATCTTCAACTATCCATGGGCTTCGAAATAATTGTTTATTTATTCCTTGATCCATGTTCTGATTGCTCCTAAGATCTTGGACCAGATCTGCAATAATCTGTTATAACAGACCAAGATGTCGAGTCCACAAGCTAGGACATCTTGTCTGACGTGTCTTCTTCCTGCAGACTTCATCATATTAGAACATTTTGATCAACACTTTGTTTTACCAAAATTTAGTCAAATCTTTTAGAGCTTTCAAAAACATCATCAAACAAGTTCATTAATTAAAGCAACAAAAAGTACAGGGGATGAGAGCTTCGAAAAATCTAGCTTGTGTTCTTCTTTGGGTCATAATACAAAAAGGGAAACAAAAACAAAAACTGAAAAAATCCTAAGTCACATGTTGCATAAGTTAAAGTAGTTGTTGAGATCCTGAATATCATCCTAAAATCTCAGATCTTGTCATGCCCATGGAGTCCTTATTTCAGCTCTCCTTTTTTTCTAGACTTGGTCTTGTTCCATGAAGTAGGTTTCCATAGTCGCAGATGTGAGAAAGTTATCTCGCAATTTTTGGACCGACATGTGCTCCATCTGATCCTCATAGAAGGTTTAGAAGCTTGTTTCAAACCTTGGCGGGTTAGCATATAAATTGGGCGATATTTCATTTTCCCAACTCATCTTGCATACAACATACTCCTCAAGCCTATGCAACCTGTCTGGCTCTTACTGATGATGCTGGTCCTCTTCTTGTTGGTTGGATTTAGGACAGTAGACATTTGGATCTTCTTATTGCTTTTCTTCTTGTGCTAGATGTGCATGAATTCTTCTCATGGCATTTATTTTGATCGGCAACAGTAGATTGGCCATCACATCATCAGGCTAGACTAGAACTCCAGCTAACCTGCATAATTCATTAATAAAACACAAATGTCCACATGTTCTTTATGGAGTTCCAGACATGTATTTGATCTTGTTTGCAATCAACATCCCAACATTAATTGGTTCATTGTTCAAATTGGTCATTAAAATGTGGAAAACGGAAAAAGTCTAAGTCGAATAACATCTGGATCCACTCCACTGCATTTCATAGTGTCGCATTATTCGACAAAGATTGAAAGGTGCAGATTTGGGTTGTCCATCGGGGAACCAGAAAACTAATTCAGCTACACCATATGCAACACAGAGGGTTTTAACTCAAAATTATTCGCTTCTATGGTAGGAGAAACAATGCTCAAATATGGTTATTGAATCGAGGGTACGAGAAAATCTTTAAGCGAGAGATTATCATTATCGACCATCACTTGTTGGGTTAGAAATTATCGACGTCTCTTGTGGAGATATCGCTCAATTTCGTTAATCGATTCAACAAGGCTCCCTAAACTCCGAGCTCTTCACATATAATCGAAAACGAGAAATTTAAGAAAAAAACACAAAACTGCCTCAGTCTAAACGGTTAAACAAAAAATATGACATTGAAAGAAATTGGTCCCTAGCAACGGCACCTAAGTCTTGAAAGGATGCAAGTATTCAACTAAATCGAGTAGTATAAAAGTATCAAATCCACAGAGACCAAGCCGTCAAGTATCATTTTCAATCGTTTTGTGTGTATCTAAGGCTTCGTGTAAAATAATTTATTTGCGCAAAAATGCAAATTAAGTCTATAGGTATGACCGTCTTCATGTCTTAGACTCTACGTGAAATCTACTCATACACACTTAATGAAAAAAAAAACATAATCATACATAGCATTCATAACAAAAAAAGTAAAATAGAACCTGGAATAATGTAAATGATTTTGAAATTAATAATGTTGTGAAGGTAGACTTTCTATCCAAAAGTATAATAGAGAACAACAAAACACAGTAGAAGAAAAATACTTGAAACTTGCATAAAACTAAAACAAAATTCTTAGACTAATTTAGTGTAAACGTAAAGCTTGGCCCTCTCTAATCTATTACAATTTCGGTTTTATATCTCCTAAGGCACTAACATAGTAGTTGAGAGCTCAAGAAATCATGTAGAAGTCAAGAAAATCAACCAGAAAATTAACTGTAAAGTGTTGGAACTGTCTAAATGTGGGCTATCAAGGACGTCATGACACCCACTCTTCATGATGTGAAGATTCATATTTTTCATACATGACGGGCATCGTGTGAGATGACGGTCTATCTTTCATGGCTTCCTCAACACAAACTTCTCTTTCCTTTTGGGACCATAACAGGTGACACGCCGCCGTAAGCGTACGACTAATGTCGGAGTAGTTTTAAAATGTATCGATCCTCAGAGACCAATGGTTAAGTACTGATTTATATCCTATCGGTGTAAATCTAGAGAGAACGAAAAATGGGTGGCCGTAACAGGGCTCTAGTTTTTGTACCGAGGTGCCTTTTGTGAAAGGTTGGAGTGTCATGTCTGTTACGGCCTGTAATAGCCATTACAGGTGGCCGTAACATGCCCTTGGTCTTTTTATGGAGAAATTCCAACTCTTCGCCTTTTTCGCGTTTTATCCACTTTTCGTCATTATTTCGCTTGGAATGCTTATTATGACCTAAAAACAAAGAAATACAATACCGAAGCGAAAAACATGATAAAATGAAGGGAAATCGAATGAAAATGATAACATATAAAGAAAAAATAACCAATAAAAACCACTTATCTAACACCCCCAAACTTAGACTGTTGCTTGTCCTCAAGCAACAAAACTTGCTTAGCAAATTTTTGGATCAAGCGGTTTACTTCAATGAAAGAGCTTGTGAAGATGACGCATATCGGTGTACAAACATGAGTTTTTGTTCCAATCAGCTAGGCCTAGTTTTCTTGGTATTCATCTGTCAACGAAAGAATTACAAGAACACACACAATGGAAAAACCACATATCTCCCTTTCATACACCTCTCCAACTATGTTTTGGGATTAAGTCTCTTTTTCAATTTTCTTTCCATTTCATTCACACAATCATATTGATGCATTTACAATAATTTTTCCCTTACATGCACCAGATTGATCATGAAAAATTTTTTAGGCACCTTTTTATTATATTTTTTTCAATGATTTTACGTGCATTGGCGTTTATTGGTCCACTTTAGAACGACAATTGAGACTCAACCGCCATTAGGCTAAATATCCGCGTGAGGGTTACCCAACTTAGTAGGACTAGTTGTTTTTATTGCCTTTATTCCATCATTTTTGGTGTCCAAATTATTTGTTTCTCAACCAACCATACATACATGCAAGTCTTTTTAATAATGTAGACCGCCAATTTAAACTAATCGGGAAATACTTTTCAAAGCCGAGTACTATGGCGGAAATCTACACGTTGTACTCGCGTCCTTACTCCGGGAGTCCTAGGGTGTTCGGGTCATACCTAAGTTTTTAAACTTTCCCAATGTCCCTTTTCCTAGCCTATCTTCCCTCAAACTTTATATACTTTCTCAACATACCTCAAAATCTAAGCTTCTCATAATTTTTTTTTCACTGTCTTAGTATTGGGAAAACTAAGAAAAGTAGGTCTTAAGGCATCAATCAAACTAGAAAACTAGAAATCAAGAAAGAAACATAAAAATGCAAGAAATAAAAGTGCAATAAAATAAATAAGTACCCCCCCCCCCCCCCTAAACATGAACTAAACATTGTCCTCAATGTTTTAGTGCAAGCAAGAGGGAATAGAACTAACAAGAACCTCATTCGGGAAGTGGGAATCGCAACATGAGATGTTGCATCATTGATTAGACATAATCCAAGACTACTCCTTGTTTTGTTTAATCCTTCTTCACGAACTTTTTATTAACTAGGAGAAAAATAAAACAATAAGAAAACAAATTAGTTTAAAAAGCATGGGTTTCCTCCCACAAAGCGCTTTTGTTTAATGTCGTTGAGCTCAACCAGTGATGAGTTCAAACACTCATGGTGGCTCCTTCAAAAATAATTCCTCAACATCACTTTCAGAAGTATTAGGTCTCCATGCCCACTTATCAAGCCATCCCTCGTATTCACTACTTTTCTTTTTCTTCTTCTTGTGGGGTGGTTTATACTTGTGAGGGCTAAGTGTTTTTCATCTAGTTTTGTTTTAATGATGCCAACAAGTAGGATAGTCTTTAGTTTGTGATTTGGACGGTATCACTTTGTTGTCGGTCGCATTACATTTAACCATTGATAATCATATGTCTAAACACATAGGAAGGAGTCAACATAATTTCTACATGTGCATGATCATGGTACTAGTGTTTGATGTGCATGAATCGAGTCTCAGTTGGTCAATATGTGCAGAAAAATGAATTTCTGAGTTTTTTACAGGTCTTGAGTCGACCTAAACTAAGCATGAGTCAACTCATGCAGTTTATCAAAATCTTGTGAAATAGACGGGAAAGTGCACGCTGACCTCCCTGATGCATGCGGTCGACGTATGCTTCTGGGTTTTGTATTTCTGCAAATTCAGCGTCTTTGCGTCGACGCAAGGTCATGCGCAGTTGACGCATGATCAATTATTTTGCATAGATATTTCCACGGGTTAACTCCCGCCGACCCTCATTCAGCGAGCGGTCGACTCTTCACTGGTATGAGCTATTTTTCTACATTCTGTTTTTCTGTTTTTGCTGTTATTTCATTTAGTTGGTTATTCTTGCATTATATATAGTTGGTTCATCTCATTTCAAATATAACAAGAAACGTGAAAATATATACTGATTTTTCTCTTCATCTTCATATTCAACCTTGTGTCCTCTAACAACTACACATAATCATTTTTGTTAGTGTCGTGCATTGTGTGAAGTGATAACGTTCAGACTTAGGTGTGTTGTATCCTTTAATCTGAGTTGGGAATCAGTAGGTGTTTCTTGAATAAAACCTCTGGTTTTGTCCTCCAAGAATCCAGGTGAATTTGGGGGTTTTGCACAAATTGGTTTCTCTACAAGGATTCAATCGTGCGAAGGTAACTGAAGAACGGAAGGTTCAGTTCAGTTTAGTAGCTACAGTCAGAGGACCGTACGAGAAAGATTTGGGTTCGAATTGTGGAATATCAAAATCGATCGAGTGAAGGTGATTGAAGAGCGGTGGGTTCTTTCAATCTAGTAGCGTGAGACGGTGATTTGTTCGATCAAATTCGAAGCACTTGATTCATCTTGAATCAAGGGGTGAGAAGACATTGCGTCAACATCAAAGACGTTTGAGGGTTTGATTGTTCAATTTTCTCTTGTACACAAATTTGCAAACAGAAATATATATATATATATATATATATATATATATATATATATATATATATATATATATATATATATATATCAATTCCATGTTCAAAATTGGGGGCAGAGGTACCCTTAGCGAGGACGGTAGGGGAACTGCCTAAACAAATGGTGTTTGTTCTCTCTTTACCTACTCTTTTACGTTTCAACAATATTCGAACTTGTGAAATATCAATTGATCAAAAATTTCTGATATAGTGTAATATAGAGCTGAAAATAAATTTGTAAAAACGATACAATCCTTTGGATTGTATTTGGCATTAGCTCTACATTCACATTAATTGGAAATTCACACTTGGAGTGTTGCACACCCCAGGTGTTCGATAAATTGATTAAGCGCAAGCTCTAAAGCACTTTGTGATAAATTTTGTCATTCTATCTCGTTGGAAATTGGACATATTTCAAGTAAATAAAATTTGACTGATTGCATTGTGTTGTTGTTGATACATATAATTTTTCTCTTCCGTCGCATCATTCCTAGCAATATCACGCATATCCGATCTTTTCCGTAGCGGTTCGTTGTAGACGAGTGATTCAGTGGTTGCTTCCATAATAATTTTTAAAACCAATTTTGGAACACCATTAGCGTGTAAAAACTTGTGGGATCTATTCAACCCCCTTTTAGATCCTAGCCATCATCTAACAAGTGGTATCACGAGCTCCGGTTTATCTGGTACTTCGGTAAAACTTCTTGGAAAATGGTGAACGAACCTAAAGGGGCTTATAATAGAGCTCCAATTTTTACAGACGAGAATTATAGCTACTGGAAAGATTGTATGCGCGTGCATATAAATTCCATTGATCGGAAGATTTGGAATGTGATTTTAAACGGTCCTATGGAAATAACTATGACCAGTGAAAATGGTGTTGTTAATGGAATGAGGAGGACGAAAAAAAGTATAGCTATGACTGGAAGGCTCGAAATATTTTGATCTCCTCTTTGGGAGTTGATGAATATTATCGAGTCTCTCATTGTGAAACGGCCAAATCCATGTGGGATGCTTTACAAGTAGCTCACGAAGGCACTAATGATGTGAAAATGGCCTGAATCAACACATTAACGCTAGAGTTCAATCTTTTTTACATGAAGCAAGGGGAAATCATTGCAGATATGCAAAAATGATTCACTCATATAATCAACAAATTGCATGTACTTGGTAAACCGGTTCCCAACGAGGTTTCTACTAATAAAATCTTGAGGTGTCTTAACAAGGAATGGCAGCCGAAGGTCACCATGATCAAGGAGGCCAATAATCTAGCTACTCTAGACCTCACGACATTATTTGGCAAACTCGATGAACATGAGCAAGTGCTCATCAGCTTGGAAAAACATGAGAAGAATGTAAGGAAGGAGAAAACAAAGGAAACGGAAAATAAGTCGATTTCTCTTAAGACTTCTTGTTCAAAGTTCACATTTCAAGAGCAAAGTGATAATGAAACAAACAATGATGAAGATGATGATTCGAGTGATGACATGGGGCTATTTGTGAAGACATACAATATGTATGTTCGAAAGAATGAAATTCAGCACTCGGATAAAAATCTCGTCAAATTTAGAAGGCAATCTAGAAATGAAGGCAACAAGAGCGGCAAGTTGAAAGGATCATGTTACAACTGTGGAAAATCCGGGCACTACAAGCCGGATTGTCCATCACTTAAGAAAGACAAAGACAATGATAAGGATAAGAGTCGTCAACACAAGAAGTCAAACAAATCTAGACGAGCATACATCACTTGGGAGAGCGATAGCAAGTCAGAAAAAGATGACAACTCAAGTGACGAAAGTGAATCCGTCAATCTATGTCTTATGGCACATCGAAACAATAAGAAAGAGGTAAAACACTCTAAATACGACCACTTCAATAATATGTCTCATTTAGAATTACAAAAAGCTTTTGATATGTTGCACCATGAGGCTAAGGAAGCTTTTCAATGCTTAGCCTCGAACAAAAAGACTTTTTCATACTTGGAGAAAAAGGTTTCCGATTCCGAAAAGGAATTGGAAGCTCTTAAAAACTCCATGGTGGATACATCAAAAGCTAAGATTAATAAGAATAAGTCTTCATGGTTCAATTGGGGCAGTGATACTTGTCATATTTGGCAATAAGAGGTGAGAACCCTTAAGGCCAAATTAGACAAGGCTCTAAAGCCTAATGTTACGTTTTTTATTGATCGATCACATTATCGAGAAAGTATGAATAATCTGTATCAAAGGTATACGTATGTGATTCGAGATAGAGATAGCAAAGGTAAATCTTAAATGAACCGTCATTGCCTATATTGTTGTAAACCTGGTCATACTATTGCTAAATGTCGTTTTAGAAGATTTCTTGTTCCAAAAGGCATTTATCAATGGTTGCCCAAATACAACCCTGGTTTCACTCACCATAAAGGACCCAATAAGAATTGGGTACCTACTTTCCCTTGATTGACTTTGTAGGTACAAAGTCTTGTGACCACCGAAAAAAGATGGGTTCTGGATAGTGGTTGCTCAAGACATATGACAGGAGACATATCTCTTTTCATCAACTTCGTGGCGAAGAAAAAGGGATTTGTTACCTACGGAGACAACAACAAGGGACAGATTCTCGGCAAAGGTAGTGTAGGTAACCCCTCATCTACTATTATCTCTGATGTGCTTCTTGTGGAAGGCCTTAAACACAATCTCTTAAGCATTAGTCAACTGTGTGACAAGAATTATAAAGTATCTTTTTCAAAGGATTGTTGCATAGTCGAAGATAGTGACAAAAAGGATGTGTTTAAGGGCTTGAGGGTGAATAATGTCTATATGCTAGACTTAAATGAGGCATCGTTGAGTGGAGACAAGTGTCTAGTCACTATGAATGAAGATTCATGGTTGTGGCATAGACGGTTGGCTCATATCAATTTTGATTTGCTTAACAAAATAGTCGCTAAAGATCTAGTCATTGGTTTGCCCAAAATCAAATTCACAAAGGATCACCCTTGTGATGCTTGTCAAATGGAGAAGCAAACAAGGATCTCATTCAAATCTAAAAACATCGTTTCAACTATGAGACCCCTTGAGCTCCTCCATATGGACCTCTTTGGACCATCTAGGATCAAAAGCCTAGGTGGTAACTATTATGGTTTTTTAATAGTCGATGACTTTTCTCGATTTTGCTGGACTATTTTCTTAGCAAACAAGAGTGATACCTTTTTGGCCTTTGAAAGATTTGCTAAGTTATCTCAAAACAAGTTAAACACGAACATTGTGTCAATTAGAAGTGATCATGCGGGTGAGTTTGAAAATCATTTGTTTGAAGCATTTTGTGAATCCCATGGAATTGATCATAATTTTTCCGTACCACGTACCCCTCAACAAAACGGGGTTGTGGAACGTAAAAATAGAATTTTGGAAGAATTAGGAAGGACTATGATCAATGAAAGTGGACTTCCAAAATACTTATGGGCCGACGCCATAAGTACGGCTTGTTACGTTTTGAATAGGGTGCTCATCCGGCCTATTCTAAATAAGACACCGTATGAACTTTTAAAAGGCCGAAATCCCAATATCTCTCACCTTCACGTTTTTGGTTGCAAGTGTTTCGTGTTGAACAATGGTAAAGAGACACTTGGTAAGTTTGATGCCAAGGTCGACAAAGGTATTTTTCTTGGATACACTCAGTCAAGTAAAGCATATAGGATTTATAATAAGAGGTTACGTATTATTGAAAAGTCGGTACACGTTACTTTTGATGAGTCTTATCCAAAAAATGTCGGAGAAGGTAGTTTTTTTTATGGTGCAGGTGTATCTTTAGAAGACATACTCAAAGACATTGATAAAGGAACTGATCTGCCTGAAGCAGTGCGTATTGAGGAGGAAAAGGATCACCAACCTATGAAGAGTGAGAAGGATCATCCAACTAATGAAGATGACCTTCATCCAGCATGTAAGTCTTCCAAAGACCATCCAATTGACAATATCATCAGTGACATCTCTAAGGGAGTAACCACCCGCTCTAAACATAGTAACTTCTGTTATTACTCCGCTTTTGTGTCACAAGTTGAACCTAAAAACGCAAAGGAGGTGTTACTCAATGAGCATTGGTTTTTATCAATTCAAGATGAACTAAATCAATTCAGGAGAAATGAGGTTTGGGCCCTTGTCCCCCCTCTGCGAGGTCATTGAGTAATCGGCACCCGATGGGTGTTTAGGAATAAACTTGTTGAAAATGGAGTTATAACTAGAAACAAAGCGCGGCTTGTAGCACAAGGGTATAACCAAGAGGAAGGAATCGACTATGAGGAAACTTATGTGTCGGTTGCCCGACTCGAGGCTATACGTCTTTTACTTGCTTATGCTTGCACTAAAAATTTCAAACTATTTCAGATGGATATTAAAAGTGTTTTCCTTAATGGATATATAATGAAGAAGTTTATGTAGCCCAACCTCCGGGGTTTGAATCCCATGAATATCCCGATCATGTCTACAAACTTAAACGTGCTTTGTACGGACTTAAACAAGCCCCTAGGGCTTGGTATGAACGTCTAAGCAAATTCTTACTTGATCAAGGGTATTCAAGAGGCAAGGTTGACACAATCCTCATTATTAAACATCAAGGAAAACACTTAATTTTGGTACAAATTTATGTTGACGATATCATCTTTGGATCTACTAACATGTCCTTGGTCAAGGAGTTTTCTAGTTTGATGCAAGGGGAGTTTGAAATGAGCATGATGGGGGAGCTCAACTAAACAACTCGAAGAGGGAGCGTTTGTGAGTCAAACAAAATATTGTCTTGAGCTTCTCAAACGTTTTGACATGGTAAACTGCAAGGCAATTGATACTCCGATGCCTACTTGTGCCAATCTTGATCGTGACGAAAATGGTAAGGATGTAGAGGTAAAGAAGTATCGAGGTATGATTGGATCTCTTCTTTATCTTACCGCATCATGACCCGACATTATGTTCAGTGTATGCATGTGTGCGAGGTATCAAGCATGTCCCAAGGAATCCCACTTAAAAGCAATTAAGCGCATACTTTGATACTTTTCTGGTACTCCAAAGTAAGGGTTGTGGTATTCCAAAGGTAGTGTTTATTCCTTAGTTGGCTATTCCGATTCTGACTTTTCCAGGTGCAAATCGGATAGGAAAAGCACTAATGGCACGTGTCACTTTTTTGCAAATTCCTTGGTGAGTTAGCATAGCAAGAAATAGGTTTCTGTTGCCTTGTCAACAGCCGAGGCGGAATACGTTGCCGCCGGCAGTTGTTGTGCTCAAGTCCTATAGCTTAAGCAACAATTGCTCGATTTCAATTTAAAGCTTGAGCGTATTCCTATTCTATGCGATAACACTAGTGCTATTAACCTAACTAAGAACCCCGTATTACATTCGCGCACCAAGCATATCGAAATACGTCATCACTTCCTTAGGGATCATGTTGAGAAAGGTGATGTGGTTTTTGAGCATGTTGATACTAAAAATCAACTTGCTGACATCTTTACAAAACCACTAGCCATAGAGTCTTTCTTTCACATCCGTAGGGAACTAGGCGTTCTCGACATCTCGGATCGTGTTTGATAATTCTTTGATATAGTAACTCTTCACACACACACACACACACACAGATATATATATATATATGCTTGTTTATGTTTTTTTAACTAATAATGCAAAGAGTTATTGAGCTATATGTGAGGGCTCTCATAGTCAATCATGATTAAGGTAATATCCTTCTGCTTCATAAGTCTCTCTTAAATTTATGTACCATGTTGAATGTTGAAAATGATGTTTATTACCCATTTAAGCATATCTTATTCATTTGAATGTTTGATTTATGTGTTAGCATGTTTATTTATCATGTATTGGTGCATTTGTATGTGAAAATATGATTTTTTTTTTCATTTTATGCTTGGATGAGTCGACCAAAGCATGTCATGGGTCGCTCATGAATTGTTCAATTTTTCAAGACAAGGCGCTGGTAAGCGCACGCCTACCTACGGTCGACGCATCCCAAGAATTTTTAAATTTTTCAAAATTTCGTCATTGTGCGCCGACGTATGAAATGCTTAGGTCGACGCATCGCTGATGAACCTAGATTCTGAATTTCTTGGGAAGGTGCGCGCCGCTTCAATGTTTAGAAAAGTAGCTGCATAAAATTAATTTCTTTCATTTCCCATTTTGCATGTCATAAAATCAGATTTTATTGTCTTCTCCTCTCCTCCCCTTTCAAACTTCCTCCATTAAAACTCCATTATTCCCAACTTCTTCAAAACCCACAAAGATTCAATCCACAAAGTCTTTAAAAGGGTTTTTTCTTTTCACTTTGGAATCAAGACTCTCTCCATTCATAATCATCTGTGCACTATTCATCATCTGTGCACTGTTCATCTGTTCATCACTATTCATCTGTTTTCATCAAGTTCCTCAACAACGGCTTCTCAAGGGGTAACTGGAAAAAGGTCTACCAGAGCCTCAACATCATGGGCTGGATCCTATTCAACTCCGGTAAATGCTCTATCCTTACTCTCTAAGGCATTATCTGAGTCTTTTCACGACGACTTCCAAAACCGCTCAGTTATCAGACAATATGCATACTACCCAAGGAAAGCACTATATTATCATCTCACAGAGGTCATTGAAATGCTCAAGGTTCAGAAATTTGATGAAATTTTGGAATTTGACGATAAGTATAATGGAGACTTGGTTCAATTGTTCTATACTGGAATTCATGATAAGTTCACAGGTACTAATTTTAAGTATTCTATGGATAATAAGTCCTATTCTATGAATGCTGCTGTATGGAATAGTTTGTTCAAATTGAAAACTCAAGATCTTCCTGAAGTAACTGATACTAAGCTTGTCAACAATTATGAGTTTAAAACTGCATTGAACTTAATGTTGCGTGAGCCGTATTCGGAAGCTATTGTGAGCAGCGATCTGTTTCCAAAATCTGTCACAACGGGTCATCTGAACTTTGTTGATCGTGTGTTCAATGGATTGTCGCTTACATCTTGCGGCCAAAGAAAGGAGGATTTTCTAGGGTCGATCAAGCAGAGGTTCATCTGATTTATATACTGAAGAATAAAATCCGTATCAACTGGCCGTACTACTTTACGTCTAGAATGTTCTCATTACGGGATTCTACACGAGGTACCTCTTTATGTTATGCGTCGTGTATTCAGTGCATTTTGAATGAGGCTGGCATAAAGGTTTCGGGCATTCGCTATATCTCTATTTTATCTGAGCATGAGTTCCAACAAAAGACTCTGACTAGGATGGGATACTTTTGGGATCCTGTCGCAAATGAGTATAAATCCAGACCCAAAGCAACTCACCCTCAGTATGATGTTCCAACTGACCAAGCTGTCGAGGAAGAAAATGTGCAGGAAGCTCAAGCTGGTAACAATTATGACGTCAACATGGTGGATGAAGATAATGAGGCATGGATGGGTTATTCTCAACTACAGGAGACTTGTGATAACCAGGACTGGGGAGAATGGCAACACTTAGGTTGGACGTCTCTTGGCGCTGCCTATGTTCCTCCCACCTATGGCTGGAAACAACAAGATGATGACTCCGAATGGCAACATCCTGAGTCCTCGTTTCCCATAACTCCACAGCCACAACAAGCTTTCTAGGACACTGAAGAAATCCGACCATGTTGAATCAGATGCAGCTGGAACAAGAGGAATTCATGAACCTACAAGAAGAGAGGTATACAGCTCAGGAGGAGAGGTTCACTTTTCTTTCAAATCGGTTGGATACCCACACTCAAAATTTTGACAGGTTTGCAGATGCTACAATGAACAGGTTTACAGCTTTGGATAATACACTGGAACTTCAGACTCGAAATCTCAAACAGTTTAGGCGTTCTTAATTGGATTGTGATTGAATTGAATCAGTACTTAGAGAAACATCCGCTCCCTCACCACAAGGACAACACTTTCGAGGCAGAGGTCATCCATTCAGGGGGAGGAGGCCATGAGACTTAGAATCATTTTTAGTGCATGTTATCTTTCGTGTTTTAATTGTATGCTTTGTTCTTTTCTTGCATGATGCTTTATTTTGTTTTAAATTTGGACTATGTTACTCCATTTTACACTATTATGGAATGAATTATGTTTGCATCTCGTGTGTCGTATTTATCTGCTTTTATTCTCACATTAACTTCATTATATGTGGTTGAATGTTAGTGTATCTGTTTGCAAATTGTTGAGTGGATCTTTCCATATCATGATGCTCTATTTTTTATCACCTTCTATTTCTCTTTTTGATGTTGTCAAAGGGGGAGAAGGATACATCTACTAGCAGCAGAAATTGATCTAAATTGAATGTTTAAAGACCTCACAAAGATAGGGGGAGTCTTCAAATTACAAATCAAGAGAAAGACAGAAAATGTTGCCATCATAAAAAAGGGGGAGTATGTGAGGGCTAAGTGATTTTCATCTAGTTCTGTTTTAATGATGTCAACAAGTAGGATAGTCTTTAGTTTGTAATTTGGACGGTATCACTTTGTTGTCGGTCGCATTGCATTTAACCATTGATAATCATATGTGTAAACACATAGGAAGGGGTCTACATAATTTCTACATGTGCATGATCATGGTATTAGTGTTCGATGTGCATGAATCGAGTCTCAGTTGGTCAAAATGTGTAGAAAAATGAATTTCTGAGTTTTTTACAGGTCTTGAGCTGACCTAAACTAAGCATGAGTCGACTCATGCAGTTTGTCAAAATCCTGTTAAACTGCCGGGAAAGCGCACACTGACCTCCCTGATGTATGCGGTCGACGCATGCTTTTGAGTTTTGTATTTATGCAAATTCAGCGTCTTTGCATTGACGCAAGGTCATGAGTGTAGCGAGCGATTTTGGACGCGGTTCTTAAGCGCTGGTCGCTCTCTGCGGTTTGAGCTTAAAACTACAGGTCGATTCATTTTTTATCCTATTGTGAGCTGAATAAGGAAGGGAAATAGATGTCTCCAATTAACCCTACTTTGCATACTGAGTTTAAACAGCGGTCTGTTAGGTTACGGATGCTATCAATGTGGGGGGCCTTTGTACTGGTTATTTGTATTTTCGCCAATACTGTTTTCTTTCTTTTAATCTAGGCAAAGGGTTTCTGACGGGGAACAAGGATTAGGATGTTAGGACTGATGCTTTTGAATTACTGCTTTTGATTGACTGAGATATGGGATTTGGGTTTTTTGTTGATTGCGCTCGCTAAGATCTTTTTCTTTCGATCTTATGCCTACGTATTCCCGTTTACCGAAACAGGGAAATCAGAGCGTTCGTAGTTCCTCCTATTCTATGGGAGGAAATTGGTTTTTGGTGTATTGTTCAAAGCCCAAGACGTGAAGCGAAAGGTGATTTGTATCTTGTTCAAAGCCTAAGATGTGAAGCTGAAAGGTCTTGACTTTAGAGAGAATTTGTCATCTCTAAAGAGGGGAGAAGGAGAATTACTTTAACTGGGATACGCGGATCCGAGCAATGCCATAATTTCCGAAGAAAGGGTTTTAACCTGAAGGAGAAGACTTTAACTCAGTGTAGAGCAATGCCATCTTTCCTTAGGGATTTCTCATGCTAAAAGAGGGACAGTGGCATGGATGTAGATGATCCAGAGGCTTGCCACTTACAGCGATTATATGAAGGGAAAGGAGTTGTTGATGTTTGCGTACTGTGAACGAGGCACAGCTTTGATGCTAAAAGGTTAATTGGATTAACCAGTGGTTTTCTTATACGAAGCCTAAGAGGAGGCTATTTTCCGCTAGGAAAATCATTATACAAAGCCTAAGAGGAGGCTATTTTGTGTCTCGTACAAAGCCCGAGAGAGAGGCTAAAAGGTTTTGACTCGACGATGGAATCTTTTGGTATCTCGTATAAAGCCCAAGATGGAGGCTATTGTTTATTTGGCTCAATAAGAACCTTTTTGTATCTCGTATAAAGCCCGAGATGGAGGCGAAAAGGGTGTTTGACTCAATGAGAGAGTCTCTTATGTGTCTCGTACGAAGCCCGAGAGAGAGGCGAAACGTTGTTTGACTCCACTGGGGAGAATTTTGGTATCTCGTACGAAGCCCGAGATGGAGGCTATTGTAACTGTTTCAGTTGAGTGACAGATCCAATATACTGATTTTAAAAGAGAAAATCAGTTCTTATATGAGCAACACTGTACTCAGGGATTTGATTTGAGGATCAGGGATATTTCCTTCTCTTTGAGGAAACGGGAAATCCAAGGGGTGTCGAGACGGTCCGAGTCTGTGGGTTTCCTTCCTATTTAACGAAGGGTGCTTGAGAATGTCTTTGAGACTCAAGGAAGTTAGACTGTCCGTGTCTAGATTTTTATCTTTTTGTACTATGTTTTGAGAAACAGTAGTAGACTCTACGAAAGGACTGTTCTATGCAGATGACTATGTTCTGTTCCTATACCTCTAGGAGGTCGTCGGGACAATTTGTACGAAGCCCAAGAGGAGGCTGGAAACTTTTAAGAAGCCGACGGGTCCTTGTACGAAGCCCAAGAGGAGACTATCATTCCCGGAGGAAGAGATCATTATACGAAGCCTAAGAGGAGGCTGGAAACTTTTAAGAAGCCGACGGGTCCTTGTACGAAGCCCAAGAGGAGGCTATCATTCCCAGAGGAAGAGATCATTATACGAAGCCTAAGAGGAGGCTGTGAATACTTCTAAGAAGCCGTAGGGTCCTTGAATAATGCCCAAGAGGAGGCCGATGCTTTTAAGAAGCCCGTGGGTCTATCATCTCCTTTCCATTAGGAGAGATAACTCTTTTAAAGATAAAAACCACTGGTAAACGTGCGAGGTTTACTATCCAGTGACTTTTAGTTTTTAAAGAGGGTTCCTTAGTTAAGGTCCAAGATTATGACCGTAGTGGGTACCCAAACCCCGAGACATTCAAGGCAAGCTATCCACAAGGAATAGATCAAGTCAGGAAAGTTCGAGAATTTGGAAGAAACTCAAAGATGCCATTCACGGAGAATACATTCATCTTGGGGAGTAGAGCTTCTTAACGATTCCTAAGGAGGACAGCCGAAGAGAAGACTGTATCTGGTGCTCCTATTGGGGATCTAGGCGTCTATTTCTACGAATAAGTGAAACGGCGTCACCTAGTTCTAGACGTAGTAGCCGGGGAAAATCGAAATATCTATACTATTATTACACAGTAGATATGAGTTTATGAAAGGAGACTTACAGTGAGCAGCCCCACAATACAGTTTATAATATGAAAGCAGTAAACGAAAGCGATAACCACTTACTCGGTTGTAGTGCTTCCATGTTGTTGGTTAGTTGTTCAACAAAGAAAGATTGAAAACAATAGTATATTCAAAATCAAAGGAGAAAGTGCTTTGAAAAAGAAAGATTTGGGGCTTACAGCTCAAGGAGAGGCCCAGGGTTTTATCAGTGAGCGCACTGTTTGAATTTGTACAGAGGGACTTATACAAGTGACTGAGGCCCAAAAAAGGTTTTCTGTACAAAGGGATGAGTCTTACACTCTCTCAAGAGGCCCAAAAAGGTTTAAAGAAAAGAGTGGGGCTTATAACACGAGGGTTGGGCCAAATGATTTTTCGTTTAAAAATGGCGATCGCGCCGAGGTTTTCTTTTAACGCAGAGGGACTTATACAATAAGTGAGGCCCAAAATTGTTTTGGTTAAAAGGGGGATTGGGTCTTACACTCTAATAGAGGCCCAAAGTGTTTTGAATGGGTCTTATAGCTCAAGGAGAGGCCCAGATGATTTTTATTTTTAAACGGGCGACGATCGCGCCGTTTACTTGTACAGAGGGACTTATACAATAAGTGAGGCCCAAAAATGATTTGTACAAGGGGCGATGGGTCTTACACTCTCTCAAGAGGCCCAAAGAGTTTTGAAAATGATTTATGAAGGTTGAATTAATCCAAAACCCTAATTTGTTTTCAAAATGTATTTAATTGAATAAAAATTCAATTAAAATGATCAAAAATTGTTTAACACATGGAAAACAAATTGTGATCTTGGATTAATGCTTCAAAAATTAAGTATTGACCTACAAAATAATTAGAAAGCATTAAAAGTTGCAAAATCAATGTAGAGAAAATATTTAAAATGTCAAAAACAATTAAAATATTAATTCTTTGCAAAAATATCAATTATATGAAATAAATAATATTTTTGGGATTTTTTGGGAAAATAAAATATTTTAACATTTTTGTGAATTATTAAAAAAAGAATCAACTCAAAATCATTAAAACTCAGAGAGAAATTAATTTTTGAATCAATTAAACAAAATCACAAAATTCAAATATTTGAATTTCTAAAAATGGCGCCAAGAACAAGCTGAAGAACACGCGCGTGTTCTTGGTTTCTCAGATTTGCGATTTCTATCCAACCTCCATGAATACGTAATCATATCATGCAATCCACATATCATTATGCTCGTCTCAACCTCACGATCATGTCTATGTACTTTAATTTCATTTAAATTAAACATACAACAAGAAATCACGAAGAGACCTTAAGAACCCTAATTTCTGCATGAAGGCTAGGATTTTTGATACACGATTCAAACAATGCAATTAATTGAGGGAAAACATTCCATGCATGATTATGAACATATGGCCAAATTATTGTGCGAGGAAATATGCATAGATTGAGAGATGGCCAAGTATGTGCTTACCTCCAAGCCGTGACAGCAAGTGCAATGTGATTTTTGCTTTGGAGGTGTTACAGATGAGTTGTGATGATCTGAACAGCTTCCCTACACCCTATGGATTGTGTTTGGATGGTTGGACTTGATTGAAATTGGCTGGATCATTTTGTGGTACCTCAGCTGCACTTTGGTTGAAAATTTGAGCAACCAGCTGGTGATTTTGTGGAATTGATGTTTCAGAAGTAATCTAAGTGTTTGGATCACTTCTATATGATGTATGTGAGGTGTGTGAGTGATTGGTTTGATTGGAATTGCTCTCAAACTCAAAACCCGATAGCTACCTTGCTAAGAAAGGCATTTTTGCCAAGAGAAAGAGATTTTGAGGAAAGCATCTGTTAGATGGCTTTGGTGTACTTAAACTGACCACAATTGAGCTCTATTTATAGTAGAGCAAGTTTGTTTTGCAAGGAATAGTGCATGGCAGCTGGTAAGTAGGTTTGGACAATGTTGGCAAATGAAAATCCAAGTCTCCTCTAGCCATTGACTAGAGGTTAGGGCACAAAGCTTTGGTCCCCTTGGTCTTGGATAAGTCTTGACTGATTTCAGATGAGAATGGCTCAGTCCATGCCACCTTAATGGTTCCATTGAATGCCTCATTCCAAATTTGAAGTCTTGTCCCTATTTTGGCCATTCTAGGTTCAACATGCTATTTCTTGTTCCATGGACTTTGGAGGCTTGGCTCAGTGATTGTCCCCTTTAGATTCAATCCTCTGAGGTGTCCAAGTGGATAGGAACTATTGAAATTGGCTGATTTTGGTAAATCGAGCCAAAATGCAAATTCTGCCTTGCTTTGACAGATTTCAGCAAGGCAACTTGCCAATGTTGTATCTCATGATGTAGGTTGAATTTGGCAATGTTCTTGGCCATTTTGGAAAGCTCTTACATGATACAACAACTGTTTGAACAAGTTTGGTTTTGATCTCTTTTGATTCCAAGTGAAAAATCCCCCTACATTTGGCAAAAAGTGAGGCAGAATCTGACTTAGTGAAAATTTCACTAAGTGTTGGAAAAAGTGACATTTTCACTTTTTAGCCACTTTGATCACTCCATAACTCAAAATCCTTAATGAATTGGAATAACTTGTAGTTGAAGTTTTTGTAGGTGATAATGAGGGCTACAAATCCATCTTTGGATGAGAAAAAATAGCCTTGTGGTTTAGGAGTTATGGCCCTCCAAAGTTGGTACCTTTGCCACTTTATTTTTAACTTAGAAAAATTTCTAAGTTTTATGGTTACCCTTTTTACAAGTTATCTCACTTTTCTTGATTTTTCTTGATGAATGATGATTCAAATCATACATTAACATCATTTTAGGGTTAAAAATCCATTTTGGTGAAAAATCTCAAAAAGTCAAAGTTGACTTTTTATCAGATGAATTCCAAACTGTGCCATTCTTCAGGAAATCATGTCCTTGACCTAAATCAAACTTGATGGACATGTTCCATGGGTGTCATAGGGTATATTAAATCATGTATTAGGGTTTGGGAGCATGTCCTGGTCAAAAGTCAAAGTTACAGTTGACTTTTCTCTTAAAACCCTAATTGTGGTGCAGATGAAATTGAGACTTGTTGCTCAAACTTCTTGGATCAATCCATTGTTCCAAATGGATCAATATGGTATATTAGAGACCCTCAAATCATCTCTTGAGGTCTTGGCTCATGGTTTGTCCCAAAAGTCAACTTAGGGGTGAATTAGGTCAAGAAACCCTAATTCCTGATTTTTGATGAATGCATCCCCTGAGGCAAAATTGACTTGATGTATGGGTTCATGAGGCTCCATGGAGTATATTAGGTTATGTTTTGGATCTTTGGCTTGTTCCCAGATGAAATTTTTCACCTGGAGGCCCTGGTCGACCAAAACCCTAATTTGGTGACACTGGCGATCTTGAGGCTTGATCCACATAGAAGGGAGCATCCTTATGCTTAATCCTTGAAGTGGGAGTCCTTTTGATCCATTGTGGATGTTTGAGAGATTATACAAGTTGAAGATCATGTCATTTCTTGATTGATCCTTTGCCTAAGCACTCAGAGAGGGCTTGAAACCCTAATTTTGATTGTAGTGGATGCTCACCCATCTTTGGGGAGACTAATGAAGCATAAAGGTACATCCATATTGTGATGATGATTTTCACAATGATGGGAAATCTAAGTGGTCAAAATTTGGGGTATTACAATGAGCGGTCGATGCATGATCAATTATTTTGCATAGATATTTCCACGGGTTAGCTCCCGCCGACCCTCATCCAGCGAGCGGTCGACTCTTCACCTGTCTGAGCTATTTTTCTACATTATCTTTTTTTTTTGTTTTTGCTGTTATTTCATTTAGTTGGTTATTCTTGCATTATATATAGTTGGTTCATTTCATTTCAAATATAACAAGAAACGTGAAAATATATACTGATTTTTCTCTTCATCTTCATCTTCAACCTTGTGTCCTCTAACAACTACACATAATCATTTTTGTTAGTGTCGTGCATTGTGTGAAGTGATAACGTTCAGACTTAGGTGTGTTGTATCCTTTGATCTGGGTTGAGAATCAGTAGGTGTTTCTTGAATAAAACCTCTGGTTTTGTCCTCCAAGAATCCGGGTGATTTTTAGGGTTTTTGCACAAATCAGTTTCTCTACAAGGATTCAGCCGTACGAAGGTAACTGAAGAACGGAAGGTTCAGTTTAGTTTAGTAGCTACAGTCGGAGGATCGTATGAGAAAGATTTGTGTTCGAATTGTGGAAGATCGAAATCGACCTAGTGAAGGTGATTGAAGAGTGGTGGGTTCTTTCAATCTAGTAGCAGTAGGCGGTGATTTGTTTGACCCAATTCGAAGCACTTGATTCATCTTGAATCAAGGGGAGAGAAGACTTTGTATCGACATCAAAGACGTTTGAGGGTTTCATTGTTCAGTTTTCTCTTGTACAAAAATTTACAAACAGAAAAATATATATATATATCTCAATTCCATGTTCGGAATTGGGGGCAGAGGTACCCTCGGCGAGGACGGTAGGGGAACTGCCTAAACAAATCATGTTTGTTCTCTCTTTCCTTACTCTTTTACTTTTCGACATTATTCGAACTTGTGAAATATCAATTGATCAAAAATTTCTGATATAGTGTAATATAGAGCTGAAAATAAATTTGTAAAAATGATACAATCCCTTGGATTATATTTGGCATTAGCTCTACAATCACATTAATTGGAAATTCACACTTGGAGTGTTGCACACCCCAAGTGTTCGATAAATTGATTAAGCGCAAGCTCTAAAGCACTTTGTGATAAATTTTGTCATTCTATCTCATTGGAAATTGGACATATTTCAAGTAAATAAAATTTGACTGATTGCATTGTGTTGTTGTTGATACATATAATTATTCTCTTCCGTCGCATCATTCCTAGCAATATTACGTATATCCGATCTTTTCGGTAGTGGTTCGTTGTAGACGAGTGATTCAGTGGTTGCTTCCGTAATAATTTTTAAAACCAATTTTGAAACACCATTAGCGTGTAAAAACTTGTGGGATCTATTCAACCCCCTTCTAGATCCTAGCCATCGTCTAACAATACTTCTGAACATGTGGGAGTGGTTCCAGTTCTATCCTAAGTATCAAGTTTTTGGGTTTGGATTTAATCCTTTCATCCCACACCTCAAAGGTCAACCTCCCCCTCTTAACATCAATAATTTTCTCAGTTTCAAGGTCCTCTAATATTCTCTTTTTAGACTGGACCTTAGTTAATGGTACATTGGTAAGTATTTTCCACCAATATTTGCGAGAAAGGAATTTGTGGCTTATAGAGAGAAGTAGAAAGATAAGGTGTTTCATTATCTACCTCTTTGATAACTTCCTTTTCGGGTGATGTCGGTGGATTTTCCTCACTCTTTACCTTTTCCTCACTCGAACTCTCCTCAATATTTTTATCATTCTCCCTAGGAGTTTAAACTTTTTTTTCACTTCCGATTGTTATAACATTCACATGTCCCTTGGGTGTTTGCTTTGGTTGCCCCCGGAAAGAATCCGCGAGGGACGGAAGAAGCAGTTTATTGTTGTGTTACTTGGGAGATTTAAGTCTCCAACACTTTGGTTTGGGTGATAGTATTATCAACCTTAGTGTTCAACAGTTTAAGTGCCTCATAGGTGAGGAGGTTTTGATTTCTAAACTCTTCATTTAGGAGAATTTGTGTTGACACAAAACTATCCATCATATATTCTAGGTTAGAGTAAGTTTGTGTCTCACTGAAATTCTCCATTAACATTTCAAGGTTGGATTATTGGGCATCCACCCTAGTTTATAAGTGTTGGGATAAGAGTTTACATGGTTATTGTTCACATAATTGAACATATTTTGGACAGACCCCATGTATAGCAAAAATGAAACAATAGAAAAGGAAAAAATTGTTCTAATATCTACGATAGCATATTAGAATAATAAAAATGAGTTCCTCGCATTCAAGGGCAGTGAGAGAACTACAGCAAACTATAGCGTGCGATTTTTGTCGATGACGCGACCACCTTATCGCCATGGGTTCCTCACTGCAATGGTAGGAGTGAGGTGCTACATTTTGGTTTCTTATTTATCCCGTGAAGCTGGAAGGGAAAGGGAAGCTATCTAAAACTAACCTTGCACGCGAATGTTTAACTGAACAAACGCTTAAGAGATTGGGGAGTTCGGGGTCATGGTATACAATGAGGAGTTGTCAATTACCCATCCTATATGTGGTTATCCACAGGTTGTTAGCAATTTTTCTTACTGCTTTCTACTTACTGGTGTTTATCTGTTGATTGGGAAAGTTTCTTCTTTAGGAATGTTTGAGAGAGAGTATTTTGTGGATGTCGGGCTTACCGATGTTTTTGATGGATGTGTGAAGGTACTGGACCTAGAGTTTTTTTTGGTATGCTCGCTAAGATTTCGTAATCTTATTCCTACGTATTCCCGTTAAAGATAACAGGGAAATCAGAGCAATCGTAGTTCCTCCTATTCTATGGGAGGAAAAGATGATGTTTTGGTGTCTTGTTCAAAGCCCAACATTGAAGCTAAAGGTTATTTGTGTCTTGTTTAAAGCCCAAGATTGAAGCTAAAGGTTTGAATGAGAGAGAATTTGTCATCTCTAAAGGGAGACATCTCATCTGTTTATCACAGTTGTTCGGTAACTGATTATAAAGGAGGATTACTTTAACTGGGGTATGAGAATCCAGTAATACCATAATTTCTTTTATAAGGGATGTTATCCTGAAGGAGAAAAATTTAACTCAGTATGGAGCAATGCCATTTTTCCTAAGGAGTTTTCATGCTAAGAGAAGGACAGTGGCGTGGATGTAAATAAACCAGAGGTTTGCCACTTACAGTAATTAGATGAAAGAGGAGTTTTACCAGGATAAGAGATAGACTACAGCTTGGATTTTGAATCAACAAGTGTGTCACTTACATCAGTTATCTGGGATTTAGGGTTTGTTTTGAATGTCTGTTTTGATGTGTGATATACAGAGAAGTATCTTCCTACAGAGAGATTTTGGTTTCCTCTTAAGGGAATGTTGATTTTTGCGTGCCTTGATCAAAGCCCAAGGTTGAAGCTAAGAGATTGATTGACTCCACTAAGGAAGTCCTTATACAAAGCCTAAGAGGAGGCTAGAAAAGACTGACTCAACAAGAGAGTGCTTTTCTGTCTTGTACAAAGCCCAAGATTGAGGCTAAAAAGAGACTGACTCTTTGGGGGGATATCATTATACAAAGCCTAAGAGGAGGCTGAAACTAGACTTTTCCGGGAAAATGTTTTGTTTGTCTTGTACAAAGGCCAAGATTTAGGTTAAAAGGGGAAACTGACTCTACGGGTGGGAGGTTTTATCTGTCTTGTACAAAGCCCAAGATTGTGGCTGAAAGAAGATTGACTCTATTGGAGAGTACGATTGATTTTGTATGAAGCCTAAGATTGAGGCTAAAAAGAGGATTGACTATGCTTAGGGAAATTTATATGGTGTCTTATACAAAGCCGAAGATTGGGGCTAAAGGATATTTGACTGACTCAGCTGAAGATATTTATGGGTGTCTTTTACAAAGCCCAAGATTGAGGCTGAAAAAATATTTGTCTGACTCAGCTGAGGAAAAGACTGATCATTATACAAAGCCTAAGAGGAGGCTGAAAGGATTATTGACCCAACAAGAGAGTACTTTAAGAGGTGATTGACTCAACAAGAGAGTGCTTTAAGAGGTGATTGACTAAACAAGAGAGTGGGGATAAAATATTTATACAAAGCCTAAGAGGAGGCTAGAAAAGGCTTGACTCAACAAGAGAGTGCTGGACTCAACAAGAGAGTAATGAAAAAGTGATGGTCTCAACAAGAGAGTGCTTTTGAGGCTAACTCTGTTGAGGAAAGTCATTATACAAAGCTTAAGAGGAGGCTGGCTTCTGCTGAGGATTATTGAGATCCAGAGGCAGGTCCAAAATGGGAAATCAACTCTTGCTGAGGGTTACAGAAGAGTTGAGGTATCAGATGCCTTGAGGTTCTGATAATAAGCTGACCCTAGTTGGGAAATTTAGGATGAAAGACTGAGTTTTAGATCCTGTGAGGGTTTTAAATCTACTGGAGATTGATTAAATGACCAGGGTTTTTTCCTATGTTTGTAGGGAATTTAAGAATATCTTTAAGGTCCAAGAGGAGATTAGACTGTCCAAGTCTACTGGTATGGAAGAGTTTATCTTTATATGATGCTCAAGAGGAGGCTGGTGTTTTAAGGGATGAGAATCAACCCTAAAAATAGTCTGATGTTTTGACACTTTGGAAAGACTGCTCTAGCAAAGGATGACTAAGTTCTGTCTTATACCTTTAAGAGGTCTTCAGGGTCCTTGTAGTAAGCCCAAGAGAAGGCATGAGAACTCTAAGAAGCCGGAGGGTCCTTGTACAAATCTCAAGAGGAGGCGGGGATGCTTTTAGGAATCCTGTGGGTCCAAACTTAATAAAAGTTCAAGAAAAGTTTCACCGGGAATAATCATTTCTTTAATGAACAGTTCTAGGGTTTGAAGAAATTCAAGAGAGGTTTCACCGGGAATTAATCCTCTCTAGGGGAAATGAATTTCTTTGACAATTTCTAATAGTGACAGTCTGAGAAAAGTTTCACCGGGAATAATGTCTTTCTCTTTGTTCCATATTGTATAAGCCCAAAAGGAGGCAAAACTGTATCTGGAATTCCTATGGGGAACTAGTTTTGACTGTGTTAAAAGAGTGACCACTGGCTTTATCTAGTTCTAGACCTAATTGTCGGGGAAAACTCTAAGTAGATAATATACAGGTATATATATATATATATATATATATATATATATATATATATATATAGATGAAATATATACTGTATGTAAAAAGAGGGTAGGAGGACTTACAGGTGAGCAAGCTTCCCGCACAAACAAATATATATATATATATATATATATATATCTCTGCAAGTATGTAAAGGAAAGTTGTTTAAAACTTACAGGCGAGCAAGCTTCCATTGTAACAGCTGTATGGTTAGTTGTTCGAGAAATTAAAGAAAGTTTTGATAACAACTTTTGTATGTAAAAAGAGGGTAGGAGGACTTACAGGTGAGCAAGCTTCCAGCACAAGAAATATATATATATATATATATATATATGTGTGTGTGTGTGTGTGTGTGTGTGTGTGTGTGTGTGTGTGTGTGTGTGTGCAAGTATGTAAAAGAAAGTTGTTTAAAACTTGCAGGCGAGCAAGTTTCCATTGTAACAGCTGTATGGTTAGTTGTTCAAGAAATTAAAGAAAGTTTTGATAACAACTATGAATTTGAAGCTAAATCCAAATGGAAAGTTGTTTTGAAAAGAAGATTGGGACTTATACAATGACTGAGGCCTAAAATGGGTTTTCTGTACAAAGGGATGGGTCTTACAACTCAAGGAGAGGCCCATAAGTTAATTTTTGCACAAGAGATGGGGCTTACAACTCAAGGAGAGGCCCAGTGGTTTAAAAAAAGAAAAGAAATGGGACTTACAACACATGGGTAGGCCCAGATGGTTTTTGTTTAAAAGGCGGTGATTGCGCCTGGATTTTTTGAAATCGCAATGGGACTTATACAATGACTGAAGCCCAAAAAGGTTTTCATGTACAAGGAATGGGTCTTACACTCTATTAGAGGCCCAAAAGTGTTTTGAAAAAGATTTGTGAGGGTGAAAATAATCAAAACCCTAATTTGATTTTTAAATGTATTTTAATTGAATAAAAATTCAATTAAAATGATCAAAATTATAAAGCATGTGTGAAAAACAAGTTGTGATCTTGGATTAATATTTGAAAAATCATGTTTCATTCATATAATTATTTGAATTTGCAAAATCAAGAGAAAGAAATATTTTTAAATGCTTAAAAACAAATAAAACATAATTCTTTGAAAAAATACTAAATATCTGAAATAAATAATATTTTTGTGAAATTTTTAAGGAATAAAATATTTTAAAATTTTTGGGAATTTTCAAAAAAAGAATCAATAAAAAATAATTAAAATTGAGAGAGAAATTACTTTTGGAATTAATTAATTAAAAACAATAAAAATGAAAAAAAAAAGCAAAATATGGCAAAATGATAAAATGGTCTGGGTGAGTGTTGAACCCACGACCTCAACAACAAACACACATACGCGCTACCACTGGGGTGGTGATACATCCGTGTATCAAAACCACCCCATTAATACATAAGGGATGCCAAGTTTCTAGGCCCGGGCAAGGCGCCATGCCTGGCCCTTGCCCAAGGCAAGGCCTGATTTTAGGCCTCTTGCATGAAGGCTCTAACTTTCTCATTTCTCCATGGATAGGGGCAAAATTTAGGTGCATCTAACCTGGAATTTCATGAGGAATCCAATGGTGCCCTTGGAATTTTCAGAAAATGTCCCTACATTAAAACCCGATAGTGGTTTCAAAATAGGCCTAAATTTGCCTGTTCTATGCTATCTCTTGGTACGGGCAATAATAGCATGATAAATTGGTTCAAACACAACACATATGATATTTATGAGAGGTCCATGATCAATGGACCTCAAAACAATGCATGATTTAGATTGTTCAAGTTGTGATGCACTTATCTCTTGGAGCTTCTTGTGCTATCTGCCAAGTTCCTTGTGCCAGAAGTAATCCAATGCTTTGAACACTCTTGATTGATCCCTTAGAAGCTTTTAGGATGATCAAAACCAGTTGGAATCCTCAGGAACAAGTATATTCCTTTTCTTGCAAGTGAGTGTTTGAACAGCTTAGATATGACATATTAGATGTGTTTGGATCATGAGCTGTGGTGGAATTGCTCTCTAACTCAAAACCTTAGAGATGACTTGCAAAAGAAGGCATTTTGGCCTAAAGAAATAGATTTTGAGGAAAGCATCAGTTGTAGTGCTTTGGTGTACTCAAACGGAGCACAAATGAGCTCTATTTATAGTGCAACAAGTTTTTTTTGCAAGCAATAGTGAATGGCAGTTGGTACAGGCCTTTGGCCAATGTTGATCCAAGGGAATCTTTAGTCTCCTCTAGCCATTGACTTGAGGTTAGGGCACAGGCTTATGGTTCTTTGATTCAGAGCTGAATCTTGACTCATTCAGTTAGGAATGTGTCAGTCCATGCCACCTTGATGCATCCATTAAATGCCTGGAAACAAAATTGGAGTCTTTTTCACTTTTTAGCGTTTTTAGGTTTGTTATGGCTGTGTGTAGATTCTTGGACTTGGCAGGCTTGGGGATCAGATCATTCCCCTTGGATTTTATCCTCTGATGTGTCTAAATGGATGACAAGGAATGGAGTTGTCCAATTTTTCCAAATCGAGCGAAATGCCAAAATCTGCCTTGTATAAGACAGTTGGAAATTGTGATTTTGAGGGAATCATATCTCCTTGCTCAGGTTGAGTTATGGGAGGCTCTTGTGCTTTTTAGAAAGCCCTCATATGATACAATACATGTGTGATCATAGTTTGTCTTGAAACTATTTGAATCCAACTGAAAAATCCTCATTAACATTGATGTCTAAGGCTGGTAACTTAGGCAGATTTTCACTAAGTGTTGGAAAAGTGTCATTTTCTTCATTTTTTTCATTTTGATCAGTCCATAACTCAAAATCCATGAGGAATTGGAGTTTGACATAGTTGAAGCTTTTGTAAAGTGTAGGAAGATTTATAAATTAGGCTTTGGATCACTCAAAATGGTTGGTTGGATCAGAAGTTATGGTCCTTGGAAGTTGGTACCAAAACCATTTTTGTTCCATAACTTAGAAAAATTTTGGTTTCTCATGGTTGCCCCTTTTGCAAGAAACCTCACTTTTCTTGATTTTTCTTAATGAATGATGATCAATACCATACATTAACATTATTTTTGACTTAGCGGAACCATATTTGTGAAAATATCCAAAAAGTCAAACTTGATTTTGTGCACAGTTGACTTTTTATCGGATGAAATCCAAACTGTACGATCCTTTGTGAAATCAAGTCCTTTACCTAAATCAAACCTAATGGATGGATTCCATAGGTGTTATAGGGTGTATTAAATCTTGTCCCAAGGTTTGGGAGCATGTCCTGGTCAAAAGTCAAAGGTACAGTTGACTTTTTTCTTCAAAACCCTAATTGTGGTCCAGATGAAATTGAAACTTGTGAATCAAGCTTCTTAGATCAATCCATTGTTGTAAATGGATCAATGTGGTGTATTTGAGGCCCTCAAATCATGTCTTGAGGTCTTGGCTCATGTATTGCATCAAAAGTCAACTTAGGGGTGAATTAGGTCAAGAAACCCTAATTCCTGACTTTTGGTAAATGCATTCCCTAAGGTTAAATTGACTTGATGATTGGGTCCATGAGGTCCCTTGGAGTATCTTGGGTTGTGCTTTGAAGCATTGGCTCATGCCCAGATGAAAATTTCCATCTGGAGGCTTTGGTCGACCAAAACCCTAATTTGGTGACATTGGCGATCTCGAGGCTTGATCCACTTGGAATGTTGCAACTTTGTGCATGATTCTTGATATGGGAGTCCTTTTGATCCTTTATGGGTGTTTGAGAATTAGGACAAGTTGAAGATCATGTCATTTCTTGATTGATCTTTTGTCCAAATGCTCAGAGAGAGATGGAAACTCTAATTCTTGATTATAGTGATGCTCAACCATCTTTGTGGAGATTGATGAGGCATGAAGGTACATCCATATTATGGTGATGATTTGCACAATGATGGGAAATCTTGTGGTCAAAATTTGGGGTGTGGCAGATGCCCCTATTTAATCTTCTTGGACCCGAAGGTGTGAATGGCGAAGATATTCGAACATTCAGGGTGCAAGACGATTAAATATCGGAATACCCAAAATTTTGACGGTGTTTATGAACGGTTGTTTTGCTCATCCATCTTCTTTTGCTAAGCAATGATACTTAGAAAAGGGTAAAACCTCCCCTCGATCCTGGTCTTCAGCCACATAACTGGTCTAAGTTTCTTCTGAAATAAACCTCCCCTCGATCCTGGTCTTCAGCCATGGAACTGGTCTCAGTTTCTTAATAAACTTCCCCTCGATCCTGGTTTTCAGCTAAGGAACTGGTCTTAGTTTCTTGATAAACTTCCCCTCGATCCTAGTTTTCAGCCAAGGAACTGGTCTCAGTTTCTTCTTGTTGAGTTTCTTCCTAGACAAGGGACGCTATGTGTAGCGGTCTTTATCAAACTTCTCGCCTAATTTTCCTGGGGAGATGCCATTTGATGGGAAAAAGTTTTGATGTCAGACTCGTTTGGGAAACCCATTTGTCTGGGCTGTAGAGGTGTACAAACTTCTCTGTTGGAGACACCATTTGTTGACTCTACTGGGGAAAAACGAGTCTCTTGAAAGACCACTTTTCGCTTGGGGATATTACATCATACTTTTCTTCGAGATCTTCTCGGAGAAATGCCATGTGATGTAATCCAATTTTGAGGTGTTGATGACTTCATTAATATTGATTTTCTGGGGATTTTCCTTAATCTGGGAAAGCGAAGATATCGTCTTCAATGGTGAAGAGTGACGTTTGTTAAATGCCTTCTTGCCTTTCAGAGGTTCAAGTTATCAAAGTGGTCAAAGACCATCTCCACTCCAGAAATAAACTGGGGAGAAATTGCTCAGACGATACGTCTCTTGACGAGGAAAGAACTGATAACTCGATTGATAAGAGGACTTTATTGCTTAGGAATAAGATTGACCAGAGTGATAGTAATGCAATATGATTAAGAATGTGAATCAATTATGCATGATGTATGTATGTTTATGCTGACAAAACTGACGCGACATACAAACTAATAGATGAACACGACTGGATACTCGGCCACGGAGGGGGATGAAAAGTATCAATGTTTCAAGATAGCAATCTTGCCTTGCTTAGGAGAGACGGTCCCAGTGGGGAGAAAGAATTGTTCAATCGGTCTTAAGAGGTACAAACCCTGTCGGGGATGTCAGATGAAACATGGTCTCTGATACAGTTGATCATTCATTCAGGTGTACTGGTTTAGAAGGAGTACTTTGATTCTGTAGTTTGAGCTTCAACCACCTTCGGAGAAGCGATCGATGTTCTTTCGATGTTCAACAGTCAAAAGAATTGCCATCTTTATTTTAAAAGCAGAAAAATTTTGACAAGTAAATTCATTTTTGTTTTATTTCAAGAATCGTTGATCATGTTAAAAATGTCATTCTGTAAAGCTAAAACAATAATAATTGCAAACAAAAGCACTAGGGCTCAAATTTTATTGATATGATGGAAATCAGCCAAGCGTGTGATCCCATAGAGCATTTACAAAGTTAAAAAATGGTAATTTAAGGGAAAAGGGCTACATTGAAACATAACGACCGTTATCCTTCTACCAACTTTGAATTCTGGACATCCCGAGCTTCTGTCAAAGATGACCTTGACTGGAAGTTCCCTTGATGGATGGCATTACTGCTGGGGATTTAACCTCGTCGGACGTAGTTACTTGCCATTAATCCCTAACTTTTGCCTAGATTGTACTGAGATTTCCAATCCACCGGGATTTTTTTGCTTGTGTCTCTAATTTTTGCATGGACCGCCCTTTCGGGTTTTCAATCCACTGAGACATTATTTTTTATTTAGGCGAAGTATTTCTTGACTACATCAACATTTGTGGGGTAGGCAAATTCCTCTCCATCCATGGTTGCGAGTCTCAAGGCGCCGCCTGAGAAGGCTTTCTTGACACATAGGGTCCATCGTAATTCGGAGTCCATTTGCCCTGGGAATCAATGAGAAATGATTGTATCTTCTTGAGCACGAGGTCTCCTTTCCTGAAGACGCGAGGTCGGACCTTTTTGTCGAACACTTTCTTCATTCTCTGCTGATACAACTGACCATGGCATAGAGCCATTATTTGCTTTTCTTTGATTAAGTTCAATTCGTCGTGTCGGCTTTGACACCATTCAGCTTCTGTTAGCTTAGTTTCCATCAATACCCAGGTTGATGGGATCTCTACTTCTATGGGGACCACTGCCTCCATGCCATATACTAGAGAGAAAGGGGTTGCCCCTATTGAAGTGCAGATAGTTGTGCGATAACCGTGAAGAGCATAGGGTAACATCTCGTGCCAGTCTTTGTAGGTTACAACCATCTTTTGAACAATCTTCTTGATGTTCTTGTTAGCCGTTTCTACCGCTCCGATCATCTTGGGTCGGTATGGAGATGAGTTATAGTGTTTGATTTTGAACTCAGCACATAACTCTTTCATCATCTTATTGTTCAAGTTAGATCCATTATGAGTAATGATCTGGCTTGGAACACCATAACGGCAGATGAGATTATTTTTGATAAAGAGGACCACGAATTGTCAGGTTACATTGGTGTATGATGCTGCTTCGACCCACTTAGTGAAGTAGTCAATGGCTACCAGGATGAACCGATGTCCATTTGAAGCCTTGGGTTCGATCGTGCCGATAATGTCGATTCCCCATATGGAAAAAAGCCACGAGGAAGAGAGAGATTTGAGATGTGTTGGCGGTACATGGATTTTGTCTGAGTATATCTGACACTTGTGACATCTCCTTATGTACTTGTAGCAATCGAATTCCATTGTCATCCAATAATATCCTGCTCTTAGAATTTTTCTTGCCTTTGTGTGTCCATTGGCATGAGTACTAAAGGATCCTTCGTGAATTTCTTTCATCAGCGTGTTTGATTCTAGTCTGTCTACGCATCGGAGCAAGACCATGTCAAAGTTTCTCTTATAGAATGTGTCACCACTCAGAAAAAAGTTGCCTGCAGCCTTCTGAGGGTTTTCCTGTCTTTTCTTGATGCCCCAGGTGGGTACCCTTGTCTTTGAAGGAAGCACTAGATATCGTGATACCAAGGTTTTTTGTCTATGACTACTTTAATTGTGAAGATGTAGGCGGGCCTTTTAAGGCGTATTATGTCAATCTTAGGTACGTCATTCCATTGGCCTACACTAATCATAGAGGAGAGAGTGACTAGTGCATCATCCATGTGATTCTATTCACGAGGGATGTAATGAAACTCGATTTTGTTGAAGAATGGTAACAACCTTCTCGCGTAGTATTTGTAAGGAATCAGTCCTGATTGATATGTATTCCAATCTCCTTTGATCTGATTGATAACTAGGACTGAGTCTCCATACACATCCAAGTTCTTAATCCTCAAATCAATTGCATCTTTGAGGCCCATAATACAAGCTTCGTATTCGGCCTTGTTGTTTGTGCACTTGAATGTCGGTCTGGCAGTGAAAGGAATGTGGGTACCCTGAGGTGTTACGATGATTACCCCAATTATGTTTCCATAATTATGGACAGCTCCGTCAAAGATTAGTCCCCATTGGGAACCTGGTTCTGGCCCTTCACTTGGTAGCGGTTCATCGCAATCTTTCATTTTCAAGTACATAGCATCTTTATCTGGGAAGTCAAATCTGACTGATTCTTGATCGTCAATCAGTCGATGAGCCAAATGATTGGCTAAAATACTTCCTTTGACGGCTTTCTGAGCATGGTACTCAATGTCGTATTCTGATAACAACATCTGCCAAAGGGCAATCCTTCCCGTGAGAGAAGGCTTTTCAAAGACGTACTTGATCGGATCCATTTTGGAGATTAACCAAGTAGTGTGACAAATCATGTACTGGCGAAGACGTTTGGCTGCCCAAGCCAGAGCACAACAAGTTTTTTCAAGCATAGTGTACCGAGTTTCACAATCGGTAAATTTCTTGCTCAAATAGTAGATGGCACACTCTTTTCTTTTCGTTTCATCTTGTTGGCCAAGTACATAGCCCATTGATTCTTCCAAGACTGTTAGGTATATGATCAGTGGTCTTCCCTCTACCGGAGGTGACAGGATTGGCGGATTCAATAGATATTCCTTGATAATGTCGAAGGCTTTTTGGCAGTCTTCTGACCATACGCAGCTTTGATTCTTTATGAGTAGTTTGAAGATTGGCGCGCATGGCGCGGTCATAAGGGATATGAATCTGGAAATGTAATTCAGACGTCCCAAAAATCCTCTGACTTGTTTCTCAGTCTTTGGAGAAGGCATTTCTTGAATGGCCTTGACCTTGTCAGGATCAACCTCAATTCCTTTCTGGAAGACGATGAACCCTAGCAGTTTTCCTGAGCGGACACCGAATGTGCACTTATTAGGATTCAAGCGGAGTTTGTATTTTCTCAGTCGCTCAAATAACTTTGACATGTGGGTCACATGCTCCTCTTCTATTTTAGATTTGGCAATCATATCATCGACATACACTTCGATTTCTTTGTGCATCATGTCATGAAACAGAGTAGTCATGGCCCTTTGATAGGTTGCCCCGGCGTTCCTCAAACCGAACGACATTACCTTTTAACAAAAGGTTCCCCATGGGGTGATGAATGAATTTTTCTCCATGTCTTCCGGTGCCATTTTGATTTGATTATAGCACTAGAATCCATCCATGAAGGAGAAGACTTTGAATTTGGCTGTACTGCCTACCAGCATGTCTATGTGCGGTAAGGGAAAGTCACCTTTGGATTGGCCTGTTCAGATCCCTGTAGTCTACACACATTCTGACTTTTTCGTCCTTTTTCGGAACTGTTACTATGTTGGCTAGCCTTTGAGGATATTTTGAGGTGGCGAGGAAACCTGCGTCGATCTGTTTCTGCACTTTCTCCTTGATTTTGATGGCCATATTCGGGTGAGTCCGTCTCAACATTTGTTTTACCGACGGACATTCTGACTTCAACGGTAGATGATGTTCCACGATGCTGGTATCCAACCCTAGCATGTCCTGATAGGACTAAGCAAATACATCAGGAAATTTTTTGAGAAGTTTTATCAAACTTTCTTTGATAGTCGGACTGAGCAGTGCCCCAATCTTAACTTCTTTCTTTTCTTCCTCTGATCCCAAATTGACCATTTCCAACGGCTCTTTGTGGGGTTCAATGGACCTTTCCACTTGTTTGAGTAATCGGGAGATCTCTTCTGGAATTTCTTCATCCTCTTCTTCTTTAGCCTCAAGTACCGGGAATTCAATGTTAGGAGAAGGCATTGGATCGTATGTTTCAATGGGGTTTAAAACAAGCAATCTGCATGACGTGATGGTTTGTTTTTATAAGAGATAGAGAGAAATGCAAGAGTGTGTGCAGTGTATTTTTCTGAAAATGCTTGTTTTTTTTTTGTTGTTTTAGGATTACCATTTTGTGAAAAAGCGAAAAGTGAAAAGAGCAGTAAATGCGGAAATTAC